>JAAWXA010000007.1:28983811-29360832 GCA_038090715.1 Florisuga fusca | reverse complement strand
AAGAAAACCCCTCTAACACTTTAGCACAGAAAATCAGAAAATGCCTACATAAGAATATGTTTAAAAGCTTAACATGAGCTGTCAATGTGTGCTTGCAGCTCAGAAAGCCAACTGGGTCTTGGGCTGCATCAAAAGAAACAGCCAGTCTAGAGAGGTGATTCTCCCCTTATACTTTGCTCTTGTGAGACCTCACCTGGAGTATTGTGTCCAGTTTTGGAGTCACCAGCATAAGAAGAACGTGGAGCTCCTGGAATGTGTCCAGAAAAGAGCCAGTAAATGATCAGAGGGCTGGAGTACCTCACCTGTGAAGACAGACTAAAGAAGTTGGGATTGTTCAGCCTGGAGAAGAGGGGAGATTTAGGTTAGACATTGGGAAAAAATTATTTAATTTGAGGGTGGCGAGACACTGGAACAGGTTGTCCAAGGAAGTTTTGGCTGACCCCTCCCTGGAAGTTTTCAAGGCCGTGTTGATGGGACCTTGAACAACCTGGTCTAGTGGAAGGTGTCCCTGCCCATGCAGGGGGGTTGGAACTAGATGATCTTTAAAGTCCCTTGCAGCCCTGGCCATTCTATGATTCTATGATAATAAACCTGCTACTATAAATCTGAAGAAACACTCTCCTTATATCATACAGGGCACAGGGATAATTGCTTTAGGGGTATGCATTGTTCCATAATAAACATGAATGTAACATTTACTATATCCTGAAATCTATGCTTTTCAGGGTTGAGAGACACAGACAAGTTGTATTTTAAAATTTCATTAGGAAAATATGTATTTACCAGTTAAAAATTGTGTTGTGGTTTTTCTCATTTTAAAGAACACTAAAACGAATTTTTTTTTTTTTTAAATTTCTGGAAATGACAGAATAAGACTTCTTTTACTGAAGCTTAATTATTTAATTTAACACAGCATTAGCCTTAAAATGAAGCTTTATAAATATTTCCATTTCCAAGGAGCTTTCCTGTTCAGATATAAGAAAATGCATCTAAACCAATAAAAACTGATTCAGGAACTGATAGGCTCATTTGCATCCTGGCCAGAACATCAGTCAATAGCTTTCATTTTGTTTTAAAGGCCAGGGGCCAAATTAGAGTTTGAAAAGTCCTTGTAAAACCTTTGGGTAATTTTGAGATTGAGTCTAATGAAAGATTAATGAATACAGGCATCCATTTCTAGCCCATTTATTTACATATGACTTCTACCTTCAGTTCTGCTGAGTGGCAATCAGAGTGAATCAGTCTGTTTCTGCAGACAGTGCTGACTAGCTAAGAATAGCTTCTGCTACCATAGCAGTCTCTTCATGTCATTCTTTTCTATGCATGTATCAGAAGCCTAGAAAGTCAGATATGGAAAAAAACAGTGGGTACAGTCTGGATGTTTATCACTCAAAAAAAATTTACCATAATTTCCACTCTAAGTATAGGAATTACAGTAACTACCTAGCTGTGGTAAATATCACCACATAATGGCTCCTCCAAGCTACAGACACGGAGAAAAATTTCCACTGGTGAATGAGAGCACAATGTTCTTTGAATCATAAATCATATTTCCAAAACAAACAGATGAGTATATTTGGATACATGATTCTTTTCACAATGTCAATCACCAGACTGAGTAGCTTGCTTTTTTTATTTTATTATTCTATTTAATAAATGCAGCAAATTAATTTCATTTTTCCAGTAGGATTTGGTCTGCAGACAAAACCACATATTTTCCTTACTGCTACAGTATTTACTTTTATTAAACACTTGATTTGTTTTGTTTAAGGGAGCCTAATATTCCTGATCAAAAGATTTGCTGCAAGACTAACAACTCACCTTTTTTATAGAAAGATTTTATGTGCCCCACAAAAAGAATGAATTGTCTTTCCTGATGAAAGCTGATAGACATTTCTCATACTAGTCAGATTAACTTAGCTTGATTAACTTCATAAGAACCCTCCCCTCAGTTTCTTCTAAATGATAATTTTACAGTAGAAATGTTACTTTGAGACTTAAAAGTGTGTTGGAAATGTTGTTTTCTAGCCCGTGTTTCTTTTTTATTTAATGTGTAATTTTTAAATATAAAGAAAATAATAATAGAATTGTAGAATGATTTGAATTGGAAGGGACCTTAAAGATAAACTTTGAAATACATTTTAAATAGATCATATTTGAAATAGTTTAAAAATATTTTTAAGGTAGTCTTTCATGTAAATATTGCTTCTTTTTCTTGTGTATATAATTTTTATATATAAAATCAACAAATACAGAACACAGTTTTTTTCTCTTCTGTTCTGCAGATAAGTAAATAATACATTTTTTTCTTTGTCTTGATCACCATCACATTTTACCCGAGTGTCTCTGAAGTGTTCTTCAGTTATTCCTTCTCTTTACAGCCAGTCACTCCTATTATCTATGGATCATCACCTTTAAAGACTGAGAAATATCTGCTAACTTTGCACTGGCCACTCCTTTTATTGTTACTAGGTGCTAACCAGAGAATTCAAGGAGACTGAAGAACTGATCTTATTGAGATCTGATCCATGATACTAAAATTTAATTCTTGTCCTGGACTTTGGGATTCGATGTAAAAAGAATAACAAAGTCTCATAGAGATTTTCTTGACTGTGATTAGAGATCTTGAAGCCATCAGTAGGTTTAATTCATGCTGTATATACAAACATGAAAAAATATATTCTATTGCATCTATGTAGACATAAGAGAAGATTGAACTTCTAGTTAATTGGATAATGGGCAAAAAGAGCTGTTTTTCCTTTGCTGTCAATGTTAACAACTTAATTTTTAATGGGAGTGCTAGAAAATCCAAGATGTTCTACACGAGGCTCAAGAAAATGCACACTTTAATTGAGACAAAAAATATACATGGCCGAAAGGTACAATTCATCTCTTGACAGAGATATGCATGTCATGGACTGAAGCTGAATGATTTCCAAACAGAGTTACAGAGCTGAGTAGTGCAAGCTTATTATTTTGCTCTTTTTGGAATGACTAACGCAATAAGCACACAACCAGCGAATGAAGTTTTAGCCACTGTCTCACTACAAATGGCACATGGTAAAAATTAGCTTGGCAAATGGAAGAATGTACTTTTAGACTCATTGCTGAATGGGACCTAAAGATATCTATTGTTAATACATGTTATTAACAGACATGGTGAATATCCTAGTTTGGAACATGACTCATCTTTGTTAAACTTAAGAAGGTGTCGATGAAGAAAAAGCTTTTGAGAAAAATATAATTGCCACAAAACTCACAATGATAGAGGTGTTACAATAATTTGCATAGATGATCACATTTGAAGCAACTATTTCTGGATGATTACTAGGCCTCTGTGATTTCACAGAACTTGATAAACATGTGGATGGGACTCCAGATATCGTCAGAATTTTTTTTTAAGAAATGTTTTTCAGAAATGTTGCTCAAAGGCAACAATCGATTCTCATGCGTTCTGCCAGACTAGTGACATATCTGTATGTAGAAATGACATGACTCTTTGGATCCAGAGCCCCAAATTGTGCAGGTCTTCTTTCCACACACCAAAAATTACAAAAGTAGAAGTATTTTAAATGCTCTTAAAAAATTGTCTTGAAAAGCAAAAAACAACCCAAATCAAAACCGTCCTGTATTATTGAACATTTTTCTTTAGGATAAAATATTTACCTCCAAAAAAACCCCAAACATATTCACCTGATGAGTGATTCCAGCAACTGAAAGAAGCAATCTTTATGAAAATTATGTTCTGTGTACCATGCCAATGAACTTATCCCAACTCAGAGCTCCACAATGTGGACATAAATATCTGATCATTTTTCTCCATGGGTTATTTTATAATCTGCTGAGAAAAACATGTTCTTCTTGGGTGTTATTCATCTCATGACAAAGTGGGCAATCCAAATCAATCAAATTAATTGCACTCTAAATTGCCTTTCTTATCACTGATACAAGGGGACGTTAGGGTGACCACCTCAGATGTAGAAAGCTACAAAGTAGAGATTTGACGTTTGGTGAAATGAATCTCATCTCATCAGAAGATGAATCCCATAAAAAATGGTTCTTTAATAGCCAGTGTATAGAAGAGGTTGTGACACCCAATATTTTATTATCTGATTTAATTAGACAAACCAATTATAACTTTACAGACTTCGCAGTTCCTGTTTGTATTGTCAATCTTAAAAAGCTTTTGTATTATAATTTACTTGCTAATCCAATAAAAATTATTGCACTTTGAACTCTGTCCACTTCTCCCAAGAAAAACTGTAACTGAAAAGCTGCTATTTATTTTTTTAAAACAGAATTGTTAGAAAGATATTAATTTATACACACTATACACTCAGCAATGTGAATGTGATGTAATTTTAGCCAACTAAAAGAAGCATCCTAATAAATGGGTTAGTTAAAATGGGTTGTGGGTCTGACATAAGGTGATCATACTCTTTGTTCAGTTCTGTCTCTATTTTGCTTATTTCAGCTCTGCAAAGGATTGGGCTAAACATACCTTCCTTCATCCAGCAGTCTGACTCCAAGATGGACACACAGCTGGCCAAGGCCATGGCCATCAAGTGATGGTGAAAGTGCATCTGGGATAACATATTTAAGATGGGAAAAAACTCTCAAACAAACCTGCTCTGCAAGAGTAGCTGGAGAGAGGAGTGAGACTATGTGAAAGCAAGAACTCTGCAGACCAAAAAGTTAGTGAAGAAGGAAAGGGTGGAAGAGCTCCAGGCACTGGAACAGAGATTCCCCTGCAGCCTGTGGTGAAGAACAGAGTGAAGCAGGCTGTGCCCCTGAAATCCATGGACATTTATGATGGAACAGATATCCACCTGCAGCCCATGGAGGGCCCTATGCCAGAGCAGCTGAATGCAATTGATGGAAGTTTTGACCCTATGGGAAGCCTGTGCTGCAGCAGGTTCTTAGCAGGACCTGTAGCTCTGTGGAGAGAAGAGTCCATGCTGGAATAGGTTAGCTGGCAAGGCTTATGACCCTGTGGGTGACACACCCTGGAAAAGTCTGTTCCCAAAGGACTGTACCCCATGGAAAGGACCGACTCTGGGGCAGTTTGTGAAAAACTGCAGCCCATGGGAAAGATCCATGTTGGAGAAGTTCATGGAGGACTGTCTGCCATAGGAGGGATCTCATGCTGGATAAACAGAACAGTGTGAAGAGATAGGAGAAGCAGAGACAGCGTGTGACGAACTAATCACAGCCCCCATCCCCCATTCCTCTGTGCAAATCAGGGGAGAAGGGAGAGAAATCAGGAGTGAAGCTGAGCCTTGGAAGAAGGGAGGGATGGGAGAAAGGTGTTTTAAGATTTAGTTTTTATTTCTCATTACCCTACTCTGATTTGATTGCTAATAAATTAATTTCTCCAAGTCGAGCCTGTTTTATTAGTGACAATAACTGCTGAGGGATCTCCCTGTCCCTATCACAAACCACAAATCTTTCACTGTATTTTCTTTCTCCTGTCCAGCCGAGCAGAGGACTGATAGAGCAGCTTAGTGGGCACGTGGTGTTCAGACAGGGACAGAATCTACACCGTGCAAATGCGTTAATGCAGATTTTCAAATACTTTGCAGGTGTTTACCAAGACAAACTAAAAACATCTAGCCTGGAATCCTCAGAAGAGACATTGATATAGCCATGCTGCTACTTAGGCACACAACTTTCCAGGGGAAAGGTACACACCATATATTTCTAAGGGTTATGGATTTGCTGCTCCTACACAAATATCCTGGAATCTGCCATGTCCTCTTCCAGACAGCCACAATATTTTTATAATGTCAGCTTCACTGCTTTAGCTTTTGGAAATCCCTGGCACCATTGATGTAATGACAGAATAGTTCCCATTCAGCATGACTTGCAGTTGCTGAGTTCCAGCTGCTGTACTTGGCACTGTTAAGGCTGCATCCTTGAATCCTTGCATCCTGTGTTCAGTTTTGGGCTCCCCACTACAAGAAAGACATCAGGACACTGGAATGTGTCCAGAGAAGGGCAACAAAGCTGGTAAAGGGTCTGGAGAACAAATCTGATGAGGAACATCTGAGGGAACTGGGATTGTTTACTCTGGAGAAAAGGAGGCTAAGGGGAGACCTTATCGCTCTCTACAACTACCTGAAAGGAGGTTTTAGTAAGTTGGGAGTCCTTCTCTTGTATTTAGTAACAAGTGACAGAATGAGAGGAAACAGCCCTAAGTTATACCAGGGTATACCAGGGTATTTAGATTGGATAGTAATAAACATTTCTTCAGTGAAAGGGTTATCAAACACTGTAAGAGTCTGCCTAGGGAGTTGGTTGAATAACCATCCCTGGTATTTTGTTAAAAAAAAAAAAAAAAAAAAAACAAACAAACAAACAAACAAACAAAAAAAACGGTGTGTAGATGTTGTACTTTGAAACATGGTTTAGTACCAGGCCAACTATTGGGTTAATAGTTGGACTCAAAGTCCTGAAGGGTCTTTTCCAACTAAAATCGTATGACTTCTATGACTTTCCTCTCAAGTTACTGTGTCTTCAAAGACAGAAAATCAGACTAGTTTCATTTCTTGCTAGCATCACAGCACCAGGCTTTTGAAGATATCATTAGTAATCTTTGAAGCTGCTTTCAGGCTCAACAAGTAAGCAAATGAAATTAGTTTTTCCACCTGATGGAAACAGAAATACTTTTTTTATTTTGTTGCCACAAAAATGTCAGACTTCATCCTTTCACAGCCATCATGTATCCATAAACAGTGACTGACTAAATATAGAATCTGGGAACATTTGAAATATTTCTGCGTTTGTTGCAGAGTCCATGAAACCAGAAACACTTATTGTCTGCATGAATGTACCTCACACTAACTTGAGTTGACATCAGTAAGAACTCAGACAAAAAATTTCATTTCCAATAGGAGTATAGAAGCATCCTGGAAAATCCTTGAATACTAGAAAAATCAGAGTCAAAAACTTTAATAAAAAGCTCACACATCTGAGTGAAAAAAAGTTTTAGAAAAATGAAATCCATATCTGAAGGCAGACAAAATAACACAACAGCAATTTCCCAGCACACATTTACAGTTTAGTTTGAGGCACCCCAGAAGATTCCACAGTGAGTGGTGAGCTCTGCTCCAGCAGCTGGGATGTCAGGCAGCTCAGTGATCTCCTTCTGAACCTCTGAAGTTTTTAGCAGGAACTAAAGATAAACCACTTCTTATTTTAGAACTGCAGAAGCTGACTGAAAGGAGAGTCAGGCAAAGACCAGAGCTAACAGACTAAGCCAGGGCTTGAATATACAAAAAAGTCAGAGCCTTGTCCTGAGTCAAAAGCCATTAATAGTAGAGCCATGGCTGCATTGCCATTGTAGAGGATGAATATATCATTCTATAAATGATTATTTAAGATACAATTGTGAAAGTCCATTAGAGCCACATTAATGAAATTCTCCCTGGTTTTAATTTCATTACAATTATTTTTTCCTCTTCTGCAAAACAGTTAGTAAAATTGAAAGGAAAAAACTCCCCATGAAATAACTTTATTTTCCAAGGCCTGTGGTAACCATGTTTCCCTTAAATTAAGGTAGGTTTTACATTTCATTGACTATGTTTCAGTGAGTAGAGAGATTTATTGCCCCTTGAAGAAAATATTGACCCCAGTTTTGCCTTGGTCAATATTTTATCTTGCAGGTCAACAGAATTTAAAAACCTCACAAAAAGTAGATATTTGATTATTATTTACATGTCTGCAGTTTATAGAAGTACATACTCATTTAAAGTGACCAGTTCTCTCATATATAATAAAATATATTTAGAACAGAATAATTTTTTTATTCAACAAATGTTAACCCACAATGGATTTGTGAAATATTTCATGTTCCACACTTCCATCTTGAGTGCTGAAGGATCAATCTCACTAGAAAAAAAAATGCAAAAACACCCATATATGTTCACACTTGCAATAATCTGATTGCAAACACAATTCAGACCAAAGGAAACCATCTTTATCTCCTTGCTGACTTGTCATGATTCCAGATATGCCATCTCTTTTCTGGTTCAAAAAATATTCTAGATAAATTATAATGAATTTCTAAATTTTTATTTTAAGAGGAAAAGTACTTGTAACCCAGTATAGCAACCATTCAAGATGATGGAAGAATAAATAAGATCTTGTGCACATGAAAGGCCATAAACCTTCCCTCAATGACTCTATGGGTCTTAACTGAGTCAGAGCAGTAGATGTTTTTTTTCTTGTTTTACCTCCTCAAGATAGGTTCAGGGCAGTGTTTCACAGCAACAAAAAGCATTAGTTACACATTGCTATGGACACTCCATTAGCCATTACCTTAAATTGGAAACCCTTATATTAGGAAGTCAAATGAAAATAAGTAATCAATATTATTAAAAATACTGAAATTATCTAGACAATATTTTCAGATCATTGTTTCTGTTTCAACTTTTCATTGAGAAACATGACTGACCTCCCTAAGAAGACTTCAAAGATTAAAAGAAAGTTACAAAATGTAAAACCCACAATAATAGCTTCTAAGTGGTGGTGCTAAATGCTGCAAGCTATGAGTCTGTATAATGGATACTTGAAATTACATCCTACATCAAAGAAACTTAGATGATGCATAATGGGGTTTAATGTTAAAAAGTGAGATACTTAGAGCCTTGCAGCTGTTATAAAGGCACAAAAGCTCAAAGAAATTTACACATTTTAGGGAGAATAAAATGTAGGATGATATCTTCATGTCAAACATAAATAGCAGTTTTATTAGCTGTTTTCTGTAATAGGGCAACGTTGCACATTCTTTCTTGTAAGAATAACTTTTTCAGACTTTCCGAAAAGGAAGGCTACTCTTGGTACAGTCCTCTTGTGAAACTGAGAAGTTCAGCCATAATGTATCACAATGTCTTATTTTACTTTTGAAATATAATGCAACATTTGAAAATCAGAGCCTACCTGAAAAAAACTTACATTAAAGATTTATTTCACAAGCAACAGCTGAATTTCATTCATGGGCTTGAGCCTGACTTTTTTTATTTAGACAGCTTGTCCCATTTGTCTCATCTGAAGCAGGACAGATTGTTTTAAATACAAGTAATGGAGAATAAATGGAGTTAAAAGCTTCCGAGAAAAGCTCTGCCCTCAGAGAATTATTAGGTTAGTCCTCCTGAGAAAAAAGCATAAAGAAAAAAGGAAATTTGGCAGTTCCTCAGAGAAACACTATTAAGATCACAATCACAAACTATTCTTATGCAAGAGATCAGCTTGGCTAAATCTTCTGCTCTTCATTAACCTCAAATACAAAAAGGAAGTATGAAGAAACTGGAAACTAGGTCAGTATATCAGGGACAAGGATGAAAGAACAGTGTAAGTGTGAATGGACAAAATAAGAAAAAACAAGCCATGGAATACGGTACAGTTATAAAAGACCACAAAGAGGAAAAGGAAAACATTCATAAATACATTATTAGCACTTGGAAAACAGTGGAGAACTGATTCACAAGTGGGAGGAGACTCTAGTCATGGATGCTGCCAGAAATACAAGAATTGTCTTGTGTTGTTCCATTGTGTTCCATATTGTGTGCAGTTCTGGGCCCCTCAGTTTAGGAAGGAGATTGAGGTGCTGGAGCAGGTCCAAAGGAGGGCAACCAGGCTGGTGAAGGGACTCGAGCACAGATCCTATGAGGAGAGGCTGAGGGAGCTGGGGCTGTTCAGCCTGGAGAAGAGGAGGCTCAGGGGAGACCTCATCACTCTCTACAACTCCCTGAAAGGAGGCTGGAGCCAGGTGGGGGTTGGTCTCTTTTCCCAGGCAACTACCAGCAACTACCCAGACAAGAGGGCATGGTCTTAAGTTGTGCCAGGGGAGGTTTAGGTTAGATATTAGAAATAATTTCTTTATGGAGAGGGTGATCAGGCTTTGGAATGGGCTGCCCCGGGAGGTGGTGGATTCTCCGTCCCTGGAGATATTTAAAAAGAGACTGGATGTGGCACTCAGTGCCATGATCTAGTAGCTGCAGTGGTAGTGGATCAAGGGTTGAACTTGATGATCTCTGAGGTCCCTTCCAACCCAGCCAATTCTATGATTCTATGATTTATTTGTGGCTCTTGCTTCAGAAAGATTGGTAATGTGCAGCACCAATTTAACAATACTTAGAGCTTGTGACACTGAACTCAGATGAGTGTGGCAGGAGCACTGTAAAACATCCCCTCTGCTTGTCATCCCACCTTCTGTTCCAGGTCCCTGACCTTGCAGCAGGAACAGCAGAAAAAGAAAAAGCAGCTTCAGCTCCTTCAGTGAGTGGCTTGATAGATAGCTTGATACAAATGCATCTTCATATGAAGTTAACTGAGGTAGTTGGGGTGTGGAAGTATACTAAATGTTAGAGTAGCCCTGAGTCCTTACATCTCAGGTTTTAGTTGTTTTGAAGAGGCTACACAAATTCATATAAACCCTCTGAGAAAACGGAGTTATTATCTTTTCTCTTTGAGAACTCAGGGAAATGGATGCGCTGTCAAAATACTAGAAAGGGTAAATATAATGCTCTAGTTTAATAAGTAGGAAGGCAATGAGGGACAAGAAGGAAAGAAAGAAACAAAGAGGAGATAAAGCAAGAGAAAGACAGAAACGGAGAATTACAGACCAACCAGATCAACTTAAGTTCCTGGAAAATCACTGGGACAAATAATCAAACTGTCTGTAAGCACCTTGAAGATAACAAGGGAGATGAACAACAGCCAGCAGGGATTTGTCAAGAACAAATTGTGTCAAATCAATCTAATTTTCTTCTATGATAAGGTAACAGATCTTGTGGACAGAGGGAAAATAGGAGATGTAATAGAGCTTGACTTTAATGTAACTTTTGATTCTTATGTGGCATTTTTAGTAACTGGTTGGGGAGATCAGGTCTGGAGGAAAATTCCACAGACTTGTGACAATAATTACTGGAAAACCATAACTGCAGCTCCCATTAATCTATGATCTAACTAAAAGGATGTATTTATTGAATAGGATCTTTAGAGGGGTCTCCTTCACCCAGAAATGTTTGCTGTATTCAGATACTTCAATTCTATATGCAATAATATGCAATAATATGCAATATGCAATAATATGATGCTCTGTACTCAAAGGTAGAATTATTCACTGCAAAACAACACACACAGCTGGTGTACTACCAATTCTTTAAGGAAAGAACCATGTTAGTGGATCATAAACTGAACATAAATCAGTAATGGTACACAGTTGTGAAAGGTTTACAAACAGCAGTGCAGGCCGGAGAGCGTGTATTATTCTTTCTACCCCTCTCAGCATTGGCCAGGACTAGTTGGATTAATATATCTGGTCTGAGACACTTGAGATGGATTGGTAGCAGGTTCAGAGGTGAGCAACAAGGTTCAGTGTGAGGCACAGCCTGCAAGGCAGAGCCTGCCAGGAAACACTGAGGGAAACAGAGTTGCTCAGAATAAAGAGAAAGAGGGGAGATTTGATGATAATCTTCAAATATGAAAGGATGTTGAAAAGTAAAAGGAAATAATTTGTTCTCCTTGCTCAGTGTAGAGAGGATCTGAGGTAACGGGTTTGCAGCAGTAAAGATCTAATGCAGCCCTTGGGAAGAGACTTCTCAGTCTCAGGGACAGTTAAGTGCTGCAGTAGATTGTGCAGGGAGGATGTGCAATCATCCTTATTTTCTATGAATGTCAGCAGTGACGTAGGTTCTGTAGATCCCACCTTGGACTAGATGACCTCTGAAAGTTCTTTCCACATCTCTGTCTTCATGAGAAGAGTACATCTGAAGGGGGGCTGAAAGCCAAAACAAATCAGGGGGAAACTGAACACTGCTGCTCATGGCAAGACGTGCAGAGAGGATTCTTTATGTTACAAGTTTTTATAAAAGAACAGAATGGAAAAAGCACACTGTGCTGGCATAAGTATGGGCAGTTTGTGCTGTCATTGACAGGGAATTACAGACCATAAGTTTTTGGGAAAATCTCTCTCTATATGTATAACATGTCTCTATATAGATATATATAAAATAACATTGAGGTAATACATTTTATTCCTGCATTGTAGTATGCTAATAAATTTAAATTAAAATATTTTTATTGTAATGTGGTTTATGTAATACAATATATACTAATACATTATATATATTAATTTTAATGACTTCTTTTTTATAACAATGATGTACCAGTGGACAACATGAAATAAGTAGGAAAAATGTTTTTCTCAAGTATATGCGTATGAGTCCCTCTGAGTTTGGTAGTACTTGATCTGAAATTTAGTTTGGATGTAATTTTTTAGCATCAGTTTTCATTTTCAGTATTCTGTCTTTATTCACAAAGAAATAAGAAAGAAACCTTTTGTGTCAAAGGTTAAAGTTTTTGGGGTTCACATTGATTATTTTAAAATTAATGATATTTTTGTATAGATGTGATTGCACTGTCCAGTCTTTAATTTAGATAGCTTAGTAGAACCTCTTTCTGAATAACATTAATTTTTCATATTTCTAATGATCAGAGCCAAGGTGCTGCAATCTCCATGATGCCTACACCTTAAATGCTGACTAGAGTTGCAAAACTCTTTAAAAAGTCTGTCTGAAACCAACTTTTGATAAATTTTATTTCTGGCTTAAGAAACATATCTCAGTCTTCAAGGTTATAGAACTTTCCATATGTAACAGTTTGAGTTCTGGACACAGAAAAATAATTTCCTCTTGATGACAATCCTATCAGCAGTAGCTTTTAACAAGTGGTTAGTTAACTCAAGATAGCAGAAATTTCGCTGAACTTTTACAGAGAACATAATCTTGTGATCTACAGTACACTTTCCTACATAAAAAACTGATCGGTAACCAACAAATATAAATTTTTTTCTGCAATTTTAATTTTTTCTTCCTTGTCCTTTTTTATGTGAGCTTTCAAGAGAAATCCCAGGGGCATGCTAAAACTGTGCATCTACAGTGGATGAAGAGCTTTTTAATTTTTCTTCAGAGGGGTTGCTAAGGTTTTCTGTAGTAGAACTTTAATTATTTCTTTCAGAAAGTATCACTTACCTGTTCTCAGACTAACATATTTATCTTTTTGTTACTCATAAAACAAAGAACTGGAGGAAATCATCAAAACAAATATTTCTTTCAGGTTAAAGTGTGCATGCCATGGCCACCACCTTCATCACACAGTTTGCTGGTACCTTTATCATGTTCTGACTCTTCAGAGAGCTCAATTTGTAAACCCAGGATCTGAAATATCCTGGATTACAAATAAAAAAGTGAAAACAACAGCTTGGGGGTCACACAAATCCTTGTGCTATCTGACAAGACTATAATTTGATCAGTAAAAGTGATGTGTTCACTTGAGTGTTCATTCTTTAATCTTCTGTCTGGCTTCCTAACTATGTAAACAGTAGACCTTCATTTTACTACAAAGAAGAGGACTTTTGACTAGGTAGTTTTCATCTATGGCAGGTTGTATAAGAAAGAACTGTTGATTTTGAGGGTTTTTTTGAGGGAAATAGTTTTGGGTTTTTTTGTTAATATGGGCCCTGCAGTTCCTCTAGTCCTCTTTTGCATTTGTGTGGAATGAACCACAGGTGATTCCATCATGGAACAATGCTTTTGATTTTTGCACCCATAATTTAAACAAGGTGCCAGAACAGCTGTTTTCAGTGAAAAATCTAAACTGACATTACCAAATCTAAGAAACAATAGAATACAGCAGTTTTCCTGCTATTTTTAGGAAGCAAGTATTGCATTTAAACTTCTCAATCTCCTCTGTGAAATTAAGTTTGTAAGTGATACTGCTCTCTGTTTTCCTATTTCCCAGAAACCAACCTTAAGATTTCACATTAAGCTACAACCTGCATATTGAAATGATGGGAATATTCACATTACTTTAATATTAGAGAGTACAAGGGTGAAAAGGTTTGGTATATTGATTATTAGCTTTGTTAGCTGGGTGGAAAAAGTCCACGTCTGTACTACACAAGTCTGTTGAAGACATAACTGAAAGATCTTTGCAATGTGACTCAGGTGCACTGTGTTGGAAAGGATAACAGACACCAAATGAGACACTGTAACACATTATACAACACTGACCAGAGTACTAATGTTTTGTAGTACACTATGTACTACCATGGAAACTTGGAAGGTCTTATTTTCCTGCTTGGCAGTGATGCTGACTCACTGTGTTGGTCTAAACAAGTCATTTAAGCTTCTAGGACTCTCATTTTTGCTATCTGCAAGACAAAGGTTATGGTGTTTTGTAAGAGAAATTGAGATCTACAGATAAATGAAAACTCTCTATCAGCAGAAATAGATTTAGTATTAATTATCTAACTGAAATGATATACGAACATTGGATATGGACCATCACCTGTTTTCTAGGACAGCTGTAATGCTTCTTTTCAGTTTCTCTTCTCTCCAGACTGTATCAGCATAGCCTAAGAAAGCAAACATTTAAAGATACTTGTGTCAAGCCAGAAACATTTGACTGAGCTTTAAAATATATTGCTGTGAAGGATGACAGAGCGACAAGCTGATGTTGAAAGACTTCAAACAAATGAACTATAAAATATATTATTGACTTTTCTTGTGATGCTTCCTGCCATTACATTTTTTTCCTTCCCTTACAAGATAAAATCCTTCATTCCTACATTTATTTCTCTCAAGGGAAGAAGCCAGCGAGGCTCGGTGTCAACAATGCAGTAAATCCTCTATAAGGGATCCTAGTAGTAGATCACCACCACTGTGGCCGCACTACAGCTCTGATTTAGTGTATCAGTCTGGCAGAGCAGACTTCATCCTGAATTTCTGACAAGCTGACTTTATCCTGCATCACGTGTTCTCCATTCTTTGGTATAAATGATGCATTATGTATTTTGCTTAATCTAACTTCAAGGCTGGTTAATAATAACTATGGAAACACAGTCTGGCAAATATTTAACCATGTCACGCTAGAGATGGGTGGTAAGGTGTTACAGAGGTATATTTTAGTTTAAATAGAAAAGCGTTGTTTTCTTGGCATGTGCATTTTACTACTATTTATAACTCACTGAAGACAAAGGTCACTTCTGAGGTTTATGCTATTTAATTACTTATTAGGGATCTATTTTTCTCTCTGTTGAAATCAACAGAAACTTTCCTATGAATTTCAATCAGTGGACCGGGCATTTTTTTCTCAGCCAACTTCTTTTATTTCTGTTTAGTCACATATATTTCAGCTGCTTTAATATGTTGAAAACTCTTGTCAGAGCAGAATTCAGGTGCCTGTTCAACACTGTAGTCCAGCAAGCCCTCTATCTGTCACTTACTGTGAGGGTATCCCAGTTTGACCTGAAAGTTCTCCAAATGCTTTTGTACATGCCTGGCGTGACCCTGTAGTAAGCAGCTGTGTTTCTATTTCTTGCATCCATCTGATCGTGGTCCAGAACTAAAGCAGAGTGACACACAGGTTTCCAGCTAGGGGCTTCTGAGTTCAAAGTGGTCCTGACACACTGATCAGTGGAAGGCTGCCCCACCTGAGTGCACCAGCAACACATCAACAAGATTGTCCACTGTCTGACAGAAAACTCACAAAGTAGTATTGTGTTAGCTGTAAGGAGTGTTCCCCTACCAAGTAGCAAAGGAGTGCCTTGGAAGGAATGCCGTGTCAAATGCCATTAGTTAGAAGGCTTTCAGGCTTTGCAGGTCTCTCAGGTGATCTGTGTTTTGCAGTCACAGGAAAGGTCCTCGGATGCCCCATTCTGGCATCTGACTAAACCACCTGGAACATGCTATGATAAGTCTTCCTGTTGGTTGCTTGGACCTGATAATCTTAAAAGTCCTTTTCAACCAAAAGGGCTCCATGATTCTATGATTCTATATTTTGCACCTTTAAAGGGAAGCCACACAATTCTCGATGCAGTTAACAAGACCCAGAATTAGTTGGAGGAGCTCACTATACATTATGGGCAAGTGGAAGGAGATAAAAAAATTAGCTCTTAATTGCACCATCATGAACTTCCTGATTTGCATGCATACCAGTTATTTCACCCAAAAGAGGGGGTGGGTCATACAGGATACATATCTGATTACTTGAAAGTTTGTCACCATGTATCCTAGACCTGAGCCTCAGGGTAAAAGTTTGTGTTCTGCATATAAAATGAAAAAGGAAATAAAAGAACTGCAAGTTTTCTTTGTTAGTGTAGACAAAAATATGAGAGTAAGGGAATGCAATCTCTACTATTGACTGTTTAGGACACAACGAAAATTAAACTGGGAATTATTTAATAGCTGTGAGACATGCAATAAAATATTTGTCAAACAAAAGTGTATGTCATTTTTATGAAGATTTCCACCAGTGAGCATCAGTTGTTTCATGATATATATCATACTTTGCTAGCTTATTAGTTTTCTTTTATGAACACATCTTCCCAAAAGAAACAGATTTTTTTTTTTTTTAGTGTTTTATTACAATTCATCATGAAACACCTAGAGATGGAAAATTCAAACATTAAAAGCATGTTTACTTTAAATCATGTTAGATTGAGTTATATTTGTACAAAATTATTGAATAATTTTCCTGTTTTATGCATTTGCATCTTTTAGATATAGTGAAAGTTTGTTTAAATTTGTTATCTGGCATAATAAAAGTCACAAAATTAAAAAATGGAATATATTCTTTCTTTTTTCACCTAACAAAGAACCTTACACATTGTGCATTCCTATACTGCAGTATAATATAGACACAGACAAAGCAGCTTAACTGTATCCTGTGACTCCAGATAAAAACACAGCCATAGCCATAGCTCATCCCACTTCTCAGTCTGTGTTGCTGCTTTAGAGATGTTACTTCTTCAGATGGCTTAAGAAATCTTCCCCATTCATTTTTCTTTTACTTGCAGATGGTTGTGTAGCAGCCACAGGACGTATTGGATCTGGATGACAGAAAGTGTCTTAGAAAAGAAGGGGCAGGGGGAATACATGGGTTTTTTTTGTATCTGGAAGATATTTAATATCCTGTTTGCTGTTGTATCTTTGAAGTGCAGGTTGTAGCAGGAGGAGAATGATGAGTAGCCAGGCTGACACCTGCATCCCCACTGTTGAGACAGACTTGGGTAACCACTCTCTCTCTGACTGGAGATGCAGCTCCATGCTTCACAGGTGATGGATCACTCTCATGCTGTAGACCAGGAATCATTCCTGATTCCACAGCAGGGCAAATTTGGCCCTAATTATGTAGGTAGGTACCCCTACAGAAGCTAGCAGAAAAATGTCCATCACCTGCTGCCATCACATCAGTGGTTGGGTTCTGAGTTTTATTAAATATGATACATCCTGGTTCAATCTCTTTCACAGGCATGTTAGAAACAAAAATGCATACAAGCATGCTAGCACAGAAAACTTAAGACCATGCAAAGAGGGGGACATGGGAGAACGATCTAAGAGGGATAGAAAAGAACCCCAAAGAACAGTTTAGACATAGTCCTCCTAGGGAGATATTCAGATCACTTTACTGGTATTGAGAAACCAGTCCTAAGCAGCCTCCAGTTGAACTCTGACTTTTTTGGAGAAGCCTCTTTTCATATGTAGTCCAGCTGGCAGAAATTAACAAGTGCCCAGATCTCAGCTCCATCAGTTGCAGCCCAGCATAAGTAGTACCTTGAACAGCCTCCAGTGTAGCTTTGGGCTGCCCATACACCAGGCTGAGCTCTGCAGCAGCCAGGGCTGGGGATCTGGTGTGTGCTGGCTGCTACCCAGTGTGCAACCAGGGCAATGTCTGACAGAAAGGCAGAGGGATAACAGGGTGTCAGTAAGAGCTCAAATAGCCCTGGAAATACTCAGATGAACCTATCTGGGGGCACCATTATTGTGATTTAGTTTCAGACTATTTAGCTCAATCAAAGATATTTACACTAATTTCATTAAAACAGAAGACAAACTATGAATTGCTTCTTCAGTTCCATTTCCCCCTCACACTCATTTACTTAACTTCTTCAGTTCTTGGATTTCCCTGTCACTACCTTTCCTCCTGCACATTCCTCTTCTTATTATCCTTTACAAGTTACCTGTCTAAGAGATTGAACAGGCAATGTTCACATGTGGCAGGTTTGTAAATACAAGCTCTATGAAAGTAAGGCAAATAAATGCCATCCTAGTCAAGGTAAAGAAGGAAAGTTATAAAAATTTACAGAAAATATATGTGCTTGCCATGCAAAGACACACAGCCACTTTGAGACAACAGGTTCAGTCAGCAGATTTCAGCTGTGTCAGTTCACTCTTTGCATATTTTATATCAAGTGACCTGCCAAATGTCATGAAGAGGTGAACAGAGAATAGAGAAATCAGTCAAGGTGATGGATGAGCTGCAGACTTGATTATTTATTCAAATTATTCCCAAAACATTTGAGTCTTGCTGATTGCAGACAGCATTTTGTCACAATCATTAGGGAAGGGCAAAGGTGACAGGAATTTAATGGCTAAATTAGAGTTATTGAACGGTATTGAGTATGACAACATTTTTAAAATAAGAAGCCAAAGACTGTTTTTATTAGTGACCAGCAACATTCAGAGACCTTTTCTCAAACTATCTGTTTTTTTTTTCTCTTGAAAATGTGTATAAAGCTCCAAAGGCATTAAAGAGGTTTATTTCTGCAGCTCCCAGTTTCCCTTACAGCCCTTTCTCCTAAAAGGAACAGATTCTCACACTGTCACAGGGCAAATATCTGAAAAAAATACTTCAAATAAATCTTTGCAAACCCCTCTCTTGTTATGTTTGTAATCACTCCAGTGCTAGGGAAGTAGAAAGAAAGAGGCAGGATGGCAGGCTGATGCTGAAAGGTGACACACGGCAGTCCAGGTCAGTGCTCTCCTTGGCTTCAAGAGGGCTGAGATTTCCTATACAGACTCCAACACATTTATACAAAACCATATGTATCTTTTTCATCTGTTACAACATTGTTTGATATAAAGAGAGACAAGAGTGCAGAGGGCACAGGGGATGTGAAAACAACACTCTTTTCTAAGTATCTTAGGTTTTGTCCTTCTTTTCCCTCCAGGGAAGAGTTGTTTAAGTCAGTATTTTATTAAGCATGTTGATACCCTTTGTATCAACTGATGATAACTATTTCATACTTGCATTTCTAATACAAATTAATTGTATACCCCATTTTACAGAGCAACATAAGTGTTTCTTGTCACGCAAGACTTTAGATGTTTAACCTTCCACCTTTGGTGAAAGAGACAGTCTACAGTCATTTTCAACAACATCAGTGCATAAGAAGTTCAGAGATACTGAAACTCCATCATCTATTAGACACTGATTAACATAAAATGTTGCTGAGAATTAAAAAAAACATCTTTTATTCATTCTGGTATATCATTCGAGAAGTTTTCAGCCAAATTAATTTCATGTATGTTAGTGAGATTTAGCCAAGAAGTTTACAGTCCTAACATATTAGAAAGACCTGAAAATATATTAACAATTTCTTACTTTCAGATGCTGTGGTAAAAATACTAAAGGAAAAGGATATGTAGATAAAAATACAGCAAGAAGAGAAAGAGAACAATTTCTAATCATAGAGACAGATATTCGGTCCCATTGACAAACAAGTCTAGGACTGAAGCAGAGTAGACAATAGACTGAAATGTTATCAAAAAGTTATCAAAATAGAAAATTTCCCTTTGCCTCCATGTTTTGGTTAAACATAAAAATGCTCTAAATAAATAGCTCAATTACTGAAAACCTGCATTTAAATATAATTTTATATATAATTTTATATAAATATAATATTATATATAAATTCACAGGTTTGTAAAACTTTTTGTGGTGTTCATTATAAAATGCATGATTCATTACTTTTTATTTAAGCAGATTATACATTTAAACCTAGATTCATTCCACATAACTTTGGGCCCTTAACTGAAACAGCTAAAATAGGACAGTTGTTGTCCTGATTTTACCCTGCAGGCAGGTGTTACAGAAGGTCATTTAAAACTATGCTTGGCATCAATATAATCTACGTTGTGTCAGCCTGAATTTGGACTTTTGCTACTGCTACCCTGAACTCTTGCTATGATCCAAGTGTTCATAGTTTGGAAATTAATGTTAAAAAAAATACACTTCTATATATTAGTTGACCAGACTAGTAGTTGGTACTACTTACTGGTAGTTGCAAGTGTTGTGCAGCTGAAAAACTGATGACATCAGAGTCTGTAAGCTGAATCCCTTGCAACACAGTTCAGAGGACCTGCTGACACTATAATAAAATAGTTTCATTTGGAAGGGACCTTTAAAGGTCCAGCTCCTTAACTATCAGGACTCTTGTTCAGTTTGAGGAAGTGCTGCATGAAAATCTCACCAGTTAGAAAAGATAAATTCTAAATGGAGATGTATTGAGAATGCATGAATGAATATGTTATGCTAAGAGTGGAAAGACTTTCTTCTGAGAGTAGCCAAAACACTTTTGGCTTTTAATTTTAAAAATCAGGCTGAGGTGATGTGGTTTCTCTCTATAAACATACCAGGTTTACTGTATGAGGATCAAAAAATACTACAACAAACTGTAAAATGTACTAGATTTGACCTTGCAAACAGATGTAAAGCAGAAAAATTCCATAGAGTCTCCAGAATCACCATCAGGGCAAATTTTCTATGGAAGAAAACTCATTTTCTAGAGTTTCCCATAGCCACTAAGCTTTGGGAGTACAGAGATGCATTTTGACCTTTAGTTGCTGCTCTCTCACTTCAGCCTACAGTTCTTTATCCTGAACTGACTTACAGAAAGAAATTATAATTCAAATCAGTCCTTGTACAAAGCATAAAATATTGCACACATTCTTTATTTGTTTTTCCTCTGTGCATTCTTGCTCCTTGCTTGACTGGTCTTTAAATAATATATGGTGATGACTTTGATAAAGTGATTTGTGAATGGAAGTATTATCTGCCCAAGCATTAGTTGTCATCCCTCATCTCTGTGATATGTAAATTTAACTCCACTTGCTACTAAAAAATAGCATTACCATTTTACAGAAAAGTTGTCAGGTCATTTTCAGGTTTGTTCTAAAATTTGTTTCCAATTCCAATGTTAAAAGTCATCATAGGGACTGAAGAGGCTCCTGCAGAGCTCTCACTGGTCATGATCTTTGCAAGCTGTAGAAATGAAGAAGTAATGCTGACTGAGGGTGAGAAAACTTCAGGTTCCAGGCTCTTCATTATGACATGTTTTCTGAGTTTTTCATTCTCACAGACATCTCAGCAATGTGAGAAAGAGAGTTCAGGGAATATTGATTTGCATTGTGCTCAGTAGGGATGCTGACTGGGAGTAAAGTCAATTTAGAATTAAGTTTGGCAAGCTAAATCTTGGTAAGGAAAAAGCCCATTTTTAAACATTCACTGAAGTGTGAGGTTAAACTACATGGTTCAAATTCTGATATATTGTACTAGCAGAGATCAAAGAGAACTCAACTGAGATCCAAAATAATTTATCCTAATAGAAATATCAGCCTCAGGTTTTCCCAGAAAATTTATCATGATTGCCTAGTCTACTGACTACTTAATTTCCTAAGTGTTTGTCTGTTTAAGTTTAGCGACCACATCAGTTGGAGCTTTTTATTCAGTTCTGAAAAATGTGCCAGGACCAGGTTAAATGTTAATCTGGAAGGTGTGATAATAAGAAGGCAATGCCTGTCACACTTTTATAAAGTCTTTATCAAATGCACTGGAAAGAATAGGAAAAAAATTTACTGTGATCAGCATTTATATTGGAGTGGGGCATTATTTATTTATTTACTTATTTGTCTAATGTATATGTTCAAAACCAGTTCTGAACCCCCTCTAAGTTGGCAACAATCAATAGGTGCAATTTAGGTGTCACACATTTGATTAGGAGTGAATTGTTTGTTTCAATCACCTCTCCTTTATAGTGCATGATTGGTACTAGCTAGTTGGTAGTCTTCAAATATTAACAGATCATGAGCATCTTGGGGGAAAAAAAAAAAAAAAGCAAACACCAGGTATTCTGCTGATATAGGTTTTTGAATTTTTGTTAAAATTTGTTAAACTTTCTGGATGTATGAACACAAATCTGAAGGATCTATCGGCTCTTGTGCTACATAAAACTTTCAACACTGGCTGCTAACAAAACATATTTACATCAGTGGCTGTATTTGGAAATTATTATATTTCTCAACCAGTTTTACTCAGTACATTCTAATGCTGAATTGCATATAAGAAATGCGTGAATTTACACTGTGGTTTTGTTCAACTACCTGGTCAGATGATAGAGAGAACACAGAGACAGGCTCTTCTCAGAAGTACACAGCAACTGAACAACAGGCAAAGCACACAGACTGGATTATGGGAAATTTTGCTTTCTTATGGACATTTATTTTTTAAACCATTGGGGGTGGTAAAATACAGGAACAGAACATGCAGAGCCATAATGGCATCTCTATCTCCAGATATGCTGAAGACTCCTGTAGACAAATAGATTATTTAGACCTGCTCTGAGAAGAGTTTTAGACCAGTTGATTCCATGAGGTCTGGTACAGCCTAAATTATTTTGTGATCTTATGGTAAGTCAAACACTTTTAGGAGCCATTTTCTTTCGACAAGTGCCTATTTTAATAAAAGTTATAAAAAGGTAGTTCTCTCTAAATGTTTTTAGACTGTTGAAATGGTTTGAAATTAAAAAATGTTCCATAGAAAACTAAGCAAAATGTTAGTTATACAAATGTTGGCATGAAGTTCTTTAGAACATCCCCATCAAGGTTATATGGAGATTTCTTCCATTTGAAAAAGATTCAGAGAACAAAGCATCATTGTTGAGAATATTAATTTTGGACTCTGTTAGCCAGGCCTCAGTCAAAGCTTTCTTTGTTAGGTAGTGAAACCTTCTCATTCTCTTCCAAAGCCAAAATGCTATAGAAACAAAGACTGTACATAAGGGGATAAGGAGACCAAATCCCAGCTGACTTTCTCTGTGCAGCTCCTGAACAAATTCACAGCTGGTGTCAACCAGACCAGATCATCTAACCATCAGATGAGCATCTAGTCCCGTACACAAAGTTAATAAAACCTGTTTATAAAAGAGAAGAATTAATCTGTCAGCTTGAAAACAGTGCTTCATGCATTTTGGCATAACTTCTTGGTGAGGTACATATTTTATCATAGCCTCAATCCTGGAAGACCTTGTATTTTACAGACTAGTCTTTTGGCCATGTTAGGTCACATAGGTTTTTCATACAGGTATTTCAAGACTTGTTGGCTCAGCCTCTACCTCGCCATGCTCAGAAGACATCATATATCATCAAAATGAATGTCACCATAAACTCCTCTCAGCCTGGCTCCTGCAGCAGAGACCACAGGAGGAATTCAGGCTGTGCAGCAAAAGGTCTGTCATCAGGGTGATGAGATGTATACCCTACCAGGAGGATCCAGCTGCTCCAGGTCACAAGATAGGTACCCTCCAGTGGCTTGACAGTGTTTCTTAGATGGATTTCATTCCTCTGTCAGCCTTGATCTGCTGTATGGCACAGTGTTGGCCACCTTAGCTGCATACACAGGAGAGCCTTACTGTCAGAGTCAGGCTTCTAGTAAGACAATGAGTATTCAAGAAGAAGCAAAGGTCAAATCTGTCTTTTTTGGTTTCCTTTCAGTCAGACAACATACACAATCTAAATAACATCTTTATGTTATTACCAATACTGAACTCTCAAAGGCCACGGGTAGACCTTACATTTATGAGAAACCACAGAGGGAAATTCCATTTGCATTTCAAAAATAAATTTCATTCTGTATTAGACAAGACGAGTGAACCAAAACCACCTAAATGTTATTTTTAATTCACTTATGAAAATCTAATTGTGCAAAAGTACCTGTTTTGGGTGAAAGATGAGCTGGGCTGGTATGAAAACCACCCAGGTTTATGAGCCTGCCCTGCTAAACATGTGGATGTTTTGATAATTAATTGTGAATCTATCAAAGCAGAACATGAACATACACATCCCCATTAGCTGTCAAGTACAGAGGCAAGGAGAACATACTAGCTGGACTTAGGAATATAAGCCGGAAAACTTCATAACTCTCCACTTGTTTTATCCTTCTTGCCCATCTGTATGCTCTCATGCAATAACTTCCTAGTCCCTCTCCCAGAAACTTCACAGAATTTAGAACATTTCATTAAAAACTTTGAAAAAACTAGCCAAAACTAGAAGGACTAGAAATTAAATTTAAAAATACAAAGAAAGCAGGGATCCTTGTGAAGTAAAATGGATCTAGAAGTTTTATCTTTAGCTAATCAAACATGAGATCCATGGTGAAAAAGAGACACTTAGCAGCAGTGCTGATATACCCCTCTTAACAATACCAACCTTCATCACGGTGTAAGGAGAATTTAGTATTCTTCCAACATGAAATTTCAGCAAAAGAAATCTGTATTTATGTTTTACAGGCTGATGAAGAATCTTGATGATAAAATGATCAACATACATAGACATAATAAATATAAAACCAAAACAAGAGCATTCAAGTAAAAAAAAATTAATTTCTGTGTCTTTTGAGACACATTATTATAAAAAGAAATTCTTAAGTAAAAGACTAAAAGAATGCTTTGGCTAACACCGAGCTGGGGTCAGGTTCTTTGTTAAGTATCTATTTAAAAACCCCCAAAACATTAAATTTGCTGTTCCTGTCAGGATAGTTTTACTGTGCACAAATCCTTTTGATATGTTCATTAACATAGTTGATATTGTAGTTTCTCAACACTAGTATCAATCTTGCAAATGTTGTGTGCTGTCACATAGCTAAGCTCTCCATGTATCTACTCTTGAGTAAAGGCTACAAGCAAGATTTCTATTAGAAAAAAGGAAATAGTGTTGCCTCCAAATGCATTAAAAGTGGGCTTTATTAATTTAAACAAAAGCAAAGAAAACAGAGATATTTTCCTCAGTCAGTGTTGTAGGAGAGTGTCTGGTTTTTGCCACTGAGATGCTGTGAGCTGAACCCGAGGACAGAAGGGATCAGGAGCATTTGCTGAATTTGATTGGTCCCAGAAGGCAATTTAGGAAAGGGACTGTCTAAGACCACTTGCATACAAAGACTAACTCCTGACTCAGGAGCTCATGTGGAACAGGAGAAATCAAGCTTCAAATTCCAACTCTCCTGAAAATTGCTGAGTTTGGGAGTATTTTAAACAATTTGGCTTCACTTGCCCAGTAGTTACTGCAGTTAGCATTGCATTCAAGTGTGCAGATGTATGTCTTGATGACAGGAGAACAACTTCATTTTCAGAGTTTTGAAAGGTATTTTTTATACTGCATGGTAATCAGTTCTGTGCACTATGGCATTAAAAGGTGGGAGGGAAAAAACCCATTTGCTTTACTGTGAACTAAAGCAGCTGATGGGTGCACTTCAGCAACACCAGCAGTTGTTCTCACCCAACATAATTCACTGTAATGCTTAAGAGTAGAACTTTTTGACTGTGCTTGGGCACTCAGGCTGGTTGTTGAAGTGTCAGGCAGAGGTCAGCTGCAGAGCTGCCTCCTCCAGGAGGCACCTGAAAGCCTCCAGGGGCTCAAGTCTGCAGTGAGCATCTCAGAAGCTGCCCTGGCACCAGCAGAGTGTAAGGTGGGGGCTGAGCCATGCCAAAACTGTTATTATTATTATTCCAGAGTTTCTGTTGCCTGTTCTCTGTGATCTCAGGCAAGAATCACTAATAGACTTCATGCCAAGAACTCCACTTATACATTAGATTTTGTGTGGTTGCCAAAATAACATTCAGGGTTTGGAAAAATCACATGAGAATTGCTTTATGTACTTGGAGGAGGGAAGTGAAGCAAAGAGTTTCAAACCCCTTGGCTTAAATGTACGGGTGTACTGGGACATTAGGTTTTTCCACAAGGACATTATGATTTCTAAAGAGGTGGTAATCATCAATAAATAGAAAAAAAAAAAAAAGGCTTATATTTATGTGCTATAAAAATGGAGAAATTACAGTTCAAGGGATAGGGAAAGAGGGGATTTGAGGTAAACCTCTAGGTGAATCTGCAGAAGATGGAAAATACAAGCTAACATGCATGTACTAAAGATGCTGAAATGGGGTCTGGTAATTGAAGCATCCATGATCCATCTGCTGGACACAGAAGGAAAGAGTTTAGTAAGGCACATTTTATTTCTGTCACACATTAAGTTTTCTAAATCTTTGTACGTGCTATTTCAGATTTCGCAGACAAATGTTGCTTGTTTTTTTCTGTAATGTGGGCTGAATGAAAGGTGATTTCTGAGTGAAGGACAATTTCTAGGTGAACAGCTAACATCAAAGTGTCTTTCCTGTGCAGGGGAAATTCTTGTAACTGCAGGTCTGGATTGGTTCTTTGACACCAGTCACTTCATCTCTGAGAGAAACGATTGGCACAAGGAGGAAACTTGCAGGTTGAAATATTAAAGATATTACAAGGAGAGCAAAATCAGCTCACCTAAAACAAACACCTATGCCTAGTCAGTTGTATTTAACCCTATACTCCTCAAAGTAGATCTCCATTGACTATGGTAGAGCTCAGATGCTCTGCAAACACAGAGGCAAAATCGCACCCAAGATGTGCAATGTACATATGCTCTGCTTAGGAGCTGACAGAACAAGCAAGGTTTGAGAAGAAGAACATTTTCAGGAGCCAGCATTTACTAAAAAAATCTTTCTGGCACAGGCAAAATATCTAGTGAAGAATATCAGTAATATCTAGGGGACCTTAGTGACTATAGAACTGAAAACAAGCACATGCCAAGATAAATCAAATATGGCACTGAAAGCCTGGAGCTAATGGTGACTGAGTCTCTTCAAGAAGTCAAAGAAGGTTACAGGCATTAAGGTTCCTGGGCCTTAGCCAGCCAGCCTTTCCTTCTGGAAGGGTGTGCTACCAAGATTGCAGTGCCACAGTAACACTACCCTGCTGCTCTGAGCTTGGTTTCATGTTTCTGCCTGGCACTGCACTGCACCATACAGACACGTCAGTTCAGAGACCTTTAACTTTGCTGTGATTTATAAGCATGCCCTGTGTTCTGGCCAGAAAGTGGGCACCGACGAGTCTAAAGCCTGAAAACTCTGAGCAGCCAATTCAACCATAGCCAAGCTAAGGGATGCTTTTCCTATGTGAGAAGGAGCACATTTAATGTACTGAAGAAGTCGAGGCAGAAGAAGCCAATGTTGTGCTAATCATCCTGTCAGAGCCAGCAGTTTCAGAGTTAGAAACCAGGGCTGAATGGGAGACTTGTATTCATAATAATCTGTCTGTCTGAATAAGAAAACTGTCTCTTAAGAAACAGACGTAATTTTCTGCTAGTGAAATTTTACCATGTTGATGAAGATGCTTAAATATCCATTTAAATAAAGATGGAAATTCATCTCCTCTTCTTGAAACCATATGACTATTGAATAAAAAAAGAACTTTTCCTCCTTTGTCCCCTGGGAGTAATATCTAGGCCAAGTCTCTCTTGGCACTGCAGAGGCTCCTCAGCATGAGCATCAATTCCTTTCAGTTTCCACTGTGCAACCTTTTCGACTGTATGAGTCACTGCATACGTACATGCACCCAGGCTGAGAATAGTCCTCTTCACACAGACTTAAGAGAGGGCTACCTCTCTTCTTCTAACCTTCTGCCATATGTCACACACCCTGCAGTATGCCAGATTTGCTGTTCTGATACAGAATGATTCCTGTTGCAAGAGAATCAGGAGTTACGAGATAGATACAGAAGAGTAGGTTTGTATATGTACTGTGGATCTGGTAGCCGTAAGAAGTTCTGTATTTAAAACATCTATGCAGTGAATCCTACAGCTTCCCAGAAAATGCAAGCCCAACTGCACATCTGTAGAATGGCTACCTGACACACAGCACATTCCTTCCACTCTTGTGCCAGGTGGAATATGAGTACAGCAGAAAACCCCAAGGAAAAATTGTTTCTGGAAACAAGTCATTCTTGCCACTAGGACAAAACTTCTGCATTATTAGCTAATGCTGGACCAGGGAAAGATTGAATTGTTCTAGATGAAAGGTTACTTAGAAATTAGGCAACACCACACCTGGCCCCTGTCCTTGTGACTCTATCCTGAATTGTCTGGTTTATATTGCACAGACATTACTGGGGAATGCATTGTGCTTACTTCCAGGTATAAGTCTCTCCAGCCTGAATTCACAGGATAAAAACTACCACCTGGTCACCATCTGTATCACCTAACTGCTTTTGAGCAATTTGACTAATTTCACTTTAGGTTGATTTTGAGGAACCATGGCCACGGATCTAGAGATCCTCTATATTTTTAGAAATGTTCCAGGTGGTGAGGCTTAGGAAAAGGCTTCATCATAAGCAAATCTGTAAGTGAAAAAGGGTGGCTTTATGGAAACTCAAAGAACACAGCTCAGCAGAGGGCAAATCCCAAGAAAAGGAATTTATTTTTTTTTTCCTAGCAGTAATGACATTATTCTGTTGAATGAAGCATTGGACTGACCAGTTACTAACATGACAGTGTTCAGGGTAGGTGTAGCAGGAGCCCAAAAATGTAATTGAGCAAATAACTAGCTCATGTGATGGGAGGTGTTGTTTGATGTGCTTGAATGCAAAAGTTCATATCAATTCACCACACTACATAACACATTTTTAATACAGAAAGCAGAGTCAAATGCTATATCCTGACAACAGACAAACTCCTATTTATTTTGACAACTGGAAAGGAGAAGACTTAGCTCTTGTGTGGTCTAATGCTATTTAAATAGAATGTTGTGACACTTTCTCATAAACCATAAGATAATTTGAACACAAAGATAAAAATAATGAGCAGCCTCTCTACAGAGGCTAAAGATAGATTTTTGTTAAAAAAAAAAAAAAAGAAAATTGAGGAAATGATTGCAAACACTAATGCTTTGAAGAATGTTTTGACAAGCATGATGTTGGTTCATACTTACTTTAAAGACAATGAAAACTTACCTCACCTCACCTCTATGCTTGATCCTTCTCATACTAACTGCAATAGCTGCCAGACTAAGGAATGAATGCAACACAGGGGAAAATCTGCAGTTATGATGCATTTTTGTTTTACACAGGTCACATAAAGGTGCCAAGAAGTAGTAGGTAGTTACTTTCATCGAGTTTTGGCAACAGGTTTTCTGTTTAGTTCAGGATCCCAAAGCAACAGAGCTATTGAGGGGCAGCAGATCCCAGTGCTGCCTGCTAATTAGGAGCCCTACAAATGTAGGTCACAAAAACAAAAGCAAAGCTTTTCCGGGAGAAGACAAATGTGTGATTTGTGAATGAAAAGCCAGGAAGTTTTAAAAGTGAAACAGAAGTAAATTCAATCAGGCCCTTCTTACAAAAGAAAGCAGTGAAAACTGCAGGCTTTTTGCACTTGAAGGGTACAGAAGGTTTTGTTAACCCATTGTTCTTCCATACCAGATGAAACTCCAGCCAGTTAGCATTAGAAATATCTTTTACAGTCCTTATCAGAATGAGGAATTTGTTTTGGAAATACAAAATCATAGCAGGGCCAACAATTATATAGAGAAAACATGGAAAAGGAGGTGTAATACTCTGCTTTTCCTTTAGTTGTCCTTAAAATAGACTTCATCAAAACAGCTGTAGTCTTGCTACCTCACTGAGTACCAGGCACACTTCAAATCTGTCATTGCTTTACTATTTACATTCTTTGAATTTGCTTTAATTTGAAATAACTTTTTAGGTTAATTGAGCATTTTCTCATGTGATGGTCCTTCACTGGGGGAAAAGGGAGGGTTTGTCCTTAATCAAATTATAATGTAGTAACTATGTGACTTCTGAAGATGCAATTATTTTCTTTTTTAGAAAGACAGACACACTGCCCGATTACACAGCCTTATAGATAATAAAAGGTTCTAGAAAAGATTTTACTGTAGTGTGGTTCCAATCCACACATCTATAACTGCCTTGCTGAATAACTGCCTGCTATTAAAAATATAACTATCTTTCCCTTTTTAGGGGCCAATATAAGTTCCTTCTCTTACTTAGTTTAAACGTAGACTAATTTACCAAGAAAAATGAATCTCAGACTCAAATCTAAAGAAAGGCAGTCATTGCTGCCCTTCAGATGCACATTTACATGTATATATATTTTTCAGCCATGCCTTCCTTCTTAACAAATAATTTGTAATATTTAGTAGACATATTTTTAACCACAATGAACATCATGGGTAAGTAGTAAGTCACAGGATTTGTGTTTCTTCTGTAATACAATACACCTGAATGAGGACTTATACCATAAGTCAGAGAGACCACCTGCTCTGGTTCTTTCTTTTAGCTGAACAGATTTTTTTTAAGATATACATTCAGTATAATTTTTTTGACCTTTCCAAGCTTAAGAAATTCTTGGGGTTTGTCATCTTAGCAAAGTGGCAGAGAATAGAATTCTAAAAACATAATTACTTTCATCACTTTTTACTACAAATTTGGAAATCTGTAGTAAAACAATTATGGCAAATTGTTCTTCTGAATTACTTTTTCCTCATCTATTTGGTAACAAAGTATATTTTTTAAGTTATAATCATGAAATGCCACTGATAGGCATGTCACAGAGTCTGTAAAAACCCTCCCCCACAAAGTAGTTTCCTCAATAGCTTAAAATATTTGCAGTCCAAATATCATCTACCTTATCAGTATATAAAATTAAACACTTGGTTATTAGATCTCTAAGTACCTAAAAATCCCGCTGTTTAACCTTTTATTTCTATTCAGACAGTGATTTAATATCCAAATTATTTCAAAGTCTTTTTTTCGAGCCAAATATTTATGGGTTGCAACACAAGACAACTGTTTTTCATTCTCTGCTACACCACAGATTCTAATTTTGGGAAAGATTCCAAATCCCACAAATTAGTCCTTAAATTCTGCCTAAGTCCAAACTTGTGACCTTCAAAACCCACTGATTAACTGCTGCCAACCCTGGAAGCAAATGCTCAGACTGAGTGATTATCTCCCAAGACGTAACTCATAACCATGGAATTGGTCTCTGTATAAAGTGCAACAGAAAATATGTGGGGTTTCAAGAACTGATTGAAAGGAGAACCTTTACCTCAGTGGCTCAGTGATTAGAGCTCTCATCCTAGAAAAAAAGTACTTCAATGCAATATTCCTAATAAAATGGTGGGCCTCTAGTCCATTACCACTATCAAACGGCCTAGAAATTCCTCTGAATCACAGGGAGGAACATGCATATGTGTCATTAATTATTAATTTAGAGCATATTTCCTCTTTCACCCACAGATTTTGCCTTTATAAAGAGCCTGTATGGTGGTGACAGGATATACACAGTACTTCCCTTCAAATTTGGGGAGTTATACATGAAATATTGCCCTAAGGTCTCATTCTGATCCCTAGTATAAAGGTAAATAATTTGAGACACTTAATTTTTTTCACTTGTGAAATCCCAAACAGTCCCACAGGCAGACACAACAGACATGACTAATTTCTTCCAAAGAAAGCACATGTTTACCATGTGCAGGTCAGGAACAACAATAGCAAAAGGAACTGGTGATGTAAATAAAAGTCCTCTAGGAAAAAAAAAAAGGATGAAAGTAGGCTACAACTAATATTTCAGAGGTGTTTACTGTATTACAAACATATATATACAGATATTTTCTCTAATCCCAAACCCACAGATGTTTTGCAAAGATTTGGAAGGTGTAAAGAAATTAGTTTTTTATTGAAATTAAAATTCATTATTTTAAGAAATTTATTTTCCACACATTGTTTAACAGTGAATAATGCAATATGACTGTAGATCCATTTATATCACAAACTGTAAGGAATATTTTACCTCTGACTTTAAAATGTTGATAGTGGGAGCAAACATATTTTCAGCTCTAAGAAAAAAAGGCAAATTTACATCCCTAAATCATATGAATGCTATGTAAGTAGAGATCTAATGTTATGAAGCTAATACAGAAGATGTTTTCATTTTCAGAGAAAAAATCTCAGGAAAGAAAGAAAAAAAAAAATCCCTTTTTAATATAGTGCAAACCAATAGAGCATTAAGAAGAAAGAATAAATTTGGCTTGTAATGTATTTTGAAAAAAATACCAGTTTTGAAACAGGTTTTAAATAAGGAATTAGTTACCTAAATCAGTTTGAAGGATTAAAGTACAGCGCTATCATCTTTCAAGCCTTTCTCTGGAAATTTTCACCATTTGTTCTGAGTGAAAGCATTTCTTCTGAGAAGTCTGATCTTATTTTTTCCTCTCTCTTCTCTCCTCCACATTTTCTTTTTTTTTTCTCAGACCAGAACAAGGAAAATGTTATCCATTTCCCCTCTCAGATGCTCACACATCTCTCTCCTATCATTTGCTTTGATCTGTTACCAGTCTCTTCAATCATTGCTTAACCACAGAGATGCTATTTCTTTTGAACTCTAAGTTGAAAATAGACAGGTGTACAGATTGGACTTTGTTGAATTACTTGCTTTGTTAGAGATTAATTTTGGATCTCCTGGTAATCTAACTAGGCTTTTTCTTTTCCTTCTTTGATTTCAATCAGAATGTGATCTCTTATGAGAAAACTCCTTAAAAGTGCAAGCTTGTAACTGATTCAAACCTAAGCAAATTATGAAAAGACGTATGTACCTTATTATTGTATTTCACAATATTTCTAAGTTTCATTTCTATGTAAAGAGTGTATTTTAACTTGTGTAATACAATTCCGCATGTTAGCATAAAAGCACGTTAGGTGAAAGATACCTCTATCTAAAAAGCTCAAAAGAAAACATCAAACCTAGAATAGTCTTCAATGTTTGTGACTTCAGTGTTAAAACTTAGGTGGAAAATAGTTGTCTCAGATACAGATACATGCAAAACAACATGAGTATTAACTTGTAGTCTTAGATATTTTCTACTACAACTGAAATTTTGTAAAAATGCTGTTCAAGTAACTCAAACTTTTCATCAATTTTCAAAGTTGTAAAGTGATGATCCGATTAAACTCAGTAAGGATACCTTTCCTAGTGTCAGCTGAAGATTATAGTGCCAAAATACCTTTACTGTGGTGTGCACATTGACAGCTTCTCAAGAAGAAGGGATTAAAAAGCTTAAAGTATCATTCTTTTGCAGTTGACCTGACCTAGCTCACACTATCGATTACATTTTTTTTTATTTTTTTTCACACAGTTGAGTAAATATATTTAACTTAAAGGTGATATTCATATAGAAGTGATTATTGTGAGGGAACCTCTTGGCACAAGTTCTTTGAAGACATCCTTTTTAATGTACTAGAAGCCTAAATGGAAGCTCTTTGATGAATCTATTTCATTTGGTTTATCGCTTTCTTTATTTACCAGCATTCAGGGGAGCATTTTTAATAAAATTTCTCCACACAGTACCAGGATTTAAAATAGTTCTATTACCTGTTAATATTTACAGGTACATCCTCATGTAACTGTAAGCCCATTCCTCAAGGTACTGCTTTTGCAAAATTGGAATAAGGCTTAATATGCTTACACAGAACCCACACTGACTGAGGTGTTTGTGAAGATGTTTGTCAGTGATTTATCCACTTATGAGCATACCTGGTACGTGTTTTTGTCCTCGTTGCTTTTTCACACATGGATTATTGTGGTCTACATCTGTAGAGTACTTAATGGGACATCTTCATATTCTAATAATATGCATCTCTCCTTTCTTTAACTTAAAGTTAGAATAATTTAATGTAATTTTCTTACATTTGCATACTTGGGGTGTTGAAGGGTTGCAGGGAAGGAGACTTGGGTTCCTGCCCCCTGTGTAATCCTGTATCAAACAACCACCATTAATCTGGCACCTCAGGGCTTTCCACTCCTGTGTTGCTGTGGGAGCTTCCCAAGTACAACACAAGATTCTGCTGAATGTGTTTCCCCAAAGAATTTTCTACAAAGTCAGAGTAACTTTTTGGTTTCTACACTATGAAATATTTGTATGTTGAATGTCAACCCACAGGCCAGTCCCACAGGATCATCACCTGTTATGCCAGATATTTAGTTAATCCTACTCCTAATAAACAAATAAATATATGTAAATTTACATGAACTTTAACCATGACTAGATGTCTACAGGTCTAAGCAATGGCACTACTTTCTGCAGATAAAAAATTCTCACCAGCAGCAGTTTTCCTCTCCAAAAGTTCCCCCAGGGTCCAAATTGATAAATCATTTATAAATGTGGGCCTGTGATCATTTAGTTTCATTTTCTGGGTATGTGCCTTTGATATCACAGAATAATTGCACTGTCATTTCGTACTCTGTGTATATACTAGGCTTCACAACTTTGTGAAGAATAAAAGGTACAAATAAATGTCTAAGTTTGTCAAAGTCTGAAAAATAATTACATCCTTCTGGAAAAATGTGTTGATTCCTACTCATTCATAAGTCACCATATTTACAACAGACATTTTGGTGATAAAAAAAAGGATTCATCTGTTAACAGCTACTGGCCATTAAGACTCCAGGTGTGGCAGCTTAGGTGCCAAACTGTCTTTTAGCACCTTAAACCGTAACCAAGCATCTCATCTCAGAAAGGGACTAAAATTAAAGTCCAGATGGTTTAGAAATTCCTCTGACAGCTCATGTCCATTCTCTACATCCCATTTGGCTGTCCCCTCTCACAAAGATTTCTAACACAATGAAGGTCTACATAGGGCATTTACATACAGCCATTCAAGTCCAAAATTTCCTCTGCTCTTACTCCAGAGACTCTGAATTAGGCAGCTGCGAAAGTCTTACCTGAATCTTTGGGCTGCTCTCTACTTCAAACCCATTTTTTAGCTATAAAGTTTTTGTCTGCCTGTGAAGCTTTTCCCACTCTATTCTTAAGTCTGCTTTTACAGGAGCTTCTTGGCTTCAGTCTTTTACACTGGTATTTGGTAATGGATTCCTTATTTACATGTGCTAGAGTAGCTGGTGCTTTTTCAACAACTTCTGAGCTGCTCTAGTCTCATCACTTCTAGTTTCAAGGTCAGTAGAGGCTCCCCTTGATTTGCTATCAAGTAGGAATTAAGTAGATAAACTTGCACTAAAAAACAAGCGTGTTATACATACACGTAGCTGTTTTATTGGTGTATGAGATCTGTGTTTTTAAACCCTGCTAAAGGCGATGGGCACTGTCAGTACTGCAGTCACTATTCTCAGTCATCTCATGTCAGATGAGAGTGTTACAATCCTGATTCAAGAACGACTCAAATACTGAAAAATTAGTGACAGCCAGAGGCTGTGTTTGGGCCAGAACTTCCACTGCCCTGGGCCAACGTTATGATGCTATGAGGACAAAGGTTTCTTTACTGACATTTTACTAATATAAGACAGTAAGAAAAATAGAAGCATAAATAAAAGGGCTGTGAAAATCTTAATACTGTCATGGACACAGGAGAAGTGAGAGCATATTGCAAGCCAGATTCCCCATAGGCAAGCATAGGAAAAAAACTAAATAAGTAGTGAAACCAGTCAACCTGACTACTGAATTCGTACATTAATATTAGCAAAGAATATAGACGACTCAGCTGTTCAAAGTAAGTCATGCAGTAAATCTGTCTAGACTATAACAGTATTTGGACCTCATACAGTTTTTCCTATGTAGGAAGAAAGGTATAGCACTACAATATGGGTAATGTGATAATTGTTGTATGGATGAATCAAAAATACACTCAGGCAGCCAGAACATGGAAATTACAAGCTGTTCTCCCTAATTTTGATGCAGTCCATGGGGTTGTAGATAGACTACCTCCCCTTCATCACAGTGATTATGGCTTAATCCCAAAAGAATATAAACCAGAACCATTTCTGCTAAACTTTCTGGACCTATTTTATTAGGTCAGATAATCATAAAGAACCTTATAAGTTTTGTTTATTTGTAACTAGCAAAGCTACAAACTAAATAAAGGAACACAGAAAAGAGTGGAGATGTTTTCAAGCATCTCAGTAGTGAAAACAGTAATTACTGGAAATTTTATCAATGTAAGTTTGATTTTTTTCAGATGTTTCATAAAATAGAAGTAATACTTAAAAAAAAAAAAAAAAAAAAAAAAAAAAGTGCCAAATGTAAACCTAGGAAATTAAATAGTCACTTCTGAACACCTTCATTCACTTCTTGACAGACAGGGTTTTCTGAGCTTAAGTAGCTTGAATACATAGGAAAATTCAATGTGAAACTCAAGGTGCCACAGTTAACATGACAGTTGCTCACATAAGCTGTCACACTGGTAAGTTCCATCCTGTAAAATTATTATTACCTCCTGCTATACCAAATGCTTTAAATGCCATTGAGTTTCGTGAACTAAAGGCAGTAAGTATATCATGATGTTTCTAGCATGTGAAGGATGTAAAAGCTTGTAATATATATTTGTCATTATTAGCCTTTCTTTTTTGAAGCTCACATGGTTTCAGTGTAGTATCATTTCTCTCCTATCTCTTCTCTTAGATTTGTTTTCAGATACATCTTCAGAATAATTACAGACTTTTCATATCCACTTGTAGAGAAATTACTAAGGTGGGACTGTATGTTAAATTTGGCATTAGTTCTAGACCTGACTAATTACTCTTACTGCAAGAACCTTGCTCACAGGGATGACAGTGAATGATTCACTCAGTTCTGTATTGTTGATCCAGCTGTAGGGCTGAATTAGACAACAGACTTCTAGAAAGACAGAAAAATATAATTTTACAGCAGACAGAATGTGACATGTCTTATATCCACCAAGATGACTCACATTCTTGCAGTGAGAAGTAACCCTTGTCTTAGCCAGTTCACAAATAGCAATAATTAATCAAGCATGAAACAGCCTGGAATGACTATATCAAAAAACATCCCAAGTGAAACCTAAATACTTCCAAAAATACTTGCGAGATTTTAATATATTCATGACTGCTTTGGCTCCTTCAATCTGCATGTTGTCATGATGGTACTTGCTTTTCACAGAATGTTGCTAAAATAAAACCAGAAATTTAATTTCAAAGTAATATTTGCAAGGTTTTGAACACATTTGACTTCAAATTTCCATGTCAGTTTGGGGTCCAGAAATGACTAAGAAAACTGCTTAGTCTATTAATGTCTTTTTTCAGTTTTATTCTATTCTGCACCTGTAGTTCTGTCTTCCCCAAGTTCTTATTATATTTAACAGGTTAGAAATGTGTAAACTTGCCCATCATTAATCTTGAGAGCATCCCTCAGAGAAAAAAAATGGTTAAACAATAGTAAATATCAATACATGCGAGCACTCTCTACCTATGTCTGAAATATACCACCCTGGTTATTTCTGTGACCACCAAACAGTTCAGAGATCAGGTCATGATCAACTCATAGAGATAAGACTTGGGAGGGGAAGGGGGAAGAAAACAGTGATTTTTTTTACTGAGAGATAAACATGAGGAAACTGCTATCTATTCATAGCTACAGGCAGATGGTTTCATAGATTCATGCCCAAGAGCAGAAAAAGCATCTTTCTTTGTCAGGGAAGATGTATGCCGTGAATTATTCACTGAGCTCAAGCAATAAGTGGGGTCAGGGGAGAACAAAATAATACATTGATTTCTCCTTACAAAAATGCAAGTAATTGAACAGTTAGTGCAGATATTCATTTGTACTGTTACACCACTGTTACACCACATACTGTTACTGTTACACCAAGCCCAGGGACCAGCTGCTTGCCCTTTGGATTAGGTTTCATTCTCACTCCCCAAGTACCCAATATTAGGTCCACAGTTCTCAGACTGCTGACACTACAGTCCCAACCAAGCCTTGGAGGTGCTTAAAATCAATTTGTTCCTCTCTTTCAGTGCACACAGTTCCTCAGGACTGGCATATCACTTACTCAGAGATGTGTTCGCTAAGGGGATAAAGCATCTACTCTCCAGTTCAAGCCAATAAAAGGCACGTGGCAGCTAAATCTACCCTAAATCCTTAGAGAAGCCTGATCCATTAGACATGCTCAAGCCATGCACTGACTTCCACACAATAGCCTAACAGAACAGACTAACATTTACAATATAGAAAACTAATGCTTTTGGCTCTTTTTGACCCATGATAGTTTGGAATCCACAGATCCCATTTTTAAGAAAGTGTTCTTACTGCAAGGCTGTGGAATAACATAGGAGAAAGGGTTACCATACCCCTGAAGCTGCTGAAGGGATGAGGCTGGGCAAAACAGAAAGTGAGACTTACAGCACTGGAATGAGACTGAGTGATGGGGATATAGTCCAGGAAAGTTAAAATGTCTTCATTTTTGGTAAAGTATGTTTGGCTTCACGGGTTTGACAAAAAGACTTAAGGTGAGGAGTCAGCACTTTCTGAAAAATTTTCACATTCTAATTCCTTGAGGACTTGTAAATATCCTGGTATCTGTTGCTGCTGCTCTCCCTGGCCTTCATTTTGACTCTGACCCCTTACCTGATTTTGACATTTTCTCTACTGACCAAGTATGCTGTTACCTATCATCGATAGTTGCCATTGTAATCATTTAAGGTTCATAGTCTAGTTCTTTATTAAACCCTCTGTTTCTCACAAGGACAGAGTAAAAGACAGTTTTGCCCCACAGAAGCTCAGAACAAACAAAAGGCATGAAGAGAAAGGGGAGAGCCCAGCTCAGTGACTTGCCTTGGGCTCAGAAGGAATGACCACAGGAAAATAACAAGACTGTGATTTGGTATCATAACTCATATATTCCTTTCTCTGTTTCCTTTGTTATGCAGTCTGTATAAATATATGCATTTGCAAACTTCAACATCAGTTCTGAGTTTGTCTTCATCTGTAGTTATGGCAGACCTGTTTAAAGTTGGTTTGGGTTTGTTTTTTTGGTTGTTTTTTTGCATTGCTCTGCTAAAAAGAGTTATATGGTGTAATATCTATTGTGTCACAAGCTCAAAGTATTTGTAACACAGAATGACTGAGGAGGGGGAGCTATATGAAGATTTTATGCTACTCTGTATATTTCTACATTGACTAAAATTCTGGACTTCAAAGTATCTTTTCTGAGATGGTGATTAGAGTTAGTGCAGCAACATCTGCCAGGATTTAAATGCTATAAATTGAATTTTGGACATTGAAATTGCATTCCTGACCACATCCCAGGGGCCTAAAGAATGAAATGCTGGGCTTGGGACATAATTAATTTCCAGCATATTTTAGAAGAAAAATCTCTTCACGGCTAATGTAAGTAGTCCTTTCTGCTCTGTATGGTGCATCAAAATACCATCTATTGTCATTTAAGATATACCAAACTGTACTGAACCAGACATTTGGAGCTTATACAAGCAGGCTACTGTTTGACCTAGTTTTATTACAAGCCTGAAACCGCCCATTACCCACTTAATGATGAGTAAGATGAAAAATTGAATCCCATCTACCTCGCAGGACTTGAAAAACCATCCAGGCAGCTCTCAGCCAAGGAAAGCAGCTCAAATTAATATGCCAGACTGTGAACTCCAGTGGCTGAGGGAGGAGCTGGCATACTCATTTCTTCTGCCCCTTCCACAGGTGCCAGGAATCACTAAGTCCCACCTGTGGGGCAGATGTCTGGGTGAGGTTGCACCTGAGCTCAGCACAGCTAAATTCACCCAAGCCTTCCTGCCAGGGTTGACAGCTTTTCAGTCACCTAGTCACCTTTCAAAAGCAAAATAGCAGCAGGAGCAATGTGTCTGTCATGCCCAGGTTAACAAGCTCTGCTTTCTCAGCAATTCCTATTGACTTGGGCTTAATATTTCACTCACCGTGACTGCTGGTTTCCAGTCTCAGTTAGTAGAGATATGCATAGCTATACACTTAACTATATGGTAGATTTAACTACATAAGATCAAGCTTTCTTCTTTTCACCAACATGAAGAAGAAAAAATCCCAGCAATTCAGACTCTCCTTAACTACCAGGGTATGGTGGAAATGTGCTTAAGGTTAAAGGCTTGTTTAAATCACTGGACAAATTAAGGTCTAGCACTGATGACAACAGATGGCTTATCACTAGTATAATTGAGAGTAGAATTTGTCCTGGGATGTCAAATAAGTATAACAATGAATTAAACAGTGCAACCAATTTAAAAGAAAAATGCTCATTAGTGTGAGTAGATAACCATCACAGTAGAAAAATGCCAGCACTTACTGCAATACATCAGCTATTCCCATTAACATAGTAACTAACCATTTCTGGATAATGTGATGCATGGTTAAAGAGAATACTGCAAAATGATATCTCCCAACCACAGGAGTAATCACAGTTCTCCTCTGTCTTTATCATCCTAGCTGTGTTGATGTTTTATTGAATACTTTTCACAGACAATAACAAATTTGAGGAAGAAATGTAAAGCTGTTTTGCATGTAATCATGCATGCATATATGAGTTATACTGAACCTATACAAAAGTAAGTCAAATAAAAGTTGGCAAAACCAAAAGATATACTTAAGAGATATTCTCCAAAAGAAGTAATCTCTAACACAGCCCATTTTTGAGTAGAGAGATTCCAGACCGACTGAAAATCCCAGTCAAAGCACATAGTTTTGCAGTAGACTCATCTGGATAGTTTCTTAGCCAAAACAATTTCAACAAAAAGGCTGGTTCCAGACATACCGTATTAAATAACTTCTGAATTGGCAAAGAGTGATGCATACATTCCATCTGAGAGTCTGCTACGGGTCCGGTCAGTTGAGGTAATGTAAGTTCAGTTTCACAGCTGGAAACTATAACAGAGTTTTCAGCAAATAATTGCCAAAACAGTCCTTTCAGGGCTGAAGTATATATGAAGATCTGACTCGATAAGGAAAAAGAAGAGTAATGTAATATAATATTCTGGACTCTTTAAAGTTTTAGAAACAAAATACCAGAAAATTGGGATGAATGGTTACAGTAAAAGCAGAAATAAATGCAACTGCTTAATTTTACTGGCAGACAGAAGTATATGGTCATCATCATACAAGATCCCCCTTTTTTTCCTCAATTATGTCATAGCTCACTGTAATTTGACTTGCTCAGTGGGAGTTATAGTCAAGATTTAAATCAGTCTGCAAACTATAAACATGGGATAATTCCTCATCTTCCCTGTCCAAAATATTTTTTAATTTCTCCTGGCCTTTCCCTGCACAACTGTAGCACATTTCTCCTTAGCTGTAGTTGAGAGAGCCACTTGTGGAGGCAGAGAGGAGGTGGATAGAGCAGTGGAAAGAGGGTTTCTTCCCTGCAGCAGGGTGTGGAGGTGTGGGCAGAGCAGGAGCAGAGGAGTGGCCATGACTCCCCACAGAACCTGTGTGGGCAGCCGGAGGGTAAGGGCTGAAAGGTGGGGGTCTGAGCACCCTCTTCCTCTGCCATCTGGATCCTTTTCTTCACATTAGTATTTACAAATCCTCTAGAACTCTCCACCTTCTCATTTTTATTTTTTAAATCTTAATCCATCCTGTGCTTTGCTACATTCAGGTTAGCCATGAAACTGGTCTAGTGTCACACAAAACTTCTGAAACAAAGGAGGAAATGTCCAAGTCAGTCAATTCCACTTAATATCTGTGAAAGATTACATTAATGTCTCCTACTACATGTTTCTTTTCCTAACACAGTTCAGAGCCACTTTAGTTTTTACTCCACTTCCTTGGATATCTGAAGAACTAGAAGGCCTGAGAAAATTACAATGCAACGTTCAATATTCAGATATGCAATATTTACCCTGGCAGCCAAGAGGGCAAACTGTGTCCTGGGGTGCATCAAACACAGTATAACCAGCTGATGGAAAGAGGTGGTCAGCACACTGTATTCAGCATTGGCGTGGCCTCACTTTGATTACTCTGCGCAGTTCTGAGGCCTACAAGTAGAGGAGGATTTGAAGGTCCTTGAATATGTCCAGGGGAGAGCAACAAAGATAATGAAAGTGTTGAAAGAAATGTCCTATAAGAAGTGGCTAAGGACTTCGGGCTTATTTAGTTTGGAGAAAAGGAGGCAGAGGGGCAATCTCATTGCTCTTTACAGCTTCCTGAGGAGGGGAAGGGGAGAAGGAGGAACTTAAGTCTTCTTCTTGGTATACAGTGATAGAACATGTGGAAAGGGTTCAGAACTGCACCAGAAGACATTTAGACTGGACATCAGGAAGCATTTATTTACTAAGGAGTTGATCAAACAATGAAACAGGCTTCCTAGTGAGGAGGTGAATGCTCCAAACCTGTTAGCATTTAAGAGGTATTTGGGCAATGCCCTCAATATTATGCTTTTAACTTTTGGTCTGAAATGGTCAGGCAGCTGGACTAGATGACCATTGTAGATGCTTTACTACTGAAAAATATTCTATTCTATTCTATTCTATTCTATNGGAATTTGTCAGACTGTCACAAAAAACTAAGACAGACAGTCCCTGCTCAGGGTAAAAACACCTAGGGATCACAGCAATCACTCTGAAGGGAAGTAAAGCAATAAACTAATCGACCATAAGAATAATTTTCTTTGTTCATGAATCTGGATTTCCCTTGACTGCCAGAATTGTAGATCACACTGAAAAACATCCTTGACCTTCTCTGTCAAAGAAAATGCTTCTCTCTTTCTCTCTGTCTGATGTGAAGAAATGAGGATTTCTTTGCCTGATTTACAAGATCTGAGAATTGCAAAGAAAAGGTGTCAATAAAACAGTAACCAGTTTCTCATTTATTCTGCTGTGTCCTGACCCAGAAAGAGACATTAGAGAATGTTTCAAAAGTTGTCAGCTTGCATCCTTGTAGTCTACCACACTTCCTGACTTCAAAGTCTGTGAGGCAGCTCTACCAGTTAGCCTGTGAATGTAGTATAAATACATGAAATAGGACTGCGTGGATCTTAGGAAAACAGTACTGTCTGGATAGAAGTGATAGGTGCTCAAATCTTTGCTCTGCCTGTAGCTGTCTGTGTAGTCTTTGGCAAGACAACTTGTCTGGCTTCCATTTTCCCATCTGAAAAATATCTCTTTGCAGGAAAGTCAGGAGGTTTCATCAATTAGCCTCTAATTAGGAAAACAAGTGGTTCAGTTAATCCCTTTGCAGGAGAACAGTTTAAACATGTACTTAAACGGCATCTTGAATTAAAGCTTACTGCTCACGAAATGCTTCCTATCTAAAAAAAAAAGATGGTATATAAACATTATATTGGTAAATTAGAGTCTATTTATGAGCTGTTCAGCATAAGAATACACTGATCAGTTGACAGGGTATTCAGCTTGTTTCTCTTTTTACTGATTGTTCTTGCTGCTTTTTTTTTTAATGTCTATCACTTCTGGTTGAATTATACCAGTAGGCAGAGCTTAAGACACAGGGGCTGAGCAGGGGATGAACCGTCTGACCTGAGGAATATTTTGAGAATAAAAAAGGGTTCCATTTCTGTGTCATTATGAAACCAAAACATTTCAAATCATTTCAGAAAAGGGGAAGTGAGGAAAGTATGTCTATGGTAAGGGTGTTCATCTGGGATGCAGGACATAAAAATTCAAGCCTGTCGTTTTCTCACTGCCTTTCTTACCAGGTACCAACAAGCAGAGTTCTGGAGTGAGTCTTCCCAGTCTGACCAGAAACTCTACCCACCTCCTCTTTTTATCTAGACTTTTATCCCCCGTGATGGGATTAGATTTTGGAAAATTGGCATATTCTCATCAAATTCTGTTTCTATGACAGATCTCTCAGATAACCAGGTCTCCACACCACTTTCAAACCTGGATAAGTTTACAGAGGGCTTCAGTCACTGGAGCAGAGCCAACCACAGGATCAGAACAGTTCAGGGGGATTTCCTCCTCAAAGTTATGAGTATTCATCTAATTAAATATTGCTTCCCTGATAAAGCTTGACCTGGAAGGAACAACTGCTCAATAATAAACGTCTCTGAAACAAAAAATAAGTTTTGCTTCTTCAGCTATAGATAAAGCACTGGACCAGCTCACAGTTTCAATAAGTTTATTCATTTTAGGACCAAGATTAAACAGCATTTATATCCCCATTAATTTCCATTACTTTGAAAATAAATACTTCATTTATTTGGTTTTTTCTTTCATTTTGGAATAATGATTTGTGGGCAACGTGTATCTGTGGATTTGGAGTCAGGGTTAGTTTCAGAGTTTTAGGACACAGTCTTGTCACATCATAAGGAAGATAGCTCTCTCTGACCAGAAAAGCGGATGTTGAATTGCATAGTTTAATTAACAACAAACATTTGGTCCTTTGAGAGGATGAAGGAATTACATCTAAGAATTATGTCTTTCTAAGAGATATAATTCATAAGAATTTTCCTAAGAATATCTTATAATGAAGTAATCAAAATGCTTTCTCTTTACTAAAATATCTCACCTATTGCTAGAAATCCTTAGAATACATAAAGTTAAATCCTAACACTATTGAAGTAAATTACAATAATAATAAATATATTCCTATATATTAATTATTGTTATCCAATAATAAATATATACCTATTCAATTCAATGCAAATTCAATGTGGCTTCATCTATAGCTTTTTCATGGGTTTTTTTAGGGGGTTGGCTCTCTCTGATTTCTACAGGAGCTGTTCCCAGGCCTACTAAAATTAGTGTGACTCTCTTCCGTGAGTTCTTGTCATCCCAGTGCTCCTGGGATCAGGCCCGGAAGGATTAAGGAATGGGTCTCCGGAGAAAAGATAAAGCGTGTGGAATTGGGGCAGAGGAGAAGTCCCAGGACAAAAACAGTTGCAAAGCCATTGCACAACTCAGGCTTAACCTTCTCCTGAGCAGCTGGGTCAGCAGGGCCTGGGGAAGCCATCCTTCACCCTACAGCTTACACACACCNTGGGCAGAGCAGGAGCAGAGGAGTGGCCATGACTCCCCACAGAACCTGTGTGGGCAGCCGGAGGGTAAGGGCTGAAAGGTGGGGGTCTGAGCACCCTCTTCCTCTGCCATCTGGATCCTTTTCTTCACATTAGTATTTACAAATCCTCTAGAACTCTCTCACCTTCTCATTTTTATTTTTTAAATCTTAATCCATCCTGTGCTTTGCTACATTCAGGTTAGCCATGAAACTGGTCTAGTGTCACACAAAACTTCTGAAACAAAGGAGGAAATGTCCAAGTCAGTCAATTCCACTTAATATCTGTGAAAGATTACATTAATGTCTCCTACTACATGTTTCTTTTCCTAACACAGTTCAGAGCCACTTTAGTTTTTACTCCACAGTCTTCTGTACATCAGTTTCCTTGGATATCTGAAGAACTAGAAGGCCTGAGAAAATTACAATGCAACGTTCAATATTCAGATATGCAATATTTACCCTGGCAGCCAAGAGGGCAAACTGTGTCCTGGGGTGCATCAAACACAGTATAACCAGCTGATGGAAAGAGGTGGTCAGCACACTGTATTCAGCATTGGCGTGGCCTCACTTTGATTACTCTGCGCAGTTCTGAGCCCTACAAGTAGAGGAGGATTTGAAGGTCCTTGAATATGTCCAGGGGAGAGCAACAAAGATAATGAAAGTGTTGAAAGAAATGTCCTATAAGAAGTGGCTAAGGACTTCGGGCTTATTTAGTTTGGAGAAAAGGAGGCAGAGGGGCAATCTCATTGCTCTTTACAGCTTCCTGAGGAGGGGAAGGGGAGAAGGAGGAACTTAAGTCTTCTTCTTGGTATACAGTGATAGAACATGTGGAAAGGGTTCAGAACTGCACCAGAAGACATTTAGACTGGACATCAGGAAGCATTTATTTACTAAGGAGTTGATCAAACAATGAAACAGGCTTCCTAGTGAGGAGGTGAATGCTCCAAACCTGTTAGCATTTAAGAGGTATTTGGGCAATGCCCTCAATATTATGCTTTTAACTTTTGGTCTGAAATGGTCAGGCAGCTGGACTAGAAAATATTCTATTCTATTCTATTCTATTCTATTCTATTCTATTCCATTCCATTCCATTCCATTCCATTCCATTCCATTCCATTCCATTCCATTTGTTCTCATCTACGTTGGATATTTTACCTATAAAATCAACCGTATAACATTAGTCAAAGAGCAACATTGCAACAGTATGCAATCTAACACATTAATCAACTTATGTTGTGTACCTATTTATACATATAGATATGCATATAAAGTGCTTTGTTTGAGGATTAAATGCATAGTTGGCAGTTATCTGCATCTATGGCCTGGTTTGAGACAGGACAGAACCAATTTTCTTTCTAGTGGTTTTATTTTTCACTTAAGTGTCTTCTAAGTAGCTGTGCTTACTGAAATTAACAGCATGTTTTTCAGTCAATGTCTGCTTCTAGGACTGATAATGCTCAATGTTTATAATTGCTTCTGGAGAAAAGTATGCAGAACCAAGGCCACTGTTTTATTCTGAAAAATATCTTACAGTTTTGGAAACAAAAGGGAGTAAAAGGGTTACACCTGCAACCCTCCTGAGGGGAGAAGTGAACCAGACAGGTAACCAAAACTGATCAAACAAATTATACTATCCCATACATTCCAAACACAATATAAATCTGAGGGATCAAGAGGGTCAAGCTCTCTTCATCCATGGTTGGTGTCCTGAGAGGACTGTCTGTTCATCTGCCTTGGATCCTGATCCATGCATTCCTGAATCCAGTGTTGCTGCATCTAGCTCTTGTCTATTGCTGCCTCTGGGAGCCCAGTCTGGGACTGTTCCAGGGCTGCCTTGCAGCCTCAGTGGTGATGTGAGCATTACTGAGGGGTAAGTGTGGCTTTGTGGCTTTGTATATATTTGTATATATTTCATGATTTTCCTCGTTATCATTACTGTTTCAGTAAAGCTGTGTAGTTTAGTTTCTAGCCCATAATTCTCTCTCCTTTATTGTCTATCCTTTCCCTATGGAGGAGGGGAGATGCGTTAATATATAGCATCTGTCATTCATTTAATTGCTGGCCCAGAGTTAAACTGTAACAATCCATCATGGAGGGGACATTACATCTTTCCTCCAGTTCACCCAGAAAGAGCTTTAGGTAAACTACTGAGTTTCCTCATGCTCTTCTTTTGATATATAGGTGTATATATATAAAGAGAGAGAGTAAATTTCAGACAACCTAATAATACCAAGAATCTTTGCTTCTCTGATAGCAAAATTTAACTTGGTTCTACTGATGTTCATAACTGAGTCCAGAGAGCGAAAACCAAAGGGGCAGATTACCTACTTGTCATAATGTTTTTCTATAAGGCTTGAAGTGTGAGTGTGAACAAGGAATGAAGGAAGAGCAAGAGGAAGTGCAAGAGGAAGAGTGCTGGTGCACATATTGTCACAGGTTTTTTTTTTTCCAAGTAAACCTCAAGGGCAGTGAATGCAGCACACTGATTTAAGTTCATATAGTTTGAATGAATTCAAACTAGCATAGCTTGCGTGGCAAAGCTAACATGCCCACTCATGTGAAAACATGCCCCTGTGCCTCCAGAAGGGGAACAGAGGTTAATTCAGTTCACATCTTTCCTATTGTGACCCCACTTCCAAGGTCAGTAGGTCACCACTTCAACACTAATTTAATTTTGACAAACTATCAAAATCAGCTCTTCCTTTAACAGAGCTTCATACAAAAAGGTGACTGGGCATAATATTGACAAAGCCTGTAGTACTTTTTAAAAGGCAGATCAGAAAAAGATCTGTAAGGTACAACCAATGACTGGTGGTTCTTCAGATGCTTGTGCTTTGTTTAAGGTCCAAATCTGAGTATCAAATATCTACAGCTATTGATAACATTAATCAAATTTAAGATCCCACAAGTGTTGCTCTTTGTGGATTTAGGACACTTTGGGTGCTCAGTAGCTTGTAAATCTTCCAAATGCAAAATGCAACATGGCTTGGTTTATGTATGTCATTTTGAGTCCGTTTCTATTGATACATAGAATAGTTTCTTTATGTAATAAGTGTAATTCTAATGTCTGGCAGAAATAAAATCTGCATGATGGTAGATGCTTGAAAAATTTTGGATGCCACAATGTGGACAGAGCCCTTCAATGGGCTTCAAATGTGACAGAGAAAAACATAGAAATTTAACTGAAGTTCACCCAACAAGAAAAGGACCCATAATGCCCCAAACTCATAAAAATTATAACTCCATCCTTTCCTGATTTTGCTGTGTTTGCTTTGTCAGATTGTAAACTGTTAATGACCTTTTATCAACAACAGAACTTTGAGATCAACCTTGTCGGGGATTGCAGATGTAATGTAATACAAAGTATGTAAACAAGAATGATTTTCTTTGCAGCCCTCAATACAGGAGCTTTGCATAAAAAGATGATCACTGAATAAATCACAAGTAGCTGTGGACACAAAGCAGAGTCAGAGACTTCCTTTGCACTGGTGGATGGAGATGCACCTTGGTAATACTTTCTCCCTGTGGAAGCATGAATCCTTTGCTCTTTTCTGTGAAGCAGCCCAGCCATTCTGGAAAGCAACTCCATGGCTAGCATCCATCATAGTGATTACACCAATTTCCTTGGCAGTAGCAGCTATGGACTCAACACTCCTTAAGATGTAGTATTTCTAGCATGGTGATCAAACATATTGGCTCCCACAAGGATGGTGAATGATTGCTCTTGAAAGAAAAGAATAGGTTTTGTTAACCCATTGTGTCAGAGATGTTTTGAACATGCCTGATGGGTGACCTACAGAAGTTAGGAGACATTTAGGTACTTCCCTAACCAGCTCTGAATTGTGTGTCCAGAAAGTAGATGGTCAGATGTACAAATTGGGACATGTCTGGGCAGAGAGAGACAGGACTTGGAGCTCCACTGTGGATTGATTCCAGATGCTTCTGGAGAAGCAACACAGGTTGCTCTCCAAGACTTCTACTCCAGAATGCTGTTCTACTTACAGCCTTGACACAAAGTTTGTAACCTAAAGCTCAATGAGGACCTGAAGTTTCTTTGTTTTTCTTGCAGTCAATAGACTGCAGTAAAACCAAATCTCAGAATCAGTTGAGTTGGAATAACTTAAAGCTCTACATGCTAGAGCATGTTAATGCTCAGAGATGTCTGAGTAATGGAGACATTGGGTAAACACTTGCAGAATGCTTTACCATTTCTCAGCCCATAAAGAGTAAGTGTCTAGCATACAGAGTTTTCTGATTAGACCTATATCTTCCTATTGCCCTTGAAAATTGTTGCATTTAAGTCTGCTTTCTTCAACTATCTTTGTGCTGAGCTAGATCAGTGTCCAAGCTTCTGCCACTCCATCAAACCAGATAATCTATTTCCAAAGTAACAGCTCATTTAGCATTAAAACTGGTACTTAAGGGTTGATATAAAATGTAAATTAAATGTATAATATTAGTAAATGAGGCTAGTCTTATAATTCAATTTTTGTATTGGTCCCAAGGTTGATATTTTTAACCAAATCATAAATGCTCTTTCTCCTTTTAAAAGTATGGGTTTCAATTTCATTTGTGGTATTGCTTTCAAAGCAGAGAAACATCACCTTCACTGCAAATTCACATGAGAGTAATATGACTATCAATCACAGAGGCTTGGAAAGAGTTAGTAAGATTTCAAAGCTAGAGATAAAGATAAAAGAAATTAAATTAAGTAATGCTAGAATGAAGCAATCAAGATTAAATGTGTTCTCAGCTGCTGAGTTAACTGGTTCTGAGTTTTTATCGAACAAAAGGTTAAAGAAACAAACCCTTAACAGCAATTTATTTTGGTTTAATGTTTTTTAAGCTCAATCTCAGAGATGCTGAATTTCTTCAGTCACTAAAAAATAAGTATAACACCTGACATTATCATTTCCAGTTGAAGGCTCTCAAGAAGTTAATTTAATACTCACGATGACCGTGTCCAAACAGGCTGTGTGATTCAATTAGAAAACTTGGAGTTTTGAAAATCCTTTACAGTAAGCAAATTCATGGGCTGATCATTATTGTATTCATTATTTCATTGAATTAAATTAGTCTTAACTGAATGAAACTAAAAATAATTACAGTAATGTTTAAAATGTGAGGGAAGACCAAGAAATCTTAGCTGCTAAATGCTATTCTGGGAGAAAAAAAAATAATTCAGTGGCTGATGAGTGAACATCCTCACATAAACTAGGGTGAATTCATACCAGGGTTGTCTTACAAGAATTTCCAATAGAAATTTGAGACCTCATGGCTCAATTCTCTTAAAATATGAGCAATGTATTTTTCTGGGTAATTGTTAATTGTTTGTATTCCTTCACACACCAGCACCCCCCACAGCAGTGAAGTTCTTGCTAGTGTGTTTTTTGCCTGTACTGTGAAACCTGAGATGGAGGGTCAGAGAAGGTTACACTTGAGTGACATATCTCCACATCCTGGAGATCAGGTTTTCATCTCCATGTTTTAGAGTTGCAGCAGGGCACCATGTCTTCTGCTGGCTCCACTTTTGATAACCTCCTCCAGCAGGCAACATATCACTTAGAGCTGCCTTCAGACCACATCCTGTCTCCTGCTCCTCAACCCATTTGTATGGGCAGCTAGTTCCCAAATTAGGGAACAAATTAAGACTGCCAGTGGCCTGGAAGAAAGTAAAACAGCAATGCACAAGCTAGGGCTGCTTTCAAGCCTGCTATTGAAGTCACATGGGGTGAATAACACCCAGGCAAGCACAGTTTCTCCTGGGGTTTTCTTTTATGGTGTCTGTCAAGAAAAACACACTAAATTACCTAAAACTTATGAAATTCAAATAAGGGTGCTAAACTACAGTAAGCTGCAGTGTGGACATTCCTCCCAGGATTATGTGCTCTAGCCTGATTTCAGGCTTTTGTATAAAGTGTGATCACCTCAGAAAATTGAGAGGGGTTAAACAGAATAGGTGGAAGTGGGTTTTTTTGCCAGTTTTGCTAGGCTGGGCAATCCCCATCCATCACTCTTCCTTTGCAGCCTCATCACCAGTCCCTACACTCTTGCAGAGGTGGAAGATCTCTTGACGTTTCCTCGCCATGTCATCCCTGGAACAAAAGCCCACATGCTGTCCCATTCCAGTCTCTCCAGCAGCAATATTTTGAGACAGTCTGAAAAATTGATAAGATTGAAGAAAAAGCTCCTTTGGAAGGTAGAAAAGAAATGGTCCATGTTTTAAAACCATGGGTAAAGCAGAGGGATAGCAGATGGATTGGTGCAATTTCACAGTTTGTTTAAGCCATTCAGAGTGCCAGCTGCACTGACAAGTACCTGAAGTGTTCCTCCTGCCACCTCCCAGCCACATCAGACTAAGGCCTGAGTGGTCATCTTGATCAGGAGTTGATCTGGCTAAACACTAACTGCAAAGTGTCAGTGAGAAATATTTATGTTTAACCCAGGTCATTTATTGAACCACATTTTAAAAAAAAACCCTGCAAACACTTGTACTCACAAAATGAGGGAGTAATGGAAGTGAGAATGAGTGAGGTATGAAGTAGCATGTGTTGCCTGTGCTGAAATAAATACGGGTCAAATGACAGACTTACTGGCTTTTTCTTTTATACATTCACAAAGGCACATCTCACACTGTGGAAAAATATTAGGGAATTCAAAGAAATTAGAAGGTCCATCTTGTTCACAAGACAAGACAGATTTCAAAGAAAATTGAGGATTTTGTATCCTTAGCTTTCCTATTTTACTTTCAAACTTGTCAGCACCAAATTTTCAAATGTGTAAATCACAGAATTTCCCTCTGAGCACCAAAAAACCTCTCCATTTGATGCCTGTGTACTAAGTGTGCTTGAGGAATGAGATCCCTGAGGACAGTGAGTGGCTGTTAACGTGATGCTTCAGTTTTCAACGTTTGCCAAGTCAAGAAGGAAAGGAATGAGCCAAGAATCCCAAACACTGTTTCCCCGTAAAACACATTCTGCTGTAAGGATGATGTTGAGATTGCCCTCAGATTTCAAACTTCTTGCAATTTTCTTTCTACAACTGATTTTATGCTTTCTGGGCTTCTTTTCAATACAAATCAGTGACAGAGCCAATTTGGTTAGTATCTGCAAACAAGGACTTCAGAGTTAACCATTGTAACAAGTAGCTCTCACAGAAAAATACTTAGTGACAAAGAAAAGGGAGGAGGAAAGGTTAATCCACTTAAATGCTATTGCATTAAAGAGAAATTAATTTCAAGCAAACTTTCTTTGAATTGTCAGCCAAAAAATTAATTTAGAGCCATCCAACATCTATCTAATAATGACAAGGTTTGGTCCTTCTGGCTGCCAGAGTAGTATAGGCATGAAAAAAATCCTTAAATAACAAAAATTAAGATTCTGAGTGTGGTAATGACAGTCACCCCTAACAACCCAAAACTGCATCTCAATGAACTGAGGAACATTAGTGGACATGGAAGATGTTACCCAACAAGTCAAGGCAAACAATAGATGAATCTGGAGTTTATGGAGAGCAGCCCACTGCATGCCAAGTCTTGGAGGCTTTGTATATGGCTTCCACAGGTGGTGGCAGTGGTGGTGGTTCCCTCTTCAATCTCTGCCCCAGCCCTGAGCTCCCAGCCTTCTCTCACCACTCAACCCTTTTTCATATCATAGGACCAGCTAAATCATGACATCCTGGCACCTTTGGGCCTTTGCTGTGAATCAGATTGTTGAAATGTTCCTTTTAAAAAATATTATACATTTGAGTTACATTAGTATATTTACTGGTCATCTTGACTCCGCAGAATAAGTTGGTTCAGATGACTATTTGTGCTAACATCCTTCTCCAACACCCAAACTATATTTCTCACTGCCTGAGGTTCTAATTTGGAAGAGGATCCAGTTCAACATGCTTAAGTCCTTCTGAAGATGGGCATATGATTAAGTACTTTCTTTATCCAAGCATGTTCATATGTACTTTCTCAGACTGATGTGTGAGTTCATAACTTATTTGCAAAATAAATTATTAATTGCTTGGCACATTTTATGTGTGAGAACATGAATAAATAAATAAATAAATAAAGCCTTCTTTTTTTTTTTTCCCTGTAAGATTTTTTTGGCTAATTTTCCTTTGATGTATTTTGAGTACAATTTAGGTGTATTTTTTAACTTCTATTTTTGGGCTTAAAAAACTAAACAGACTGGAAGGCTAAAATTATCCTAAGGATTTTTAACATTTTTAAACTGCTGTTTGCTAACTAATGGTAAAATACTGTCTCTGATAAAATGTTTGTAGGAAGCACTTGCTTGTTTTGGTATAACCAGAGGCCTTAGAATTATAAAGTTAGAATAAATTCAACAGAGTTGATATATTAATCTTTCTTACATTATTCTAATAATGCAGACCTCATTTTCATTCTGTCAGAGTCCTTAACAGAAGGCTGTCAATTGTGACAAATTTCACAAAGCCATTCTCAATGTGTGTTTATATCTTTTGGTGTTTGCAGCTGTCATGGAGTGACTAATTCACAACAAAAGCTTTATTTGATAAATTTAGCATCTTTATTGTCTGTGGAATGCCTGTCTAGAGAATCCAGTTTCACAAAAGTAATCAATTGGCCAGCTTTTTCAGGAATTGCTTTTTTGAATCATTTAACTCCATAATCATTCATGGATACCTGAAAACCGAGTTGTGTTTTGTAGTTATGGTTACTCTGATTGCTAAAGTGAGGTGATTTCTCTCTGGTGCTTCGCTGGGCATGGGAACATGTCTTGCAAAGACTCTTCCATGTCCAGATGTGAAATACATTCCAGTAGCCTATGGGCATGTAGTTTTGAAATTTTCTTTTCATAAAAACCTATTTCAACAATATGTCTTCACAATTGTTACTGCTGATCTGACCAGCCAGTACAGAGAGCTTTGCTCCTTGGAAGTGATTTGGGTCACCTAAGGTCTGTGCTGCAGTCATGGGATGCCTCTCCCCACAAACTGAATGTATCAAGAGCCTAAGGCAATGAGGCCTCAAGATGAGATGGTTCAGACATGCATAAAGTGTGGTGTCCTGGCTTTAAAGCAATGTCTAGACAGCTGCACGGATTTAATTTTCTTCTACTTTGTTCCTTGACTAACCAGTGCAGGTTTTTTGATACCTAGAAAAATGAAACAACAGAAAATATTAGCATTTTAAGACTCATAATGAGGACCTGGCCTCTGAGCTGATCTGATACTCTGGAAGAAATATTCTTGGAGAGGAATCTAGTACCAAAATATCTTAGAAAGGTCACGAGGCCAAAGGTGACTTCGGCTTATGATTCGTTTTAGCGTGATCAGGCTGTACCACCAGGTATTCATAATACTCAAAAAGAGAGAAAAGGTTAAAATTGCTGAAATTAAAAAACAACAACAACAAACAAAGCAAAAATAAAAACCCAAAACAAACAAAAAGCAAACAAACAAAAAACCGCAAAACAAACCAACCAACCAACCAAAACCCCAGCAGAGCTATGTTCAAAGGAAGAAATGTAAGAGGAAGCAAACTTTGGAAAGGTTCACAGAAGCATAGTGTCTCATGTGCTTTCAATATCTATTCAAAAATCTAAAGCACAACACACAAGTGTAAAAGTTTCTTAGAACAGGCAGGCTGATTGAATATTGTCCATGTCTACCCTCTCTTATTCTTATCAAGGCATCTTCTTTCAGCCATGGTCAGAGAGAGGACATGGGGTTAGACTTCCTTTTAATCTGAGCAGATGAGATGAAAGAAAAAATTTGAAAAATACTTTAAAAATAATCTGACTGAGTTTAAGTTGAAAAAGATATTACATGATTGCACCGAGGCCAACTCTCTTCTCATTAAAAGGATCTTCATTTATTAATGCAATTTTAGGTGTATTATGCTGATTAATGTGGTTGTTCTGCATTGGCTAAATGATGTTCTCATTGAACTGTAAAGTTCATAAAGGAAGATGATTAATTCATATCTCTATTGTTTATGCTGCCTTCTCTAAAGAAAGGATACCAATTATAATTTGAATAATGATATTTGATTCTAAAATGGACCAAATATGCAAATATTGTCTTATTGCTATTCCAAGCTGAGCTGCTATACTCCAAAGATCAAAAATAGTGGGCCAATTGTGATCCAATTTATAGCTATGTGATGACAGAGAAGACTTACTTGTGTAAGGAAAATTACTTTGTATTTACCCCAGTGCAACAGATGATCAGATGTGACCTATTGTAATCAATATCTCTGGGAAACTTTGATGTGGTATCTTTGAAAATATGATATTCACTTACTGTTAAGAACTAATGATTGGAATCACAAACTTGGGGCATTAGTTTCTTTGGGTGCTTGCACTTTCAGGACATAAAGCTACCTTTGAAAGAACTGCCAGCTCTCTCAATTTCCATTAATGACACAGAAACTTCAATCTAGAAATCCATACAAAACACTGCAGATAAGCCAGTAAGTACAGAGAACATGCATTCATGAAGCACCCATAAAAAGAAAACTCAACTCACGAGAAAAAGCAGAACACCCCAAAATCCAAGCAACCCCCACCTCACTGGGAAAGTTGTGAGGTCAGCAATTCAATGATTTGTTTTCCTTAAGCTGTATGGACACATATTAATAATGGCTTGGGGGGAGGGGGGCAGAAGGGGGGGGCTGTAAACTATGAAGGAATTTGGGATGTTTTCATTATTGCTGGGCAAATAACTCTTGAAAACTAAGCATCTCTTTTATGCATAGATCAAGTGAACTTGGCAGCAGCAATGTCATTGATGCTAACAGTGTGTGACAGGAAACAAAGCCATGTGACTGCTGTGTTTTGTAAGTTGAGCTCTTGTGTAAGATTCCGGTACATTCTTTTCCAACTATTCTTTCAGAAATCTGAACTTTTAATTAAAAGGCAACATTGAAGCATATCCAGCACTGACAGTCTTAATGCTGTTTCTTCTCCACATTAACATGCAAACCAGCTTCAGTCAGCGTGCAAGGAGATACTGCATAATTAGCCTCATTGTCCATTGTGAACAAATAATGTGTTTTGGTGAGGGAGAGAATGTAGTAGTGTTTTCTAATCAAACGATCAGGAGTTAGGATTTTAAGCTTTTGGTAGTCATGTCGTTTTCTCATAGACATCCTAATGACCATTTTATTTTATCAGTTGGAATGAAACAGACATATCATATTCAGGTTGCTTGTAAGGATATATAAGCTATTAAAAATCAATTAAGTTTAAAAGAAATAATTTAAAGCACAACATTTATTAAAGTAAGTATTTACTAAAATTACAGCAAATATCAAAATGCAAACAGCCAGATGCTGATGTCTGGAAAGATGAGCTATCATATATGTCATATAATACATATCATTATTTATCATCATAGAATCCATTTCAATAATGAGCACAGTGGTTGGTAATGCATGTGTATCAAAGATCTTCATTAATATGTAATACTGAATTTTAGTGGAACAGACTCAGGCAATGATATCACATAATGTGATATGCTTAATACAGCGGTTGGTGACTTCAATGTGGGGTTTGAATTCTGAAATTAATATAGGGTGATAAAAACATGTTAGACACCACAAAGCAGTGAGTAGAAAACTAAAAGATATGGCTTTTTACGAAGCCTAATTTTTCTTTTGCCTGAGTTTTGGAGCTGTATCATATATGTCACAGAAATAGTGAAACTGCCACCTGACAAAATATTTCACTATTGTTTTAATTTCTGAATTAAACATCCTTTAATGGAAACATAAAGCTATAGGATTAGACCTTGATTGCCACCTCACAATATCAGCTTTTTTAATTTCCATGGAACTAGGTCAATAAAGTGGTATGGAAATAGAATTTCTTTTTTCTCACATTATAAATAACCTTACAGAAACAAATTTTACTGTACATTTCAAAAGAAGAAAATGTGAAAGTATTTGTATTTTCAGTATTTGTATAGTTAAATACTCAATAAATAATACTTAATTTAAATATTATGTTTTCATTTCCAAAGACTGCTACCAGTCATGTGAAAAAACAGTCTGGACATGTACAAACTCATGTATCTAGGAAGTAGTAAAGTCATCACCACAACAATAGGAGGTTTCTGAATTATCCACAGCTCATTTGGAAGAAGTTTTTTTCTTATGACAGCTTTGCAGGTGACTTAACAAAAAGAACAGAAACAATCTACAAGGGAATACTTGACGTCTGTTTTATATGTCTACATCAATAAACAATATATATGTCTACATCACCCAACCATATATATGTCTACATCACCCAAACACATTTTTTAGATTTTCGTTCATGGACAGAAAATTCATACCTATTAGATACTTCCCCACCATCCAAATTTGCCCAAATGCCCATGTTTCCTGCACAGAGAATACCTGTAACCTAGTTTAGTTCAGCCTCCTCTGGTGCAGGATGGCAAATCTGCTCCCTATTTCTGGGTTTCATCATTTAGCATAACTTCTTCCTCTACATTTTGGGAAATTCAGGTCTGGGTACTGCACATAAGGGCAAAGACTGCATCAGCAGTGAAATTCTGCAACACAAATGGCTCATCCAAAACTTTTTCAGGTAAGTGGGGGTCTTCCCAATTATTTTTGCTGGCATATAATCAATCCTTACTGACTAATAATATAAAAGGCAAGATCTTAGTAGTTTCTGAGATTATTCATAAAATATGAGGTCTGCATTACAATGCAATTAATTCATCAGAGTACAGATGTCTAATAGGAAGACTAATAAGGAGAGTTTTTTGTAATTCCTATTGGTATGGATTCAGGTAGCTTGATTTTACAAAAAATGAGGTCCTGATACTTCTATTAATCTGATTCCCTGTAGTCACAGAATCACAGAATCACAGGATGTCAGGGGTTGGAAGAGACCTCTGAAGATCATCAAGTTTAACTCCCCTGCCAGAGCAGGACCAAAATTAGGACATGTCACTCAGAAATGCATCCAGATGGGTCTTGAAAGTCTCCGGAGAATGAGGCTCCACAACCTCTCTGGGGAGCTTGTTCCAGGCCTCTGCAATCCTTACAGTAAAGAAATCCTTCCTCGTGTCGAGGTGGAACTTTCTGTGTTTTATCTTGAATCCATTGCCCCTCGTCTTATCCCAGGGCCTAAGAGAAGAGGTTGTCCCTTCCTTCTTGATGCCCAACCCTCATATATTTATACACATTAATTAGGTCCCTTTTCAGTCTTGTCCTGTCCAGACTAAACAGCCCCACGTCTCTCAGCCTTTCTTCATAAGGCAGGTGTTCCAGTCCCTTAATCATCCTCATAGCCCTACATTGTACTCTCTCAAGTAAATCCCTGTCTCTCTTGGTCTGGGGAGCCCAGAACTCGATGCAGTATTCTAGGTGAGGTCTCACTACAGAAGAGTAAAGGGGGAGGAGAACCTCCCTCAGTCTGCTGGACACACTCTTAATGCAGCCCAGGATACCATTGGCTTTATTGGCCACAAAGGCACATTGCTGTCCCATGGATAACTTGTTGTCTACCAGGATTCCAAGGTCCTTCTCCATGGGGATGCTCTTTAGCAGGTTGCCTCCTAATCTGTCCTGATGCATTTTGTTATTCCTTCCCAGGTCCAGGACTCTGCACTTTTTCTTGTTGAACCTCGTTAGGTTCCTCTGAAATCAAAGAGGAAAGCATACCATCATAGAACATGAATTTTGAGATATATAAGAAGTAATCATCATTTCCTTCCTTTCATAACATTTTTCAGTTCTTTTCTGAGTGTTGAGAAGCAGAGATTTTCCCCAGTCTATCTTGTCATTCAGTCAAAATATAAGTTTAGAAAAAAACATGCCTTTTATTACCCAAAACAAGGGAGGTGCAATTGAGATGCAGTACTGAACTTTTTTCACCAGGTACTGAAATATTCCAACTTCTTTGTTATTATCCTGTTGGAAATGGTACCACATTCTCCAAAACTGCAAATGACCTTCACTGATATTAAAAACAAAGCCAGTCTCATGTGTTTGCTGTTTGCATGTATTTGAAATAAACCACTACAATTTGAATTATATGGGCGTATGCATTTAGCAAAGCTTTGACTATCTACTGACTCACTCTGGTTGTGAAAGACTGTCATGAAGCAGTTTTTAAGAATAATTCTGTTATCTTTGAGAAGCTGAACAGCTTGGTAACTGCTGTTAAATGCTCTTTCAAATGCTGAATGCATGAAGCAAACTATGCCCTACACTCTGGGATTTTGACCATCAGGATGGAACTGCTGGTGTTCATTACTGATGGAATTGCCCCAGAGAATTTAAGGATCCACTGAATCCTTTCATTTTCAGCTTGTGATCTCACTGCCTCTAATAAAAATAGTGTATTTTCTGATCATCACACATTGAAGTTACTAGTAATTCAACATTAGCCTGATTAATGTTTAACAGAAATGTATATTTATAAGCACTGCTTGAGAACAATTCAAAAATCAATTAAAAATTTTTAAATGTAGGATTTTTTACCTTATCAGTTTTAGAAGACTTACTTTACAGAAGCTTTTTATTGATACATACTAGTGGTGACTGTCAAATTGTCCAAAGTGTCTTTCACACTTCACAGAGGTTCAGGTGTGTCTGAAAAGAGATTGTTCCAAAAGACAGATTTTTCTTCTCATAAAATCAATATTAGGATGCTTCAGAATAACTGTGAATTATTCTCAGAAGCAACATCCACAATCAATATTTTTGCCAGTGAAGTTATACAAACAGATTCAATGAATGCTTAAAAGAATCAGTTCTATTTAGATCCAAGGGCTTTCTGCATACTGAGATGTTTTGTGCACAGCACAGACCAGACACACAGGGCCGGAGTGAATCTACAGTCCTGATATGAGTGAAAGGATAGAAATTTGATATTTTTATTTCTGTTGCATTTCTGATTACTTCTTTTTAGTTATTCTCATTTTTTCTGTTAGTTATCACTTAAATTTACCTATGGAAAGTATATGTCTTAATAGCTGTTAAACTGATGATCACAGTATGTAAATCTTTATCTCTACAGCATCAATGAGAGGTGAGAAAGAAGTGTTTCTCTCATACTGTGAAGGAGAAATTGAGTTATACTGCAACACCCACTGCAACTTCCACTGCCAGAAGAAACTATCTCACATGGGCCTTATCCCTCTCCCGCCACAGCCACATCTGTGCTCTGCAGACATACGGTCATCTCTGTCAAGGACTTAATTCAAATTAAAATCGGCCACATTTCTGGCAAGTTGGTCTTACCCTGATGACTCTCGTGCTCCAGTTCACTACACAGCTGCACAAACTCATACACCAGCAAAAGGGAGGAGAGGGCTTGTGGGCAGGAAGGGAAAGGAGTAGACCTCTAAGCTGGGTGAGTACAGGGTGCACCAGAAGAGCTTTGTATCAGCTCATGGTGCTAAACATACTTCTTCACATCTTCCCCTAAAATCAATGCTCTGAATTTTCAAAGATCATTTAAAACATTTCCAATAGTGCACATAATTAACATAACTATGCTTTCTAGAATAGGTACAAGAAGCCATTTCAATCCTTATGTCCAAGGAAGTGTGACTTCAAGCTACATAGAATTAAGGAATAAGGTATTTGGGAATGTTTCTATGAGTCCTTGTTAATGTAATATGGTGTTTTCAGTGAAAAATATTAGATATTAAGCAAAATAAAAAAGGCCCACAGAGTTTTTCTTGCTATCGCTAAATTAGCCATTGAATAGTGCACACCTATATTTTGAATTTTGAATTTTTGCAGGCATAACTAAGTCTATTAAGAGTAGAGAAATCTCATGGCTTTAACTGACATAACTATGGAAAAAAAAAAAAACAACAAACAAAACCCTAATAGATTCTGTTAAACAAGTAAACAGTTCCTTTGTCTGTGCAGCTTGTCCTGAGAATGATACTGTCAAGGAAACTCCTGCCCCTGCATAAGCTTGTTCCACAACAGAGGGAGGAGAGATTGCCTAGCTCTTGCAGTACAACTACCCCCTTTAAACACAGGCAAGCCTTAGGGATACAAGATACTGGCAGGAAACCTAATGCAAAAGATACTATTCAGCTAGTGCTAGTGACAAGGAGTCCCAGCTGCTCCCTGCCTCACTTTGCAAACAGCAAAAGATAAAATTGCCCAAAGCTGCTCATTATTGTATCAACCTAATGCCTATTTACAGAGAGATTCTCCTGAAGAAGTTTGCAGAAGTCAGCTCAGCTTTTTCAGCTGAATCCTTTGTTCTCAGTATCTCCAGCTGTCACTTTCTTGCTTTCTCTGCAGTACACCATACACTGCTGATGGTCCTGCACAGCAGAAGCAGGATTTTACCAAGAAATGCAGAACTTCTATAAGAGCTGTACATCAAGCCAGAGATGAGACATGCACTCTAAATGCATTTATCCTTGATTCACTGCACTTAGGTCCTTCAGTTCACTAGCTTCATGGCAACATTTTCCATTTTTCTAAGAACAAAAAGGGAAGGAAAATGAAGAACATCTTGAATTAAGGACTTATGTCACATGCAAATGAGGTGCTGTCTACTCAGAGACAATGTGTCTATCTTGTGCCTGAGAAGTGACTCGATTATGACTGAATCTCCTCAGACATTTCTCAAAATATTATTAGAAACTGCTCTGATCCACATCAGGTCCAGTCAAGTTGATTAACAGGCAAAGTTCTTGTTCTGTGATCATCTGTGTTTTATAACATTCCTTATTTCCACTTGCTTCTGGGAAAATGTTAGCAGCCTTAACAATGTGGATGAGGTGTATTTCTGAATAGAGGGATTTTTAAGCTTAAGATACAATGTGACAAATCTTCTCTTGAAGACTTGCAGGTCATGTTCCTTACCCATCTGATTTCCTTACCATCAAATGCAGCCCATGAGCTGAGCCAGGGCTGTGTTTAAGCTTGGTACATAGACACAAGTGAAGAGTAAGTAGGACATTTTTTTTTTCCTATCATGTGTTACTCCACATGGAAAACACCCCTAGCAAAAGGTCTCCTTTGAGTTTATAAAAACACAGAGCTGCATCTTATTTCCACTGAGTTCAACAGTAGTTTCAAGAGGGACAAAGTTGGGCTCAAAGACTCTGATAATAAGTAATGTCTCTGTATATTTTTTGCATGAAACACTTAAAAGATGTGAACACTATTTTATTTACTACTGTTTCCAGACAAAAGTACTAGGTCATGAGGAATAAATTTGTGCTTGTCGTTACTCAAAATGAGTCCAAGATATTTTATGTTGCTCTGCAGGCATTTATATTTGTCAGATGATTTATTTTATTGGGTAAAGATACATTTTTCCAGATTTTTCATGTTTATTATATCTTACTTAAAGGGGCTGTGAATAAATTCCATTTTGTCTGCACATGAAAAAATAAGTTTCTAACTCCTTCTATGCTATTGCTTGATTTACGCCTCTGGAATGGCTAAACAGGGAACAAACATCCACAAGGAAAAAAAAAAATTAAACACAAAAGAGCAGGCCTTTTAATTTACTTGTTTTTCTTAAACTCTCTAATTTGATGTATATGACACATTGTCATTTGCAGATTTTAAAATAAAAAGTACATACTGAGACCATATGTAAATTTTGAGGGGATTTTTAGGTATAGTTTCTAAAAATTAATTAATAGCTTCTAAAAATTAGAGTAGTTTACCTTGTATACTAATCATTTCACGGAAGCAAATTTTATTATTCCTTATCAGAAAATGCCAGCCGCTTTGTTGCATATCCCCTGCCCTCCTTTGAACTGCTGCTTGCACCTAGTGCAAGACAGTCTGATGCTTAGGTGTCCATACAGAAACAAAAAGGGGTTTAGGCAGAAGTGGGAGTTAGCAAAAACTCTGCACAAGTGTAAAGATTAATGGGAAGGAAATTTCAGGGTGTTTTTATCTTGATTCCATATTTATTTTGACATGAGTCTTTGACTCCTTTGAATGAACGGTTCTTTGGCTGATGTTGGACAGGGTTTGCAATACGTGCTGACCCTGTCAGTTTTGATAACTGACTACACCTTCAGCACATATTTATAGAAAACCCCGTGGAAAGGGATGGTTAGACCAGACAGGAGCAGCTGAACTGTGTCGTTTGTAAGAGATGTCTTTTGAACCTGTTTGATAAAAGTCTTCAGTCCTAGTCTCCAACTTCTTGGTCAGCAACCTGTTTCTGTACCTCATGGTCCTTTCCCTTAAAGATTCTTCCATGCAGTTTTCATGCTTTGAAATGAAAGTCACCATTTCTTGTCCCATAATGGACACCACAGTTTCCACACAGGTCTGCTTTGCAGAAAAGGAACTGCGAAACTGTTTTGACATTTCACTTTCTGTGCTCTGTAAAAAAACAGTGCTAACTCTTCCACCATTTCTTGTGGCTTTCAGACCTTTGGTAATTTTAATTCAGCTAGTTTTTGGAGCTGTTGCACCCAAACCCATGGATAAGAATCCATCTGAAATCTTGCGTATGTTCAGTGGAGTAGACAGATTACTTTATATGACTTGCTGATTACCTTACCTAGAATTAGGTTCACCTTTTTTTCAAAAATAGGGCAATATTAACTTAAGATTACATCTGATCATCTTTATCTTCAAAAATATTTCTCTATTTGCAGATATCTGTTTCCTTATTCATTCAGATATTTCTTTTTCATACCTATCTGTCTCATTTTGCCTCTTTACATGGCAAGTAATCTCACAGTTTTGGCTATGGACTCCTTAGATTTTCAAATATCCAGCTCTTAGGTTTCCAGACTTTCAAAAACATAGAAAAAATGTTCTTTGTGTTGTGAGGTGAAAGTGATTTGGAAATGAGTCTGATGCTCCTGCACTGTGTTATTCTTGCTGTGCTCACCCAGTTCCATTGGACACATTTAGCACTCCCAGTAGACGGGGTACATCAAATTTGTCATGGCTGGGACTGCCAGTGTGGCACCTTACCTAGCAGGACCTAAAGGAATGGGAACCTATGTTCTTTTTTGTAGCTGAGTGATGAAAAACAGCTTCAAATTATAATGGAAATGATTCCTATGTGCGTATAAATCAGTGTGTATTTAAACTTGACTTAACACTTTTTCTTTATAACTATCCATGGCCACTACTATGACTAGTAGTTTTTACAAAGTGACGAAAATTCTGTATGAAATATAACAAATTAAAATTCCCATCTAGTTAATTACATTAAAAAGTTGAAATACTGAAGTTTGGATTAATGAAAAAAAAATAAAAAGTATATAAAAGTATATATGCATTGATTAAATCTGTGTTTTCTTGTGTTTTGGAGCTCACATGAATGAGTAGAAAGAAAGAAACAAATGAAAAAAGAACAAGATTTTTATTTATATATTTTGATTGTTTTGGTTTTGGTTTTGGTCTTGGTTTGTTTTTTAGTGTTATCACTATTTGTAACAGTCAGGGACAGACTGAAAAAGAGGATTTGAGATAAAATATAAAACCTGTGGAAAGGAGGGAGATATCCTTAGAGAGAGGGGGACTTGGAAGAAGATGCAGGAATGAAAGAAAAAGATAAATGGAAATGCTACAGCAGTACAATGGTGAAGCAGGAATCTTGGTGAGCAGCTGGGAGACATCAGAGCCAGGATCTGTGCCAGTCATTGGAGAAGGATTAGTTTTCTATCTCTTCTGCTGGCAACAGGACAAGATGTCTACACTGTGTAAGAAGGTAGATTTTTAAAAAATAAAATAAATTATTCCATGGATACTCTGCTGGATATTCTTTAATCACATATGTCTGATTAAAGAAAAAACTCCTTTGAGGATAATGATTTTTGTCCCTGCTTTCCACGTAAGATATTTTTTCTCAGAAAAGAACTAGTTTCTGAAACTAGCCCCCAAAATTCATGGTTCTGACTTTGGGAAAAGTTGTCTTGTGGTGAAGAAGGAAAAGTTGGGTGAGGAACCACACATCTCCCTCTTCCCAGGCTATTCTTGGTTCATTCACTTCCCTGAGCACTGAATTCATTCACAAATCGGGAACAACTCCTGCTGCTACTTTCTAGCACATTTGGTAAAGTGCTGAATCCCAAATTAGCACTGTGGTGTTGCTAGGTTTTGATAAGTGTGCCTATAAATTCATTGCAGAAGCCCCTGCTTTAGTTGAAAAGGCTGCTGCTGTCAAAGACAGAAGTATACTTTGAAATTAAATGTTTTGAAGAAAATACATCGTTAAGGTGTAATTTTCTTCATAAACAGCTGCAGCAATGACTCAGCTCTATTTACACAACTATGACATTAGCCCTTACTCACCAATAATATGTAGGCTTTTAGTTAACAAATATTCTTCTGTGTGGCTGATGCATTAATGTTTGTATTAGTGAGCACTTGTCCATAAGGAATTTGTCAGACTGTCACAAAAAACTAAGACAGACAGTCCCTGCTCAGGGTAAAAACACCTAGGGATCACAGCAATCACTCTGAAGGGAAGTAAAGCAATAAACTAATCGACCATAAGAATAATTTTCTTTGTTCATGAATCTGGATTTCCCTTGACTGCCAGAATTGTAGATCACACTGAAAAACATCCTTGACCTTCTCTGTCAAAGAAAATGCTTCTCTCTTTCTCTCTGTCTGATGTGAAGAAATGAGGATTTCTTTGCCTGATTTACAAGATCTGAGAATTGCAAAGAAAAGGTGTCAATAAAACAGTAACCAGTTTCTCATTTATTCTGCTGTGTCCTGACCCAGAAAGAGACATTAGAGAATGTTTCAAAAGTTGTCAGCTTGCATCCTTGTAGTCTACCACACTTCCTGACTTCAAAGTCTGTGAGGCAGCTCTACCAGTTAGCCTGTGAATGTAGTATAAATACATGAAATAGGACTGCGTGGATCTTAGGAAAACAGTACTGTCTGGATAGAAGTGATAGGTGCTCAAATCTTTGCTCTGCCTGTAGCTGTCTGTGTAGTCTTTGGCAAGACAACTTGTCTGGCTTCCATTTTCCCATCTGAAAAATATCTCTTTGCAGGAAAGTCAGGAGGTTTCATCAATTAGCCTCTAATTAGGAAAACAAGTGGTTCAGTTAATCCCTTTGCAGGAGAACAGTTTAAACATGTACTTAAACGGCATCTTGAATTAAAGCTTACTGCTCACGAAATGCTTCCTATCTAAAAAAAAAAGATGGTATATAAACATTATATTGGTAAATTAGAGTCTATTTATGAGCTGTTCAGCATAAGAATACACTGATCAGTTGACAGGGTATTCAGCTTGTTTCTCTTTTTACTGATTGTTCTTGCTGCTTTTTTTTTATGTCTATCACTTCTGGTTGAATTATACCAATAGGCAGAGCTTAAGACACAGGGGCTGAGCAGGGGATGAACCGTCTGACCTGAGGAATATTTTGAGAATAAAAAAGGGTTCCATTTCTGTGTCATTATGAAACCAAACATTTCAAATCATTTCAGAAAAGGGGAAGTGAGGAAAGTATGTCTATGGTAAGGGTGTTCATCTGGGATGCAGGACATAAAAATACAAGCCTGTCATTTTCTCACTGCCTTTCTTACCAGGTACCAACAAGCAGAGTTCTGGAGTGAGTCTTCCCAGTCTGACCAGAAACTCTACCCACCTCCTCTTTTTATCTAGACTTTTATCCCACGTGATGGGATTAGATTTTGGAAAATTGGCATATTCTCATCAAATTCTGTTTCTATGACAGATCTCTCAGATAACCAGGTCTCCACACCACTTTCAAACATGGATAAATTTACAGAGGGCTTCAGTCACTGGAGCAGAGCCAACCACAGGATCAGAACAGTTCAGGGGGATTTCCTCCTCAAAGTTATGAGTATTCATCTAATTAAATATTGCTTCCCTGATAAAGCTTGACCTGGAAGGAACAACTGCTCAATAATAAACGCCTCTGAAACAAAAAATAAGTTTTGCTTCTTCAGCTATAGATAAAGCACTGGACCAGCTCACAGTTTCAATAAGTTTATTCATTTTAGGACCAAGATTATTTTGTAATAATGATTTGTGGGCAATGTGTATCTTTGGATTTGGAGTCAGGGTTAGTTTCAGAGTTTTAGGACACAGTCTTGTCACATCATAAGGAAGATAGTTCTCTCTGACGAGACAAGTAGATGTTGAATTGCATAGTTTAATTAAAAACAAACATTTGATCCTTTGAGAGGACCAAGGAATTACATCTAAGAATTATGTCTTTCTAAGAGATATAATTCATAAGAATTTTCCTAAGAATATCTTATAATGAAGTAATCAAAATGCTTTCTCTTTACTAAAATATCTCACCTATTCCTAACACTATTGAAGTAAATTACAATAATAATAAATATATTCCCATATATTAATTATTGTTATCCAATAATAAATATATACCTATTCAATTCAATGCAAATTCAATGTGGCTTCATCTATAGCTTTTTCATGGGTTTTTTTAGGGGGTTGGCTCTCTCTGATTTCTACAGGAGCTGTTCCCAGGCCTACTAAAATTAGTGTGACTCTCTTCCGTGAGTTCTTGTCATCCCAGTGCTCCTGGGATCAGGCCCGGAAGGATTAAGGAATGGGTCTCCGGAGAAAAGATAAAGCGTGTGGAATTGGGGCAGAGGAGAAGTCCCAGGACAAAAACAGTTGCAAAGCCATTGCACAACTCAGGCTTAACCTTCTCCTGAGCAGCTGGGTCAGCAGGGCCTGGGGAAGCCATCCTTCACCCTACAGCTTACACACACCCCCCTTCCCATCTGTGAACACCAACATGAGAAACCGGAGGGAGCCTAAATCCCCAGGCTCCCTGACCTCTTCTCACAGAGCTTCCCAGGAAAAGTCATAAGATGCCTGTAGGACTTCACATCACTGGCTGCTCAGTTTCATGCATCATTGAAGGGAACTTAATTATCTATATCAGCAGAGGGAACACCCAGAAGTTTTCTAGAATATTCCAGTTCCTCAATCACATATTTTAAAGTAACAAGGGGGTTTCCACTACCTTATCAATTGTATTTTCTTTACTTACTTTATTATTTGCTTTTAACACAGCCCAAGTAATTTAGTGGAGGAAAGGTGATATACGTGTGAGTACTCGGAGATTTCTGGGAATCCCTGTAACTTATAAATGTCAGATTTATTTTATTACTCTGAGTGAAAGTTTGGGGAAAACCAGTCCTTATGTAAGAGAATACAGTAGGATATAAAATACAGTTACTGTTAGAAATTCCAGAAAATACATATTTGGTGGTGTCTTTAGTTGTTTCTCCATTAAGGAAAATAGCCTCACCATGCCTCAGCTGTATTACTGCTAAGTTGTCCATGCTTGTTCAGATGAAACAATTTAATAGACTTCAGTCCAACGTCCATTTGAGTTAGATCAGTGTCCATGTAAATAACTGTGCAACTGCCCTTTAACATTGGGACCTTTTGGTTGAATGGGTAGTTCACTTATTGTTAGTTGATGATGGGAATGTATCTTGCCAATATTTAATTACAGCTGTCTAACGATTGGGGTTTTTTACAAATCAGAAATGTTTTGGCATGTCATAGTCTCTCGGGTACTGTTTGTAAAATAGCAAAGGGGTTTCATCTAGTTGGTCGTAACAGATGACGTGAGTACATGATTCATATGCTGTTAATTAAAGTTGCTAATAACACTCAAATCTTTAATATATAACTGTCAGCTACCTGGATAGTGCATATATAGACAGCACCTGTAAATAGGATGCAGATATCATGTGATGCAGAAGACCATCTGGTGAGGGGAAAAACTGAACTTCACAAACACAAATGGAGCAAGGACAGTGCACTGAGAGGACAGGACAACAATGCCCAGGCCTGGAAAAGAGATTCTCCATCCCTCTTTCTTTTCCTTTTTTATAAACACTAGTACTTTCCTGAACAACAAGTACTAAGGAAAGTTTACTAGTATATTAAAAAACAAATAAAAGCACAGATCATCAAGAAATATAAGAAGCATTAAATATTGCAGCATCACAGACATCTATAGAAACACAAATTAGAGAAATAGACAAACTCAAGAAAACTGAAAAGTATTAATTATCTGGGATTTTGGGTTTTGTTGTTTTTTTTCTTCTCTTTTTTTTTTTTGTGATATTTTTTGAGGGTCAGACTTTCATTCATTATACCACATGTTTGAGTCAGTGTGGGCAAGACAAATAAAACCAGACATACATGAGATGGATAAAAACCAGACAGATTAAATCCTTCTTGTATTTAAGGTGGTGTACATTCATACATAACAAAGCAACTCACGAAGAATGTACAGGGCCAACTGAGTACTGAAAAAATAGCAAGTAGGAAGGCATTTAAAAAAATTAATCTATGTCAATTCTTAAAAATTATGTGAAGGTTGAGTACATGATAAAAATAAACAGTAAATAATCATGAGTAGAAGCCAGCCCAGCATCTAATCAAGTATAGTCAAGGTAGAACAAAAGAAATCTGTCTACTAAATTTGGATGCAATGCTATATCCTGTAGTGAAATAAAAGTTGAGCTTTAGAATAGATCAGTTAAGAGTTGTTCTTAGGTCAGAAATTTTTTGTAAAAGGGCCAGAGTGCAAATATGGGGGAAGATAAGTGCAAACACAGACAGTTACTAGGTTTAGGAACCCATTTCTTTCTTCTTGTTGTTTCTGATGCTTCTGACAGGTGAGAGAGAATATGCAGCACTCACTGGTTTCTGATTGCAGTAGGATGTTTATTCAGAGACTTCTAAATCTCTGCCCCATGCCCGGATTCTTTTTTAACACCTTTTGTGGACACTCATGTTGTACTGCCTTCATCTACATTTACACTTTGAAAAGGACTGAGCCAGAGAAATGCTTCTCTTTGTGAATGAATCTAAGTCTGGGAAAGCAGAAAATTATTAGCACATTGAACATCTGTAAACGCGGAACCTGCATTTTGCTACCTTCTGGAGAGGCCTGCTCAATCCATGTGTTATTCTACCTCAGGAAACAATAAGTTCATTTGTTCATTGAATTCGCATTTAATCGAATGATTAAGTGATATTTTTTTCTTACTGCCCCAGTTTACATTCTCTGTTTCAGGATTTATGCACTGCATATCCCTTTATTGTTTCTCCTAATGGCTTATTTCCTTCTGGTAGCTATTTCATCATCCCTTCTGCTGTGTTAGTAGATATAGCATGGAGAGATGTACTGGATCCCCAAAACATTTTTTTTGGATTTTTTGGAGATAGCATCTCTTCACAGTGAGGTATCTACTCACATGAATGAATGAGATGTTACAAAAAGCACTAACATACATCATGATTTTAACAGACATTGGATGCTTGACAACTTTAAAAATCCATCTCAGAAAGCATGTATCACTTAACTGGTGCTAACACTCTGGAGTGGCTCCATCAATATCCCACTAGAAAAGCATTTCATTTGTGTGAGGGCAGAAGAGATTATTCACCATGGTTCCCCTTCAAGAAACCAGTGTATACTGAACTGAGGGTAAATCAGCATCACTTTCTTGAAGAAAATAGTGTTATAACCATTTTTAATAGGAACTTGATCCCAGTGTTGGATAAGCTTACTGAGACATTTTGATTTCCTGGTCCATCCTGTTTACAGAAAATGATCAAAGTAATTGGTCAAAAGAACTGAAAACTTCATCCACCTGTAAGTCATTGACCTTATGATAAAATCTGCCGTGGCTCTTTGCTGCAGAGCAGGAAAGTGTTCAGCATCTTCAGGCAGCCTCCAAGCTGTACATGCTTGAGGAAATCCTTTCTAAACAGCAAAGTATTGATTCTGAAAAATGTTACATTTGATCATAAATCTTGAGCAGCCTCAACACAGGTCAGCAGAGACAAAATATTAACCACTCTAAAGTGCTTTTAAAGATTCTCTGACTGGAATAAAGAAAGATATTACATGTACACTTATCTGTAATATTGATTTTATTTTTTTTTACATTTGTATACCTCTCTCTTTCAGAGAATTACATCCTACAAAAACCTTTCTTCTGAAATTGTGTGTAGTTTGCACACAAATTGACTTGAAGGTAGGAATTAATCTGTCAGACAAAGTAGATTTATTAGTTTTTTAAATTATATCTGTGCTCTCAATCAAATCAGTCAATCCAGTTCAAAAACTGTGCTCCTTCCCTGAATATTTCTTGAGTTATGACCTGTCAACACATCTCACCAAATTGGAATATACTGGAAATTTGCCAGAAAGTTGTTAAATTCAGAACATTCAAAATACCTTGGCTTTTCAACAATTGGAAATTGGCATTGCCTGGATTATTGATCACTCTTTCTTATGCCCACATACCAGGACTCTGAAGCTCTAGCAGTCTGATTGCAATCTGATGGATGACATGTCATGTATCTGAAAGATCCTGTCCCTAGGATTTGCATACAGGGGCTTACCTGAAGTGATTTTTAAATGTCCATCAGCCCTGCTTTCCTTATGTCCTGCATTTCTCCTGTGGAGTCTGTAACACATAAAACACCACTCTGGGCTGCTTTTCACAGAGGGCTGAGCAGATGAGCTGGAAAACAGACCTGTTTCCAGGTGCTTCAGAACAAGAAACCATTTAGCAGGGAAACTTCATCTGAAGGATTTTTATGCTTTCAATACCTTTAAGGTCAGAAAACAACATTGCAAATAATGCTTTAGGCTTCCTAAATTCAAATGTACACTGGCCAAGAAGATAGCTTCTTCAACTCATTTTAGTCTGAAACTGAAATTATTTTCAGATTGAACTACTTAAGCCACTAAAATGAATTTCTTAAAATCATCCTTTTTCACAATATCTCACAAGTGCTTACTGTGCACTTACTTAAAGAAGTATGCAAGCTCATTTCATTGTCGCTAAGAAACCTGGTTTCAAATCTTGATGGAAGGCTCATAGGGTGGACAATTTAGCTTCAATATTACATGATCTTCTCATTTTTGAACCAAAGACATTAGTGAGAATTCATATCCATATTCAGCTTCATATCCTGATTGCTTATATTTAGCGAAACTGTCCATGAGTTTGTTGCTCTGAATTAGCAAGAGCTATGAGAGAATGGCTTAATATGAAAAGATTAAAATGCAGGTAGAGGTTTTTATGGTCACATCTTTTTCAAGTGACCTAATGAATACTGTGTATAAACCAGAACTGCTTGGGGAGTACTGTCAGACACTCACTAAATACTTTGTTACCACCAGTACTCTGTCAGACTCAAAAAGAGGTGTCTCTCTCCATTCACTCTGCAATAAATTTTTTGACAATGGGGGTCTCACAAAAGAATCAAACTCAACTCAGAAATTTTTACTTTTTTATTCCTTGTATATTTGTCCCAGAGACAAGTGCTATGTCTCTGCAAAGTCAGTTTGAAACTCTGGTTGGTAAGTCAAGTCCTCGCTGTTATTAATGCTCCAACTGCGAGCAAGATAGTCTACAGGTATGTAAAATAAACCAAGTTATTATCCTGAAGAAAATTCTTCTTTTTTGCTAGCAGTATTATTTTTTCTGCAAAAAGATCATGTTGCTGAAAAAAATCACAGAAATCTCTGTAGCAAAGGTCAGTAACAGAAAGGTTGCTGAATTCTGAGTAGGAATTGAAGGGTTTGTCCTGAAAAGTCACATGTAGTTTTTGTCCTTGAAACCTAATTGCAGCTTGTCAGAAATACCAGTTGTTGCTGGATGAAGATAGAAGTTCAGCTTTATTTATGGATCTACACTCCTCCAGTAAATGGATTTCCCTTAATTTGCAATTCTAAAACTGACTTTAAGCCTATTTTTAAATGGCCTCTCTAAACATAGGGCAGAGTTGGTCAGGCAGTTTTTGACAAAATGCATTTTTCTTGAAAGGTGTATTTTCATTTAAGCTAAATCATTAATGGAGTTAACAGATTCTGAAGAACCTCTCAATGAGATTTCAGAATAAAAATCCTTTGACCTATGTTTGGTAGAAGCACATGTTCTGCTTGTGTCCCACATACTTTGTGTCAGCCCTGCAAATTCAAAACCTCAAAATTTGCTGCAGAGCAGAACCATTATCTTCTGTTCCATGCAGAAGATGGTAGGAACATACCACAGAGAACTGCAGTCCTTGTCAGGTTCTGCATCTACCTGAAGTTTTGCCAGCAGTTTTTCGACAGACTTCAAATAAGCCTGCATTTTATTTGCTTTCTAGGTTAATACATCCATGAACAATCAATGTGGGATCCTGTTTAAGGTTTGCAATAGTCCTTGTTGAGAAGTGGGCTATGCAGACTAAAAAAAAGAACAAAAAAATCCAGAAAAAAATTTTCCCCACGGACAATGCAATATTTTCACATCAGTTTCTATTGTTTCTGATGTTTTGTAATTTTGGAATGTTAGTAACAATTTTCTGTTGTTGCAGTTTGGTTTTCCCTTTTTTTTTTTTTTTCCCCTTCCTTTCTGCTTGTTTTCCCAATGGGAATCTGTATTGGCCAGTCTTCCGTAGAGCTCAGACAGGTTATGACAACCCAACTCAGAAAAACACTGCAATTATTGTTTCTTTAACTAACCTTACACTAACACATGTCATTCAGAAATGTGAAAAGTTATACAGTACACATATAATAAATACAACATGTTTCACATATAATACCTTAACATAATTGCCAAAAAGCAAATACCTGAAAAATGGTAAGTGCTATTTACATTTCTGACTATATATTTTTAGCTTTTTTATTAAGGTATCAGTAACAACACAGGGAAATATTTGTTTGATTAAGTTGCTTGCTTTGTTTTTTTTTGTGTTGCATTGGTTTCTAAAATAAGACCAGAAGTCAGACAGTCTGGTAAGTGTTGTTAGTGGGAATTTTTTCAACAAATGTCACTAGTAACAATATTTTACATAGAATCTTAGAATCATAGAATTCCTAGGGTTGGAAGAGACCTTAAAGATAACCTAGTGATCCAACTCCCATGCATGAGCAGGGACACCTTCCATTAGACCAGGCTGCCCAAGGCCTCATCCAATGTGGACTACACCCACAGGGGGGGCATCAACAACCCCCCTGGGCAACCAGTTCCAGATTCTGTAATTCTAACTCAGCTCGGTCTTCATCCCTAGAACAAGTTTCTATATACTAAATTCTATATATTAAAGCCAAGGCTCAAGGACTGAGATAAAAAAACCCAACAGATTATTTCCTGCATTTATTGCACTAAAGAGATCTCTGTTACTATTACATGTTTTTCCTATCACTGCACTAATTTCTTACATTTCAGAGGTTCTCAAGTCTTCTGATCATCTTTGTGGCTCTCTTCTGTACTCATTCCAACAACTCCATATCCTTTTTGTGTTGGGGACTCCAGGACTGGACACAGTACTCTAGGTAGGGGTCTCATGAGAGCAGACTAGAAGGGGAGAATCAACTCCCTTAACCTGCTGGCCACCCTTCTTTTGATGCAGCCCAGGATAAGGTTGGCTTTTGGGCCTGTAAGCACACATTATCAGTTCATGTTGAACTTCTCATCAATAGACACCCCCAAGTCCTTCTCCTTAAGGCTGTTCTCAATCCATTCTCTGCCTAGCCTGTATTTGTGCTTGGGATTGCCTCAACCCAGGTGCAGGACCTTGCACTTGGCCTTATTGAACTTCATGAGGTTGGCATGGGCTCACCTCTCAAGCCTGTCAAGGTCCTTCTGGATAGTCTTCCTTCCCTCCAGTGTGTCAACCAGACCATAGAGGCTGGCGTCATCAGGAAAACTGCTAAGAGTGCATTCAATCTCACTGTTTATGTCTGCAACAAAGATGTTAAACAATACCAGTCACAGTAGCAACCCCTCAGGAACTCCACCCATTTCTAGTCTTCATTTGGATATCCAGCTGTTGACCACTACTCTGAGTGTGACCACCCAGCCAATTCCTTGTTCACTGAGTGGTACATCCATCTGACCAATAAGCTTTTAATTTAGAGACAAGGATGCCATGTGGGACAGTGTCAAAAACTACGCACAGGCTGAGGTAGATGAGGTCAGTTGCTCTCCCTTTGTCCACTGAGGTTGTGACCCCATCATAAAAAGATACCAGATTTGTCAGAAACAATTTTTTCCTTGATTTGTCCTTGGTGTAGCCAGGTTGGTTGCCACCAACGACCTCCATGTTTTCCATGTACCTAAGTAGAACCTTCAGGAGAATCTGCTCTATGATCTTGCTGGGCACAGAGGTGAGACTGACTGGCCTGTTCCCTGGGTCTTCTTTCCTTCCCTTTTTGAAAATGGGGGTTATATTTTCCCTTTTCGTCAGAGGGAACTTCACCTGATTGCCATGGCTTTTCAAATATGATGGACAGTAGCTTTGCAGCTTTATTTGCCAGTTTACTCGGAAGCCACAGATGGATCTCATCAGGTCCCATGGACTTCTACACTTTCAGGTTCTTTAGATGGTCTTGAACCTGCTCTTCTCCTATAGTGAGCAGAAATCATGATTCATCTTTACTCTTTTTAAGACACAGGGAAATTATGCCTTTCACTGGCTTTAAGAAGATGTCATAGGGTAAAATTCATCTCACCCTAGAAAACCTGATTTTTTTTTTAGCTGAAAATTTTGTTCTTGCTTACTGAAAACAAAATTGTTCTGCAAGTGCAACTCCATCTGTACTGATTTGAGTGAGTGAATAAACCCCCAACACTGCACAGCAAAACAGCTCACAGCAGTGGGCTGATGTGTTCTGTGTCTCCAGGAAAAGTAAGAAAAGTCTGATGATGGACCTAAAAGTTCAGTACATAGTTCAAAACATTACTATAAGTATAGTAAATAAGTCATTAAAGGAAATTCCAAACTTATCAGTTACTTTAACACTTAATACAGCTTAGCAATTAAGTAATTCATTCTTTTCTTTTGCTCAGTGGAGCTACCTCACACTTCACTGAAAACAGGATAAGCAAGAGATAGGAATCAAGATGACCCAATGGGAGCAACTTATTTATTGTTGTTTATGGGTTTTTTCAGTAAGCATTCTCTAAGATTTTCAGTTTTACTGCTAGCTGAAGGCAACTTCTCAGGATTGCTTCATTTGTATGGATCCAGTTATTCTGAGAAACCACTCCAGATACGCTACATTTTCTGAGCTCAGTTGTTTGCTGTTGAGCTCTGGGGTGAGGCTGGAGGGATCCCAGCACTCTGTGTGCTCTACACCTGCCCTGCCAGTCACTACTGAACAACATCCAGAACTGTAATATGAACCCAAACATGTACCTGGTAAAGCGTGAAAGGTCTGCGTTTCCCAAGCCTATAGCTATTTGTTTCATAATATATTTGTTTTCTCTCTCTTTTCGCACATCTCCTGATAGCTGCCTGTTGAGTTACTTAGGGAAATGAAGCCCAGGCTGGTTACAAAGGTTGTGAACTACAAGGAATTATTAACAACAGTCAGCTGAGTCTGGAGCCTGTGATTGCTTGACTTTCAGCCTGCGGTGTGTTCCTGGGAGACAAACAGTGCTCCCAGGGAGTACAGCAAGTGACCTTCTACCTGGGATGTGAGGAAGCATGACAGATGTTCAGGTGTGTGGCAGCTCTGACTGCCCTTCACCTGCCAGTAAGATGTCAAGACCTAGGCAAAAAAGGACTCTCATGTATTTTGGGCCTGGTAGCAGTTGTACAGCTGAGCTTGAAGAAATAATTTTTTCCCTTTCTCCAGCTCATCTCCTGACACATTTTCTCTCTCACCCTCTACTGCTAGAGAAAGTGAAAAGGAGAAGGCATTTCTTCCCTTTTCTCTACATCGTCAGACCTTTCTCACATTAATTTCTCTGGACACAAAACATTTTCCAGATTAATTTTACCCTATTCAGAAAATGACAACTGGGATCCTGCAGCTGCAGGGACAGACATCTGATACACCTGAATTTCCCAAGGGATAGTAGTAAGACCCACTCAAACACCAAGCAGAGCCAGGCAATGTGTACAGGCAGCTCAGAGCCCTGGACCAGTGTGAGAGGCAGACACATCTTTCTCATGCACAATTCTCAGAAGATAATAATTTTGTTTGCATGAGAGAGGTAAAGCTCTGAATTGCTGCTGCCGCCACTGTTGTAGTAGGAAAGGAGATGGAGAGAAAAATGAGCCCTTCAACTTGGCCTCTGGCACTGACAGTCAGACCTCCTCATCTCAATTCACAGGACTAATAAATGCTGTAAAAAATGTTATTGCTCATTATATTATCATTGCATGTGTTTGCATTCATCCATCAGATTCCACTGTCCTTTTCAACTCTTTTCAGAGAATTTTTTATAGATGACTTGAGAAAATGCTTCATTTTTTCAGAAGTGCTCATGCAAAAATGCAGGCTGTGGAATGTCACTAAAGCAGGTATCTCAAGTGCAGGCATTTACAGATGATGCTGGGGTGACCTAGAGTGCCCTGGTCACAGGGAACACTCTGAGAAACCTCTTATATGCTTTCATAGGAGAAATAATATTTTTATTGTATACATAAATCAAATTCAAACATAAGCCACTGGGAGCTTTTTTGGCCTTGAACTAATACATTCAGGGTTCATATACTCCAGTACTATATAAATAAAAACAAGATTTTAATGTCTTATTTTTACTGTAATGGCCTTCAAGCATAAAAGAAATACTCATGAAGAATGTACCTGAATTATTAAATCTGTTGAAACTTCAGCACAAAGCTTCCTTTAATTTTCTTTTCCCAGATTCCTCTGTTCATCAGAGGTAACTCTTTTTTTTTTTTTTTTTTTTTTTTTTTTTTTTTTTTTTTTTTTCCCTCATTGTCTTCTGAAGTGATAGAATAATCCTTGTGACATACTTTGGAGATATGAAATGCACAGTACCATTGTTCAAGTCTACAGAGAATGAAGCAACATTAAATAAATTATCATGTTGGAAAGCTGATACAAAGTCAAGATGGAAGCAGATCAGGACCTTTTTTATGCTAATTATTCTTAATTTATTTTTTCCAGTCCAGCCTCCAGATCTGCTTCATTCAGTGGCCAGTATGTTATTTCTGTTTTGCTGGAAATGCTGTAATGTAGGAAGATTAACAAGGAAAGAAATAGCCAAGGAGAAAATAATGCAAAAATATATTTTATCTAGGAAAACACAAAAACATATAATTTACTTGCTTGGGAGGGGTGGAAGGGAGGAAGTCTCCACTAAAAGAAAAATAAAGATACAAACTGCTGGTTGATCTTTACTGAGATAAACCATACATCTATTTGATTAGAGGGAAGCAACAAACAAAAGTCACAAGTTAGTTCATATTTATGAGTGCTTGATTTACTACGGGTCACAGGTAATGCTGTGTGTAGGAACAGGTCCTAGAAAGGGAAAATAAATTTAGTTAGTTTTCTGATTTTATTTTGGCATAACAAACTATTGGCTGGAGTGAGAGATTCTGCATGCATCTGTGCTTCCTTGAGGAGAAGTCTGAATTCCATTTTATCTGGTTTTGGGTGATCACTAGAAGAGTTTAAAAAGGTATCTTTCAATATCACTCTGGTTTTGATAATTTGGCATGTTTAAGAAACAGAAACATTTTAAATCACAGTGAAATTTTATTTTTTTCACATAAAATATGAATCACTTTAGGATGATATTAGAATTTAAAATTCACAAAAAAATTGAGGTGCATGCTCATTTAAAATACAGAAATTTTTTTTCACTGATTAATTTAAAATTGTGATCAAATAAAACTAGGCACTAGAGTATATTTACAGGCATAGGATGTAACTTTTGTTACTGTGTATGCTTTTATATTTGTTACTGATCTACATATAGGAGAGATAATGAATATTTTGATGAATGGTTTTCCCCACTGTAACAGAGTGGTAAGCACAGTATTCAAATACTGGTTAAAACCAAAACCCTTTCCAGACCACTGGCTTTTCAGGTGTTGAGTTCTCTTCACTCACTTGGGAACCTAAAACTAGGCTGGAAATTCCACTAGGTAGCAAGCACTGAAGCATACTCAACCCTGAAACCTCAAGTCTAAGTGACCTTTCAGGAAATATAGGCCAACCTTAACACTCAGGAAATTACAGTGATGAAATTGTTATGTTTATTGACTTTCATTTGAATTTTGTTCATCCTGGGCTTGAGGCCAGGGTACTTCTGGGGGAATTCCATATTTGGACCCAGAAGAGGAAACACTTGTCTGTATGTCACAATAAGTAAAAGTAGTACAGGAGAGCTATATTAATCCATTGCAAGTCTGGAATACTCTCTCTCTGAGAGAGATAAATTGGTATGCAGAAAGAAAATACATAAACAAAGGCAAAATTATACATTCCTCCTATGAGACACATTCTGCAGTCTCTACAGAGGAAGAGTCAGTCTCTATTGTCATCATTAAGAAAATAACAATGAGTTCTGTTATTTATTTTCAAAGGAGATGTCAGTTCACAGTCAGTGTCACTATGCAGGAAGTTCTGTGGCAGAACACCGATTTTATTCCAGTTGTAAGATGATTGTGTGGAGGTCTTTTACCTCATATATGGACTGTGGTCTAGGCTTAATCACGCTCTCAGGGAACAGTTTCTTCAGCAAATACTTTGTTTCTTTTCTGTGAAATATGTATTTCTCTCTTTGCTTAGCTTAGACTATTGAGAATGGAAAACAGGACTTTTTCCACAAGTGTGCATAAAATCCCTAGAACAGGACTCAGCTGGATGACATGGCAGCACATAAATGATAACATTTTTGTTTACTTGTCTGCTGGTTCCTCTCATCAGAATTTCCAAAAGACGCAGGGTGATAACACTCCGATGTTTGCTTAGAGTTTTCAAATGATCCGAATATGAGGTGAAGCAAGAGGAAAATTAATAGTCATTAACATCTTGAAAATTGCCTTTAACTTTGACCCACAGAAACCTTAAGTATAGATCCTGTGATCAGAGTATGGTGTGGCCAGACTCAGTACTCCACTGTGATGCCTTTTAGGCATGCTGCTGATCTGAATGCCCTGCTGTGTGAAAGGTTCAAACAGTAGCAAATATACAGCACAGATTTAGCCTATACTTCTTCTCTGTAATTTTTTTCTTCCCAGGAAAGCAGTTCATTGCTGACCAAACCACCAAAGGGTTTAAGAAAAGAAGCCATTGCTTTTCAAGATTTTCTAGAGGCATTAATACTCTTAGGGTGGTATGAGTACTTTTTAATGCTGGAACTTAGTTCATTATACCACACATCAAATGATACATTTGAAATGGATATTAAAAGAAAATATTAAAGAAATATCATATATGCTAATATGCATAGGCACTCAAAATATGCTAAGGGCATTTAGTCTAGAGTGTTAATTTTCTATGGTGGAGATTCTGCCTCTTCTTATATCTGACTATAAATCTTCTCAGTTGAATACAGGTGTCCTGTATAATAGCATGTCTGAGAGAAGAATCTGACCTATTTTGTCTCATTTTTAGGACAACATTTGTAGTCTTGAAGTTCTCAGAACATGCATATGCTCAGATTTAGATTTTAAAAAAAAAAGCTTAATACATTAATGAGTCAAGATTATTTAACAGATCCTTCTGACAGTGTTTTCAATTATGCTTTTTTTTTTTTGGCATTGTCAGATGTTTGCAAGATATCTGTGAGGTTAGGAAAGTCTCTCTGTGTGATGACCATCCTTCCCTGAGTTACTAGAGTGTCCGCAGTGGAAGGAAAATATGTAATGTAAAAGCTGTTTAAAGAGTTTGGAAAATAGAAAGTTACATAATACACTAGAATAATATAATTTGGATAGTTTCTGGCATTGGAGCCAGGCTGTGGTTGCATATATTTAAATTTAAAGTGATAAAATCAATGTATATCTCTCTTGGTATAACTTTCCTCATTAATGATAAGTAAAGGACAGTTCATAAGAAGAGGAAAAGACAAAACTGGGTGGAAGCTACCTGGGATTTTCTATGAAAATCCTATCGCTCTTACAGATTATAGTCTGAATCAAAAACACCATCTGGTTCAGAATTCAATAGAAGAAAACAAAAGGAACATTTCAGTCTTGTGTTTTTCTTTCGTCATCCAGGGTCATTCCATAAAAGAGAACATAGAACAATGAAAGGAAAGATGTTCTCTAAAAAAAATACCCTGATTTTTTTCCTTTTATTTTTTTTTTTTTCCTGGCAGTTGTAGAGGGGGACATTGTGTCCCTGTTGTGATCTCTTACAAGAAGAGAAAGTGATATGGAAAATAAGGAGACAAAACACTCCAGTACCCATAGCAGACTCCTGATTCAGAAGCTCTCCTTCTGCCTGTGCCGTAGAAATTATTGTTTCTCTGGTCACCTGATTTACTCACAGGAACGAGGAAAGGCTTTTGCTAGATATTGCCAGTGATTCAGGTGATTAGACAATTTTTTTCACTTCCACAACACAAAACATAATCCTCCAGCTAATTAATCTTATTTACCTACTTGGCAAATGAATCTGGGTGAAGGTGCAAATTTCAACTAGCTCTCAGAGCCTTAAATTTAGTGCCTGTTTTGTAGCATCTTAGTTCCCAAGAGAGAAATAGATAAGAATAGGCTTATTTCAAGTATTATCCCAAATTTTCTACTCACTGTAACTCTGGTTTCAACACCATAGTTAGCCCTTTCTATAGGAATTTGATGTTTTTGTGGCTGAGCTACAATCTAACATGAGAAATACTGGGAGAATATGAACCTTGAGGTAGGATTTAGTCCTCAAATAAAGACACCAAAATCGAGCTGTGCAGTTATTAAATATGTGTCTTGTAAATAGCTGAGATTTGGTCACTGCTGTCAATGAAAATTTAAGAGTAGTTAATCAAACTTAGGTGTCCAGGTGACATTTTGCATGTCTAGATACCTAACTGCTGTGTTTTCCTTTGTGATCTGAATTCTGTTCTTGGAGTGAGATTGAGGTACCAGAGCACAAGTGTACAGTGTTGCTCCTTGTACATCAGGCTATTCCTTTTGGATGGAACTGTCTGTCACAGGTCTTATATCACATACATCTGTTACTGACTATCTAAATGCTGAAGTCTCAAATGGCATATAACAATATTTTGAGGCAATTTAATTATGCCTTTCACAGACTGAAGTTAGAAACATTTGTGCAAAATTTGGAAATTATCAAAATAAAATTTAGTAAATGCATCTTCATATAAAATGATCCTAGTTTTGAAAACAATTTTCATAGTTTTTGCTCTATATTGCAGCAATATCTTACATAGCTGAAACTTGGGACTAAATCCAGACTATGGGGTAAGACAGAACCGCTTAGTAAGAGAGAACTGCTTGGTAAGACAGTTCTGTCAGCCTTTTGTAACCAACCTCTCCATGGACAGAATGAATTTTGCACTAAAATTTAGGATTTGTGCAGCCCTTGTCTGCCTCATGCAGAAATATTGTTTGAGACTTCTGAAACTGGCACGATGTTCACAGCAATCTTGTTTTGAATTGTATTTAAATTTTTCATAGCTCTAATTATCATTTTATCACTGCTTTTCAGACACATTATACACTGCTATATAAAAACACTTGTTTGTTTTGCCTTGTTTTGTGCTGTGGGGTTTTTTTTTTTTTTCCCCCCAGGAACTTATCTGCTGTTTTCTTAGGATACATTGTTTAGTCTCCCACTATCATTTAGTCTTTAATGACACCATGAGCAAAACATAACAACTTAGAATCTAGCATACAGAAGTTCGTGTGAAAATAGATATCATACACTGCAGATATGAATATCTAGGGCAGTGTCCATCTACTAGCCATCAGTTGTTTTCAGATGGTCACCAGAGGTCAGTTCAACAATGTCCCCGTTGATCCCTTTCGATCCGTTTAACTTTCACTACTACAAGAACAAACCTCCAAGCACACAATCAAAACAGAGAAGGAAGAATGTGTTCATTGTGGTTCAACCGGAATTCACAAGCACAGAAAAGATCCTCTCTATTGGCTGTTTCCTCTTGCAACTTGCCTTCTAAAATAGGGCTACTCTTTTGTACAGGATACAAAAACAGAAATGCAAAAAAATCCTGCCAGAAAGCATGTGACTTCCAGAATTGCCTGTAGCTTTCCTGGCACTGGGTTGAGAAATATTTCTTCATCTCGTGTTACATAATCATCCTTGACGCATTGTTTGTTCCAGCTCATTGCTGTTTTCATCAGATAGGAACTACAAATCTAATGGAGTATGAGGAGTGTTCCCCTGATGGTGTACAGGGGATCTTTTGTGGCTTTTTTTTTTTTTTTTTTTGGCAACTTTCATAGTTATGAAAGATGAAAGGTATTTAAAAATATGTGCTGTAACACATACCTTTTGAAACTGTATTTCTTGTTAGCTAATGTTCTTCCCAGTGCACATTTCCTGTCTTCTTCCAGTACGTACGCTACTTAGGGCACACTGAGATCCCGTTTGAGTGACTGAAAGAAAGAAAGAATAAATGAAAGAATGACTGTATATTTGACATAACAGACTCTTAGGACAAATTCAGTTTACATTAATAAAGTTACACCAGGGATTAATTTACCCTATAATGTTTCAGTGGCACACTCTAAGGGATTACTGCAAGCCACATTACATCAGTGCAGTTTTTCCATTTATTTCAGTGGGTTTGGACCAAGTTCCACAAGGATTAAACAACAGTTTATGATTTATTTTCATTTTTTTATTTAAAAAAATAAATAATTTTATGCAGATAAGTCACTTTACTATGTAATCACCCTTTGAATCCATGATATCTTTCACTGCTAGATTTCCACCCTCTGTAAAGGCATCTCTTCAGTCTCCCTATCAAACTGTGACTTTTTTCTGTCCAGTTTTCTATAAAATTCCATTGCTCAAATATATCCTCACTGTTAAAACTTTCTTCTTTAGGCTAAAACTAAATGAATCCTTCTTTTCTTTTACCCTGTGGAAGAGAACACCAGGATCCCTTTCAGAGCTAAGTTTCTGGTCTTTCTGATTTCCCTGATATCTCTGACATCTGTCCAACATTCAGGGTTTGGGCCTCTGTCCAACTTTCAGTATATATTCTTATTTTAACCCCACTCTGCACTTAGGGTTGTTCCAAATTTCACTAGAAAATTTTCTCTTACACACACAGGGAGTCTTACAATATCCTTCATGTTCTTTCATCTAATTTTCTAATGTTTATGTCATCATCTTCCTTTCCACAGTATCACAAGCTCTGCTTTGTACTCTAAAATATACAATTTGCTCTTTCCATGGAAAGACTTACACTGGATCCATTACATATATGCCATTGATCACACTGCCTCAGAAGAACATGAGAAGCCAAGATGAGTCTGAATCACAGTCTGATCATTGGTTGCACTCTTGTTTCAGTGTGGAGAGAAATAAATTGGCCCAATTTATAATTATCACAGATTGTTCTCTCACTTTATGTTCACATTTAAATGTAAGGATGATTTATTGAAGTTTATTGGATGTGTGTCTTGGCTTTGATAGTAGATATTTTCAACAAAAAATCCTGAATGATAAAAAGAAGAGCATATTTATTACTTCTTTAGATAAAACTCAGACAAGATGCCCCATGAGCATGCTGTTATAACCAAACAAAATGGGTTCAAATTTCCACAAGGAAACTTGAGATGTCAAGAAAAGCTTCCTAACAATAAAAATAGTGAAATACTGAAATAGATTATATGTGATGATATTGAAATCTCCAGTCTTGAAGGTCTTTCAGAATAACCCTACCAAGGATATGTATCTTATTTTTTGTTTCTAAGAAAGAGTGTTACTACTGACCGTGGAACAGAGTCTCCTGGAAACTATGCTAAGAGACATAGTAAATAAGGAAGTGATTGGTGACAGACAACATGGCTTCTCTAAGGCCAAACTGTGCCTAAAAATTTGGTAGCCTTCTATGACAAGGCTACAACATTTGTGGATAATGAAGAACAGCTCATGTGAACTACCTCTGTTTGTGCAAAGTATGTTACACTGTCTCACATGACATCCTTGTTTCTGAATTGGAGAGACATGGATGGGACAGATGGACCACTCAGTGAATAAGGAATTTGCTGGATGGTCATACTGAGAGTCACCAGCTTGATGTCCAAGCAGAGGTCAGTGCTGAGTGCTGTTCATCAAGATACTGTATTAGGATTATCTCTCTTTAACTTCCTTGTTGAAGACATGGACAGTGAGACTGAGTGCACTCTCAGCAAGTCTGCTGATGAAACCAAGATATGTGGTCTGGTTGACACACTGGAGGGAAAGGATTCCATCCAAAGGGACCTTGACAGGCTTCAAAGTTGGGCCCATGCAAACGTCATGAACTTCAACAAGGCTGAGTGCAACATCCTGCACCTGGGTTGGAGCAGTCCTGAGCATAAATACAGGTGGGGGAGAGAATGGATTGAGAGCAGCCTTGAGGAAAAGAACTTGAGGATGTTAAAACTCAACACGAGCCAGCAATATGTGCTCACAGCCCAGAAAGCCAATCGTACCCTGGGCTGCATGAAAAGAAGGGTGTCCAGGAGCTCAAGGGTGGTGATTCTCCCTCCGTACTCCACTCTTATGAGACCCCACCTGAAGTACATTGTCCAGTTCTGGAACCCCAGAGGTCAAGTGTGTGTGTGTAAAAAAAACCATTCTATGATTATTTCCCATCTCCATGGTAAAAGAAATAGTGCTGCTAGAATTATGGCCATTTCTGAAAAATAAAAAGTCATGTCAAAAAGAGATACACATAAAGGTTCAAATTTGTACTGTTTACAAGACTAAGAGAATCTTATTTTAAACAAATTATGCTCTCTGTAAAGAATCAAGGAAAGAGTTCAACCCACAAGGTAGCCAGCTTGTGGTCAGGCACAAACCTTTGAATACACAGGATACCATCTGATGATTTGAGGTGATAGCTTTGGACTGCTTTTTTGTGAAACCTAATGGCATCCCAGAAGGGTAAATGATAAAATATAGCGAGGTTCAGGTTCTCTTTTTAGAAAAAAAAGAAATATGATAAAGACTATGGAAGCAGATAGACAAGGAAGCACCTTGGTCTACATCTCAGGTGCTAAATGCTGGAAATTGAAACATTACTTGAAAAACACCACAAATGTGTGAAGGTATTATACCATGTAGTGGAATCATGAAGACACAAATTTGAGTCAGTCAGTGCTTCTATTTTTGCTCCTTTATATTTGTTACACACTGATGTGGTATGGTCATCTTTTCCCATTTTTCTTTATCTATCAGAATACCTGAAAGAGAAGTACTGCTGGTTTATAGAGAATTACTGTGGCTATATTCAGATTAGGAGACTACTACTAAAAAAAAGATACCTCGGTCTTACTAAAGTGTGACTTCTCTGAACTGCTTTTTCACTCTTGCATAATCACTGTTTAAGGTCAACTTTTCTACCAAAGATACAAGTAAACTGTGGAAAGTGAGAGTTACAAAGGGAATTGCACTGCAGCTGGTGTAATCAGAAGAAACTCTGGCTGAGCCATGCGGGGTTTTCTTCCTTGCTCTCCAGAGTAGGTGTATCAAACCCAACAGCTTCCCAATCCCTGGAAAGGACCCTCACCAGTTCACCAGTCAACACCATCAGCCAGTCCAGCTGTCGATCAAGGACTATTGCACCAGTTTTGGACACTTATCCAAAGAGCAAACCTCCAATGCTAGGTTTTCAAACCCCTTGTGTTAGCTACTCAGCAATGAATGAGATCTCTGGGCCTCAGAGTTTGTCTAGATGCTGCAATGCGGCGTCATATGGATGATGGCTCTAATTCACTCAGGTGCCAGCACTTTCATAAAGCATAATTTTAACACAAACAGAACCCTATACTAACTGGGTTTGCTCCAAGTATCCAAGATATACTGGTCAGAGTTAGCTCAGGTAATTGTGCATGCTGCATAGTTTTTACCACTACCACGAGTCATGCTCCTAACTCTTTTCTAAGAAGCAGAGACCACAGCATGTGTTCTCTGAACTATGTACAATATAGAATTAGGAAAACAGCAATAGATTTTGCTATCCACAGTATTATTTTCCAAGAAGGCCTATAAAATTATGATTAATAATTGACTGATTCAGATTTGTACACCCTGAACACCTGAGCAATGTGTCTGTAAATCCTGCAAAAATTCATTTAAACCATTAAAATGACATAGCAAGGTCATTTCCACATGAATAAATAAATTAAGGAAATGTAAAGAAATAAATATAGCAGTATACCAGGGCAAGAGACCCACAAATACTGAAAATACTGGCAGCCCAGGATGGATTTTAAGCCAGGCTTCAACCGTTATAGTCATAATGAAGAATTTAGATGCTAGAAAATTGGTTGCAATGACTATTAATGATACTAACCAAACTGTTCTACAATTTGAAAGTTCTGCTCTGGTCTTGGCAAGCACATACCGACAGTAAGCAGTAAGGATATGTCAGTGTTGTCCCCGTTACCCGTAGGAGGCAGTTAGCAGTGTCAAATGAAAATGAGAATGGTTGCATGTCATGAGGTTCAGTTTCTACAGGCTGTTTACTTCTTAAACTGCATCAGTGCAGAACTGCACAGCGCAAAGAAATGCAGAGCAGAGGTTACAAAGATAGATGAATAACCAGTGGTTAACAGCCCTTGTTTCTTTCTTATTTCTAAGTTTTGTCCCCAGCAACCAGCAAGGAGTCGAATGCCTGCACTGCAAGCAGGTGTTTTGTGTGTCATGTCCTTTCTTTCACCTCTTTGAGAAGGAGGTCTGTATGCTGGTTGTGGGGCAACACTTTTCCTGGTCAACAGATCTCCTTTTCCTCTGGGGAGAATCATGTGCAGCCTTCAAGTTGAGTCAGAAAATCAAGTCAGTTCTCTAATATTAGAACACACTGGAGGGTAGGTCTGAGAAGTGGGCCAATTTTATTCGCTCAGCTGACAGCATGATAGGAGTTGCTGTTAATAGGAGCCATTGGATGATAAAAAAGGTCCTTCACATTCCCTGCCAAATCTTCCTATCAGGCTTCCATGAGTTCATATCAGGTCACCATGAGATTCCTTTCGTCTCATAACACTGACTTCATTAATTTCCATGACCTATCTGAAACAGTAGAATACATGGAAAAAACCCTAAATTTAGATGTATGACTAACATGCTTTTGTTTTCCCTTTCTTAGATCCTCTTTCATATACAAAGTGGAAGTTCAGCTTTGCTGCAAAAAATCATTTTGCTTGTTATATTTCCAGAACTTTGGCCTTATATCTAGTGTTCTTTGTGCATATTGACACTAATTGATAGTAGCAGGGCTGTGACACTGCAGTAAGTTTTCCCACAGTACAGGCAAAGTCACTGCAGGTTAGGCTGCCAGGCAAGTCAGTTAATTCTTCCCTTTGCATTCCTTCCAGCTCCCCAGAGAAGAGCTACTTTACAGACACCTGGCACTTAAAGGTACAGAACTTTACTGCCTGTTACTGCCGTTAAAAAACTTACCTAGAAATGGTGTCATTGCAAAAACCTATTTCAGAAGTTGTAACTCATAAAGGGAAAAGAATCTGAAAGGCTTCATCTATTCAATTTGTGTTTAAAAATTTAAGATAATTTAATTAAAACTCTAATTGACCATTTTAAAAAATGACAGCAGTACACTTCTTGTCCTTGTAATAATAAAACATTGTAAGAGATTAAGAGTATCTTTTTCTGTGTGCAGATAACAATACAATTTCACCAACTGTATACGTGATATAATGAGATTAATAGAGTATATTTTTTCTGTGTGCAGATAACAGCTAAACAAAACTTCACCAGCTGTATATGTGACTAGTTTATCCTTCTGCCTTTTACTGTCCTTACCCATAACACAGTTTAAAGGCAAACAAAGGGAAGTGAGAACAGATGAGTACCTAAATTGTACAGCTGTTAATAAACTTTATGTCCCATTTCACATGAGCTTGTTTATTAATCACATCCTGATATCTATGCATATAATTTTGTGTTCATGTCCTCAGAGAAACTAGTAGAAAAAGAGTTTCAAAGCACAAGCATTAAGTCATGTAATGCCTTTTTATTTGTTTTCTCATCCCTCTGATCAAAATTTGAGGGTATAAAATTTGACCTACTTCTATTCTGCCTGACCTGAAAAAGCTTTTGCATACAAAAACCAGACTATTTTCTCCCAGACAATCAAAATCTAGATAGGTTTTCAAACACAAATACACAGATTCCTAAGATTATAACAGAAATATCAACATAACAGAATTAATCAGCAGAGCAAAGGAGTCAAAGGGTCCATATTCAAAGATCAGTCTTCTAATAATCCTAAATGGCATGACTACCAGCAATGGCACAGAAAGTATAAATTAGAGCAGAGAAATGAAAAATCAGGAAAATTTTCCTATAGAAAATGAAAAATAGGTTCTATATCTGATCAGTGGTTAAAGTACTTTCCTTCCTCATGGCTTGTATATGCTGTTTTGGCACCAACATGTAGAAATCAGGGCAAGTCAGAAATACAACTAATAAAGGATGTGGAATAGATCAGAGATCAAACTGAGGGCAAAAACTGTAGTAATTGACCTTCCCATCCTAGAAGATTTTTGTTGTGTACAAGCCTTCATGTCTGACTTCTAAACTCCTTGAGTGCCAAGTGCTTTTTTCTGTGCAATAAGAGAATGCCTGAACCAGTGCAGCTCAGTCACAAATATTCCCTGAAGCACTGCTGGAATATAGCTACTAGTGACTGCTTTCCCTAATTGTTTGGGGTTGGGCTTTTTTGGTGGTTTTTTTTTGTTTGTTTGGTTTTTTGAGGGGAAGAATGTTGTCAGCACAATAAAGGGGCTCCAAACATATCCATACTGACAGAATTAAGATCCTCAGAAAATGAAAAGTTGATGTCTCCCAGTTCTGGATGAATGCTCCCCCCCTGAAACTATCACTTAAAAACAGCACTATGTCCATCAGCTATATCTCTTTGAAAGGGCAGCTATACTGATGCCTACTCTCCAGAAAGGATGTGATAGGAAGAGACAGTGATGAATCCCTACCTCTCCAAAAGAGGATCACATTTTCTGAGAAGGGATCAACTTTATCTATTTGCTATCTGTAAGCAAATCCTACCTCAGAGGAACTTTACTGTGAGGTGCCTACCTTGACTTGTGTGTTCAATCCAGAACCTTGGGCCCCTTGACCAGGATAGTGTCATTTTCTCAGCCTGACTACTAAGACACTAGTTGCATTTGGAAGGACCACTAGCACAGTAATGTTTTATGGTGGTTTTGGTTTCACCAGCCTTCATGCAATTCTAAGCATTGCTGACATCTAGCAGCCACTTTGAAGTGAGTGTGCAGATGGCAGCCTGACAAAAGGCAATAGGTAGGTTCCCCTTACCTGTGAGCCAAAAACTCCAGGGTGTAGGACAGGGAACACATGGATTGGTAAATTGTAAATCTTCTAACTGGAATTTCCCTTTCAGTAGGGAAATCCATAGCTTCAAAATGAAAGCATTTTTCCAGCTCTTGTGAGCAGCCAAAGGGATTTTTTTGTCTCTTAGAGTGAGGGATAATTAATTCTCTTCTTTGAGTATCTCCTTCATTTTAATTAGGGCTTTTAAAAGGTTAGAAGGCCTTTTTGGTTTTTTGGTTGGTTTCGTTGGGTTTTTTGTGTTTTTTACTTTCTTTCCCTTATCTTATTTACCTCCACTACTTCTGTTGCCAAAATATTCTTTCCCTTGTGAGACACTGAACAGGTTGCCTAGGGAGGTTGTGGATGCCCCCTCCCTGGAACTGTTCAAGGCCAAGTTGGAAGGGGCTTTAAGCAACCTGATCCAGTGGTAGGTGTTCCTGTCCATGGCAGGAGGGTTGCACCTAGATGATCTTCAAGGTCCCTTCCAATCCTAGACATTCTCTGATTCTATGATTACCCTGGTAGTTTATTACTGATTTAGTTATACCACCCCGGTGTTTGGGAAACATTTAGGGTGTTAAGGTCGATATGTTGCAGAATTCCCATGAGACATGTATCTGCTACATCATGCCACCTCCTCTTGCTGTCTTGCTATCTTATCACTATATGTGTCATATGGGACAGTTGTTCCTCCAACATGTTGCCAGGCCTGCTCAGCCTTGAAACAGATATGCTGGAGATACAGGGGTGAGGAGGAGGCTCTAAAACAGTGCTTACTCAAAGGAGAGACCTGAGGCAGAAAACTAGTGGATTAAGCCAGAATACTCAGACAAATCATCTACTTGACCTGTGTGAAAATTTGAGTGATTTTTTTTTTTTTTTGAGGAGAAGGAGAAAGACAGCCAAATTCAGACTCTGGCCTTTTTTACTAGGTGTCTGTTGATGTGAAGGTACAAGCACAAAGTTCTTCTGCCTTCATGGTCATCTGCACCTTCTGGAAAATATTCATAATTCAATACTTTAATCTCCTGCAAAGTTTATAGTCTTCAGCAGAGAACTCTAAGAGGAAGAGTTAAATGCACCAATTCCTTTTTGTTACTTGAAGTACAATGGTCTTTCCTAGTCCCAGAGGGTCATTGTCTTCAGCAGTTCTCAGGAAAGAATGATAGTACAGTCTACTGTAATGGACTATACTACCTTGACACTGGGTGGAAAGATAAAAGGAACAGTAAACTCTGTGACATGCCCTTGGTACACATATTGTAATTCACAAAAAATGTCAAAGTGGGATCTATCATGAAAGACATAACCATCCTTCAAATTTTGTGGACATACTGGGTTTTTCTGTTATGTTTACTGTTTTTTTTTTAAACTGAGCTTTGTTCCAAACGAGCTGCTGATGGCAGTGTTGCTGGGAGGAAGGTGTCATATTTTACTGAAATACCAAAAGAAAACATGACCACAAAAAGAAAAATGAGCACAACAAGATCCTTGATACTGCACAGTTGTCTTTTTTTTTTCCCAGTTTGGCAGAAAAAAGTGTCATGGAAAAAGTGGGGAGCCTGTCAACAAAACTGGTTAAGACCAGTAAAATCAGGAATAGAATGAGGTCTTATGTATCTGTATTTGTTTTTAAGACTTTTAAATTTGTAGGGGAAATACTCCCTTCTTGATTCACCACAGAAAAGTTGAAGTTAGAATGTTTTATTTCAATATTTTTAAAGGTACCTACTATTGACTATTTGGAAACATCTCATTTAAAGGCTAAAATATTGAACAAGAAGAGAAAAAAAAAAAAACAAATTACACAAAATTTTTTGCTTACCCCAAACCATACTCTCATTGCTCATATGAATTGTACATTAAGGAAAGATTTTGCAGGGTAAAAGACTAAGGTTTGGGCTGCCCTTCCCTAGTCAAATGTGTTGCCAGCAGGCCACAGGAGAGAAAAGCAGGAAGTGGGGAGTTTTTAGTCTTGATTATTTTGACCTAGGAATATTTTTTATCCTATTTGTGAAAACAAGATGGAAAAAAATGGTCTATTTAACAATTAATTCTTGTTTGCTATCAAGGATGGCAAGTGCATTTGATTAACAAACAGTTTCTTCCATAAATACTGATATTCAAAGCAGTAGAAAAGAAAAAAAATATATAAATTATGAGTCAGGAGAGTAAGTTTTATTTACACCAATAGATTCAGAAGTAAATTTCCTTTTCCCAGCTTCAAACTTTAAGAAAAGGATAAGTAAATTCATCAAAGTATCCTTTATCTTGTGCCTGACACAAAAATTAGGTTTAATAGGAAAAACAAACCTACCACCTTCTGCTTAGGAAGTAAAAAACAATCCATTATAGCATAATGTTATTTGTTTGAGTATTATGAGGCAGTATAATTCTTTAATGAGATCATGCTGTGTGCTGTTGATGTAGAGAACATTGATAATTCCATTTCGTCTACTCTCCCACACAACATAACTTGTGACAAAGTATTGTGTTTTTTCTTTTCTGGAGAAGTCACTTGTTGGCATAAGTGACTCTAGACCTTCCAGCAACAAAAGAGAAAAAATACCAATAAACTTCTGCCACCTTGTTATGAATAAAGGAGAAAGCAGTGTTGATAATGGCATATCATCAGCCACAGGAAATCTGTGATATCATATTAACTATATTTTCATCCCATCATGGTTTGTGGTGAAAGCCAGCATGAAACTCATATTTTCCATCAAAATGCAACTGGAAAAAAATAATCTGTCCCCCAGGTATACTCATTACTTGTCCCACATTTGGAAAATATTTGTAGGAGTTTCTAGCACAAGAGTCTTTGTGGGGGTTGTGAGACACATTCCAGTTGCCCAGAGAAGTTGTAAATGCCCCCACCCTGGAAGTGTTCAAGGCTAGGTTGAATGGCACTTTGAGCAAACTAATTTAAGAAGGGTTCCAAGGAGGGCTCAGGAAATTATAGACCCATTAGCCTCACTTCAGTCCCTGCAAAAGTGATGGAGTGAATCCTCCTGAGGACTATCATGAGTCGATTAAAACGTGTGATCGGAGAAGCCAACATGGATTTCTCAGGGGCAAGTCATGCTTAACAAACATAATCACCTACGATGACAAAGTAATCTGGTTGGTTGATCCAGGCTGAGCAGTGGACATCCTGGACTTTTCCAAGGTTTTTGACACAGGACCCCACAGTCTCCTCCTCAAGAAACTGTTTCAGCACGGCCTGGACAAGTGGTCTGCTTGGTGGGTGGGGAACTGGCTCATAGACTGTACCCAGAGGGTAATAGTAAATGGTTCATCCTCCATCTGGCAATGGGTCACAAGTGGAGTCTCCAAGGGATCAATATTGGTCTTGGTGCTGTTTAACACCTTTGCACGTGACCTGGATGTTGGGATCAAGGGTACCCTGATGAAGTTTGCTGATGACACTATAATGAGTGCAGAGGTTGATACCCCAGAAGGGAAAGCCACCCTTCAGGATGACTTAGACTGGATAAATGGGCAAACAGGAACTTTATGAAGTTCAATGTAGAGAAGTGCAAGGTCTTGCACCTATGGACACATAACCCAGGAGTGCAGTTCAGATTGGGATCCACTTGGCAGCATTGCGGAAAGGGATCTTGGGGTCGTGGTAGACAACAGGCTCAACATGAGTGAACAGTGTGCGTGCTGCAGCAGCAAAAAACAACAGGATGCTGGGCTGCATCAATAAGGGCATCACCAGCAGAAACAAAGAAGTCATCATCCTGTTGTACTTGACACTTGTCAGACCATACCTGTAGTATTGCATCCAGTTTTGGTTCCCACTATACAAAAAGGATTCAGACAGGCTGGAGGGGGTCCAGAGAAGAGCCACAAGGATGATCAGAGGTCTAGAGCACCTGCCATACAAGGAAAGGTTGAGGAAACTGGGTCTGTTCAGCCTTGAGAAGAGAAGGCTTAAGGGAAGACCTTGTTACAATGCTCCAGTACTTAAAAGACAGCTGCAAAGAAGATGGAGACTCCCTATTTACAAGGATTCACATGGACAAGACAAGGGCAATGAGCACAAATTACTCCTGGGGAGATATGATTTGAACACAAGAGGAAAATTTTCCACCATGAGGACCGTCAGACATGGGAATGATCTCCCAGGGGAAGTGGTGGATTCCCCCACTATGGAACCTTTTAAGTCTCAGCTTGACATGGTGCTGAGATATCTCATATGAACAGTATTAGAAGGGTTGAATAAGGTGATCCTTGAGGTACCTTCCAACCTAACATTTTATGATTCTATGATTCTGTGGTCTAGTGGGAAGTTCCCATGCCCATGGCAGGGATGTTGGAACTAGATGATCTTTAAGGTCCCTTCTACAATTCCTATGATCTTCTGCCTCCCATGGTGTCAACAAGAATCATTATCCATGGGCTATTTCAAGAATATATTTAATGGTAACACTACAGGGAAATTCATACAAGCCATACTGGCAGGAGGGCACTAAAATATGTCCAGAAGTTCCAATGGAATGCAGAATGAAAGCATCTATACGTCAACAGGATGATCCATAACGATTCTTTGGGTCTGCTCATGTTCCTGTCAGGTTTTTGTGCAGCACGGAAGCTTTTCAGTCATATTTGTATTGCTATATTTTTTCCTCACTACTTGAAGGGGATTTAGGTTTAGATCTCAAAATATGGTGTGCACATTACTTATGCCATAGACAAAATTGATAAGAAAATTGCACAACAGTCCTAAAAAGGCATACAGGCAGGTAAGAAGTTCACAGTCAGAATCCCCAGAAAAACACACAAACAAAAAAATGTTTAAATTGGGCGGATTTCCTCTAGCCTTGGAAAAGTTAAGAAAATACTACAGAAGTTTCAAGAAGACAGACTTGTAGGAACTCCTATCAAAGAGCTGCTGTCCATTCCAGAGTCAGGTGGCAAATACCCTTCTATGGTTTTTTTGACATCAAATTACACATTCTGTAAGTCTTAAAGATAGTTCCTGCTCCAGTACAGCTGCTGACTCAGACTGCATGGAGATAAGATTTCTTTTAGACCTGATGGAACAACCCAGTGACATATTTGGGTTTATCTGAGGGAGGAGGGCTTGAAGCAACATTGCATGTGTTAAACTGTCATACTGCAGACCTCGAAAATAGAATTGCTGTGAAGCAGATGGTTTGCTTCCACCACAGACACCATTTTGATAGGCACAACTGAGAAATAACTTCTGATTATGCACATATAATATACACGATCTGTACGTATGTGTGTGTACGCTAGCAAGTATACCTTGAATACAGTCTATGAGAGAGCATTTATGCCTAATGCTGTATCCATTCATACTTTTTTTTTGACAGAACATGTCTCTATGAACAGTTGTTTTCAATTTCAGCAATACACATCTTGCAAAATTTCCGTTCTCCCACTCTGCAGTCACCTACATGTTAACCACTTGTGAAAACTGCTTTTCTTATCGTCTCAGCTCAGAGCAGCAGTCATGACTTTTGGAACAAGTCTCAAAGAAAATTCAGGGAATTTTTGAGTGGAAACGCATGGCCACAAAACTGTTGGGAGTGGAGATGGAGGTATGGTTGGCAGGCTGTGGCTAGCAGGCCCTGGGCTTCATCTGCTTATCATCATCAACTTAAGTTGGGGCATGCTTTATACTTTTTTCTTGAGGTGCCATCCTCCTCCTCGTCACTGCAACTCCTGGTTTAAACTTATCAGTCCCCTCTCATAGCACCTTACAGGAGCAGAGGCCAGCAGTTTGCTGGGGAGGCAACAGGAGGAAGAAACACACGGGAAATAGTTTGAGAGTTGTTAGGTGATTGCCTGGCTCTTCCCAGTTCTCTGCATCAAGCAGTGAGAGATGACCCAAAGCATTAATGTAAGGAATGATGGTGAAAAACTGCAGCATGAGAACTTCCTTTAGTTTTTTTGTCTGATTTTACTTTGTCATGCAGTGCAAGAGTAGTAGAAAAATCATTTGGTACTCAAAATCCAGATAAATAAGCAAATTCTGTGGATGTTGCTTCAGCCACAGATTTGGATTCTCCTTGGATCCAAAGTGAAGACAAGGTTATTATAAAGAGTATATATAGTTCATCACATAAGTCAATTTTCTTAAGATGAAATGTTGGCAGATAAAACTCTAAAAAGAGGGACTGTAAAGACAGCATTTAGAACTATTTTAAAAATTTAAATTTTGAAAATGTTTCATTATGGGTCATTTGACTTAAGCATAAATCAAAAGCATATGTTTAACTTAACTCATTTGTGGGCAAAATTTACACCTTTGAAATTTAAACTAGCTATCAGTGTCTAAATAAAAAAGAGTTAAAAGGAACACAGACTTAAAAAATGCTTTTCTGTAGGAAACAGGTGCCAAGGTGCCAGCAATCCACCAATTGCCAGGCAATGAGCATGAGCTTGTGCTCAGCCCACCTGTGCCCAGTCAGGGCTGGCCCCAGCTGCAAATGAGCAGCATTAGGGGGCCAATAAAAGGTGGGGCTTAAGGCACATGCTCAGCTCATTCCTGAGCTAGGAGCAGAAGAGGCTGGTCTGGTTCAGGACACCAGTACTGACCGAGATCAACCACTGCTCTACATCTACTTATCTCAGAGCTCTGCACTCTTCAGAAAGTTCGTCCAGCAACACTTTTCTCTGATTTTTTTTCGAAACCAGATTCCAACAACATTGACATGTTTGAACAAAAAAAACCCCTGTTAATTGTCTTTAAAAGGATTTTCTTATGAAAGCCAAATTGCTAAACTTAGGAAGTGAAAGCCATGTCTATGCTGAAGTTTATCTGTATATATATATATATGAAAATAAAAAATATAAATATAAAAAATATAATTATAAATTATAATTATAAATTATAGATATAAATAAATACTTCCAAAAGGATTCTCAAATTCTTGCCTGGAAACTATATACTGTGTTTTAGGTGGGATCGTGCCATTTTGCCAGGAAACAATCAGTATGTCAAGTCAGTTCATTTGATCAATTATCTCCTATCATGTGGTCCTAAGAGTTTGTATTTTCATTTCCTTAGGGCTCTCTCTCTGTTAACACATTTACTTTCTTTGTCCCTTCTGAAGTATCAGGCTACCTGTCGAGCAAGGAGGGTCCTGGGATTGGTGCTGTGTAGCTTGCAGGTGCCCATCCTTCTTAACTCCTGTTTGTGAAAACCGAGTTAAAACACACAAGAAGAAGGTAGCTCACTTGTGAAAGGAGTGAGAAAAAAATGAGAGAAGACAGTAGGATAATGAAGTCTACTGGTTGGAGCGATGAGTTACCATGAGAGGTAAGCTCCGTATCATTGTGAAACCCGTCCCCATGTCGCAGTGCCCATGTGCTGGTAGGGACATACCTTGCTTTTGCACCCCAAGTCCATGAGATTCAGGAGCTGGTAGCCCTCTCCCATGGCACTCACTGAAAATTTCATGGGAGCAAAGGCTGAGCAGCAAATGGGCAGTCACTTGGAAGAGCAAGATCCTTTGAAGAAGTGATGGGAATGAACAGGGAAGGCAATAGGTGCAGATGCACACCTGCTCCAGAACAGCGTGCGGAGACTGATGGGATACCATCTGCATTCCACAGACACTGGGCTGCATTTCAGAAAAACTTTGTGTTCATGATTTTGGATACTCGTGCATCTCTACCAGCAGACTCACAGAACTGCAATTTGTTGAGACAACCCAATAAATCTTTAGGTGGCTGAGATACAACCTTAGCTCCTCACTTTACAAACTTTCTCATGTTGTACTCTGCCAGTTCAGTAGATGGATAACTTGTGTTTCTTTTCAGCTTACAAGAACTAAAGCTGTATCTTGGGGTACTTACCTCAAATTCCATTCATAAAACTTTTCTGAGAAAACACTCCCGGGTATCACTAAAATTCCTTTCTGCACACACAGATAAGGTAATAAGGTTTAGAATAAGGTACAAGGTTTAGAATACTTGGATTTAGTGCCTGATTTTGGTAATGAGTTGAAACCAGAGATATATTTATCAGGTTTGTGGGGATTTTTTTCATTCAAGCCTTTATATTCTGAGCATCTGTTGATATTGATCTGAAGTATTTATATATACATTTAGTCTAGCTTTTAGCAAGAAGGGATTATTTTAAGTGGGAAAGTTCCAAGCTGGAGGAGACTTCCAGAGTGGGAACCAAATAAAGCCTTTGATTTCACTTCATATCATCTGCAGCCTCATGATTTTAAGACACGTACTATTTTATGGTGCATAAAAGTTGTTTAGAAAACTAATTCAATCCTTTAAAAGGAAAATGTCTCTATTTCTCTATTACACTATGCAGATCAGATGCTTACAGGAACTTCCCAAGAGCAGCACAGGGCAGGTAACCTTGTAATTTACCCAGGTCATTTATACTACTCTCTGAGCTTGATTTAGACCATTTCAAATTAAGTTAAGTATGACTACACAAAGTGAAGACATCCCTTTGAACTCTATTGCAGGCATACACTGAAGAATGCAAACAGCCAGCAACAGAAGGCTTCTCAGGCTCTGGTTAAATACAGTGGTACATAACAACACTGCTGTAACATACTCTAAATAGCAGCAAAAATTTGTGTGGGTAAATAGTTGTGCTTGGAACCTGGAAATGCATCAGACTTGGGACTGCAGTTTTCTTTTAATAGTAAGCATTCCTATGGACTTTAGTATTTAAATTTAAAATTGGGCATATTTCGCTTTAAACTGTCATAAAACTATTTTCTTCATGATTTCACATGAAATACTCATGAAAAAAAAAAAAGTATAGAATAGAATAAAAATGTAAACAATAGTCCACCTATTTTGCTTCCTTTTCTCCATCTATGCTTCCAGCAAACTCAGTAAATCCTTTATTTATTTATTTTTAAACTACTTTTGAGCATGGAATTAAATAGAGCACTAGTATAGGAAACTGAAAATGGAAAATGCAACGACATGGGCTTGACTTGGCGCAGAAGACGAATTAAATTACTCCAAATATTTAAGAGCAAATGTCATACTATTATGTAAAGCCATATAAGGACCAGAGTTTCCACATTAGGTTTCTTACAATCACAAAACAGAAATAAAATTCATATCCCACAAAGGTTAATATTTTTATTTTCAACCAGATGCACTAGATATAGGGAGGGGCAAAAAAGACAAGATAACAATGCAATACAACCCCTCATTATTGTGGTCAAGAATCTCAATCCAGCATTGGTTTAAGTTGGAGTATAGAGAAATTAGGTCAGCACTTCATTGGAAGAAACTTCCCAATCAACATTTAGCGGGGCACTTGGATCCAAAATCTGGACCCTTATGTCGATGAAAAAAAGAATTCTTAAAAAATTTTATGGAATATACTCCCATAAATGTGATGTTTTGCATGATTTGCCAAGAGTGATAGAAATTTATTGTTCTTCATATTACTAAGGCTTTGTTTCCTCTGAAATTGTCAGATGAAAGCACAGTTCCTACAAAGGGATTTGAAAATATAGCTCACTGTTCCCCTGTCTAGAGGTTTACCCAACCATCTGCGTACAAGAATTGCCCATTACAGCCATTTCTGCCTCAATATATCTTGGTGTTCCTACCACTAGTACATGGCAATAGCACAGATCAGCTGACTGTGCTTGGGAGAGCACTGGCTCTGGCTAGAAGCAGCTGGATCCCTGGATAATATTAACACTGACATTTACTGGTATCTCATAACTCTTGCTCTCTCATTCCAGCTTTGTCCAAGCTAGTAGCAGCTGCAGAAAATATAACCCAATGTGTGAAAGCTCCATGGTTTAGCAGTGTGATAAAGGTTTTGCAAGATCTAAGACTTCATACACAAGTTCCATTACTTTAGCTAGAATCAGAGCATAGCTGAACAATTCACCCAAAAGTTTGTCTTAAGTTTCTTCTTGGCTATAGACATGTGCTTACAAAATATTTTCCCAGTCACAAGAAGGAAGGGGTACCTAAACTTAAGGATATAAAAGAGAAGATGGAGATTACTGATATTTTTTAATTATATGCCTAGTGCCCTGAATATGACTTCTTCATACATCTTATGAATGACTGGTTTTCCACCACAAAGCACTAGACAAAAAATAAACTAAAATAAAAATTAATCTTTTAGGCAGAAGAATCTAGAAAAAATTGCCTCTGGTTCTTTTGAAGCAGGGCTAAAATTATCTGTGATGAATTGGCACACAAGAAATGAACATTGTCTCTAAACAATGAGTTTTCTTCCTAGAGAGAGCCTCATGCTTTGAATACCAAACTGGATTTTCTAAGTTAATGGAGGAACGTCTTCCATTTCTACTGAACTCACTGGAAGCTATGTAGACTTTGTTCAACAAACTGAGAGTTTTAATCAAAATACACTGAGGTGACCTATTTACTCTGTACAAATGCCCCATTTCCCCAGTGTGGTTCCTATCACAGGGATTAACCTATTTTGTTATTACAGTATCTATACACAGATACATGGATCTCTCAGAGCTGGTGGCACCAGAGCCCAAATGAGAATGGAGAATACTTAGCTCAGCCTCCATTTTTCACCACACTTTTTGGATGATTGCTTCCAGTTTAGACCAAGTAGCCATTTAAAAACCTGTTAATTACTTTGTCCTTTACCAAAACCTATGACTGATTGAATTGAAAATCATGGATAAACTTTAACATGACAATGACAAAATATAGATGGAACAAGATAAAATCCTTGTTCTTGTAAGCATTCCTTTGGCTTCCTTAAGTGCTTGAACTGTTTGGGACTGCAAGTTGGCTTTTTACCACACAAACCAGCAGCTTTGCCATCTGCCCAGCACTCGGCCAATGCTGACTTCAGGGGACAAATCCTGACTGAGTCATCACCAATGAATCATTGTTTCACTTGGGGATTTCCTCTGAATTGTCCCATTCCATGTCAGGAAAAGAACATTGCACTCCTTTGATATTATAAATAAGAATAAAAGAAGAATATTAGTCTTCTGAACTACAGTATTTTCTTTTGTGAGGTTTTTGGGTGTTTTGGGTTTTGGTTTTTTATTTGGTGGGGCGGGGGGGTCGAAAGAACAAAGCCAACATTCACTTAGTGTGACAGTTTTACAGATCACTTTAATCACTTCAGAAGCTGCCCATTTATATAAGCTACTAATTGTTCTCCCCTTAAGCAGTAACACTGCTCTCTGAGGTGTGCTGTTAATCGATCCTGCTAAAGACATGAACATTTCCGCTAAATGCCAATCTAGAAGAAGTAATTAGATCAACAGTGGTAAAGGTCTGTTGCCAGGGAGAAGCAAGACGAGAAATGAGGGCACTGAACAATTAAGAATGAGCAAATTAGGCAGTGGTAACTGTGGCAGAGAGACAAGATGAGTGTTGTGGCCCATGCACAGTGTGAGGAAAGACAAGAACGGTGATTTGCAGACAAAAGGAAAGAATCACAGAATCACAGAAAGTTAAGGGTTGGAAGGGACCTTGAAAGATCATTGAGTCCATTCCCCCTGACAGAGCAGGGTCACCTACAGGAGGTCACGTAGGAACACATCCAGGGGGGTTTTGAATGCCTCCAGAGAAGGAGACTCCACAACCTCCCTGGGAAGTCCATTCCAGTGTTCTGTCACCCTCACAGTGAAAAAGCTTTTCCTTATTTTTATGTGGAACCTCCTATGGTCAAGCCTATATCCATTGCCTCTTGTCCCATCATTGGGCATAACTGAGAAGAGCCTGGAACCATTCTCCTGGCTCTCTCTCTTTACGTATTTATAAACATTAATGAGGTCACCCCTCATTCTCCTCTTCTCCAAGCTGAAGAGACCCAGATCCCTCAGCCTTTCCTCATAAGGAAGATGCTTCACTCCCTTAATCATCTTGGAGGCTCTGCATTGGGCTCTTTTAAGCAGTTCCCTGTCCTTCTTGAACTGAGGGACCCAGAACTGGACACAATATTCCAGATGTGGCCTCTCCAGGGCAGAGCAGAGGGGGAGGAGAACCTCTCTCGACCTACTGGCCACCCCTCTTCTGATGTACCCCAGGATGCCATTGGTCTTCTTGGCCACAAGGGCACATTGTTGGCTCACGGTCATCCTTCCATCCACCAGCACCCCCAGAGAGAAGACTAAACAAAAGTATGGATGGAGCAGACATCCAAGAGTCCAAATATCTCAAAAAAATCCAACTTATTTATCACCAAGATGGAAAAATGAAGTGTTTTCTACTGCATTTATTATTACTATGCAGATTATCTGAAGAAGTTCTATAGTTTAATATAACATTGTTTCTCTGCAATGTAATGAGGTATAGTTTGGATACATGTAGCATGTATTCATGAAACAAGGTATCTCTTCCAAAGAGCCTTCTGAAAGGACAATTTTCTGGTTCAGGCTCAGTAAAGCACAGAGGCAACCCCTAGAGGACTTTTTTGGGCATGTGTCTGTCAGTCCAGGTTTCTCTGTGTTTTGCTCTGCTTCAGAATAACAACATAATCACTGAGTGTTTGAACTGGTTTTCCTATGTGTGTGACTGTTAAACAACAAAGCAAATAGAATGTTAGATTGTTGAAGTTTTCAGATAAACCCATCTCATTCTGGTTCTCTACCTTCTGGCAGCTGGCAATATGACTGAGCTTTTATACCACTGTTTATGCTGAATGCACCGTGGCCCAGCATGGTCCCAATGTGATGAATGGGACTATGTGCACAATAAAATAATACCTAATATAGTTTCCAAAATTTGAGGTTCATATCTATGTAATTTTTATGTATTACTTATCAATAAAGTAACTAGTAGTCAGCTTTTGGGTTTGTTTTTAGTTGGTTTGGTGTGTTTTTTTTTTCTCAAGGGAAGTGTCAAATTTGTTCTGTTTGCTTTGCTGATTTAGAATAGTAGGGCAGTTCATGCTGAATCTCCAAACAATACAAAGCTAAAGGGGTTGTAAACAACCAAAGGTCCAGTGTTAGCAAACACCATTGGTTCCAGGGAGGCCAGGGGGCTGGCATGAGTCCACAAGTTACCTAATGGGCGAACAATCCAGAGCAGGGATGCCTGCTGGAATAGAGATGCTTGGGAATAATGTTACATTATGAAAGCAAATCAGAAAATGTTTAGTAAACTGCAATTTACTGGCCTATGCTTAAAGCAGTGCTCTTACAAAACAGCCAATAACATTATGGGTTTTATGAAACCTGGGGTATCTGAGTTGTTTATTTTCCTACAATTTTAGCATAAATATTTTTATTTGGGGCTGTTACTTTTTTCCTATGCCAAACACAAAGGAGCTATTAATCTGATCTAACATAAGCAATCTTTTAAAATGCAATGTTTTGCCTCTTCTTTACAATCTTAACATTTTTTCCTAAGAGTAAAGAGCAGCAAAAAAATTTTCCTAATAGAAAAGAGCAGCCAAACAACAATACATTTCCCAATTACAGTGCACAGATTCCAGTGCACAAATTATCATGAACCTATTTTTCACTTTTTATGAAGATCACGGGGATCATCTAGACTCTTTTAAAGGCTGCCCCACTAAATCAAGGACGTGCAAGAAAACTTCATCTAAATAGCTGAACAAAAAACAGTATCTAATGCCATCTCTTCTGCTGATAAAAATAATTTTAAATTAATGAGAATTATATTCAAAGTGATTCATAGTATGGTAGGTACTGTTAAAATATAAGTGGCAAGGCCTTTTGATTGTCCAGAAGGGATTGTAGTTTAGATGATCTAAAGGAAACAATAACCAACTAAAACTATTCAGAGATATTCAAGCACCTGAGACATAGACACCCACTGCGAGATTTTTTATAGACCCTGGAGCTTAATGAGAGCCTCTGGATGCTCTTCACAAAAGGATGATGACCACCCCTTAACCACACTGTCAACTTTCCTCTACCTTGTTAACCATTCAGATGCAAAAAACAAAAGAAAGATTAATTTTGAAAGAATCTTATGTCCACTCAGTAAGGTGGAATGACATCTGGTTATAAAGCAGCAGAAAAACTTTCTTGTAGTTAACTCAGTTCTGGCTATGTGTAAGAAAATAGATCCCAGTAGAGCTGGGAAAATGCTGATTCCAATCACCAACCAGGTATATTTAATAACACTAGTAAGTAGCTTTGGAGGTTAATGTCACAGGGGGAATTCAGGGAGTGCCCTGATTGCTACTATATTTAAGCTCACTTCTAAGTCTGTTGAAGTTCATAGGAGCAACTTACAGCAATAACATCAAGCCTTGACTGAGAAAATTTAAAATATAATGAAAATAAACAGAAATATTTTTTATCTTTAGAGCTGTTTCAGAATAATTCTCTCTTTTGTTTCCATATGAGACTCTCTAATATTGCAATTTTAGGGAGTTTTTTTCTTTTCCAGTATTGAGATACTATGGCTATAGGCAGACAGCCTTCAAATCAGGCAAGATTTTTTCTTGTTTTAATGTGTACTCCTTAATTACACTACAGAAACTGGTTTTCAGTTAGAGTAGATTCAAACTTTGTAGCATGGTAATAAAACAAAATAATTACACCAGGTTTGTCCAACTTAATGTCAAACAACAGAAACAGAGTTTCCCAGATTATATTGCAATGCTCTGCAGGTCTAGACCAGTTGCTAACAGAGTGATGAACTCATCGCAGCCATGCAGCAGCTCCCCCAGGTACGAACTGGGACCTTTGGGAGAGGCATTGCCTCATTCTCTATTTAGAAAAAAACTTCTGCAGCACTTTCAGCTGCTCGGGTCAGAATAGATGCAATCATTTTAACCATACTTAGCCTGGATAAGATATATGAGCTAGCTTCCAGTCAGCAAACACAGGACTATATTCTCAGCTGGTGTAAACCAGCTTCAATAGAACTACGTCAATTTATATCAGGTGGGGATTTAGCCTGAGCTTTTGTTTTCTCTTAAATTAAAGTTTGACCAAAGGCAAACCCAAAACCTGATCACATTGGCCTCAGTGCTTGTTGACATTCTATATAGGATGTCTGTTGTGACCACTATGTTGCCTAAATATGAGAAAGAGCAAGAGTACCTCTGTGTTTATTGACTGTACTTGTCAGCAGAACAGCTGATACAAGGCCAGTCAGCCTGTTTGGCTACAGGCAGTAGAATGTGTATCTTGATAAAGCTCACACAGGGAAATAAAAGGGAAGTAAACATGATGTGATCCTCTGCTGCAGTAGATGATCTTTAAAAGACCAGGGATAAAGAAACCATGCTCATTTTCATTAGTGATTAAGATATTACCAGTTTTTCAAATGGAATTAAATAGAAGTTATTCTGTGAGGATTATAATTCAAAAATAGAACATAGTATAAATGCCTAACTAAAACCTCAAAGAACAAAATTTATTTGGAGATGGAGGACATTTCATAGAGGAGGGCAATGAGGCTGGTGAAGGGACTAGGGGGAAAGGCTTATGAGGAGAGGCTGAGGAATATGGGTTTGTTTAGCCTGGAGAAGAGGAGACTCAGGGGGGACCTTATCATTATCTACAACTACCTGAAGGGAGGTTGTAGTCATGAAGGGGCTGGGCTCTTCTTTCAGGCAACTAGTGACAAGAGGGCATGGCCTGAAGCTGCATCTGGGGAGGTTCAGGGTGGATAACAGGGAGCACTTCCTCATGGAAAGGGTGATCTGGCATTGAAATGGACCATCCAGGGAAGTGGTGGAGTCACTATGTCTGGAGGTGTTTAAGGAAAGGCTGGATGTAGCACTCAGTATCATGGTATAGCCGGTGTGGTAGTGTTAGGTCATAGACTGGACTTGTTCTCAGAGGTCTTTTCCAGTCTCACTAATTGTGTGATTCTGTGATTAATATATAGTAAAAGCCAGAATCAAATACATTAAGTGTCTCTAGACATCACTGCAACTGTTTAAAAAAGTAAACTCAGATTTGCTATCTGGACAATACCAGCAAGAGGTTATTGTCAATTCATCTCATCACCATCATTAAGACAGGCCAGCTGAGCAGCCTAGAGAAACAGCAACCAGGAATGTAGTAACATATTTTGGAGCACAGTGTTTTAGTAACTGAAGAGAGATACTAAAAGTGTATTTAAATCACATTAAATTCATCTGCCAGGTTTGACAAGGTCATTACAGATGTCTGTGCTCTGGCCAAGGAGTAGCTGCTGTCTGAAGTCCTTCCCATTGTACCTGTGAATGAAGTTGCTGACTCTGGGACCTTGCAGCAGCAGAATTAGGAAAAAGTTTCTGTCATCACAGAGGAACAAGAAGAAAGAGTTTTAGACCTCCTGTTTTAGACCACAGCAAACAAGGAAAGAACCAGTGAAAGAGCAGTATGCCCTGTTCTGAGGAGAATGCAACTTGTGTCTTGTACTTGTACTTCCATCCTCAGCACTGTGAGCTGAGAGACATTTTTATTGTGGTAATAATTTTATTTATCTTTGAAGAGTGTTCCAAGCTTATAGTTATTAAACAGTGACAAAATAATACTCGGTTTTTTAATTACAAAAATGTACTTTTAACCATAGTTCTTTTACAAAATAAAACTTTCTGTCACTACATTTTAGGGCAAAATCACATTTCAAGAGCATCTTCATCTATTTTCACTTTTCAGATTCCACACCTTTTTGCATTTGTTTTTTGATTTCTTTCATCATCACAGAGATGCATGTGCATGTTTGTGTTTGTGAGCGTTCATGGATTCGTATCAGGATCTGTAAGAAACTTTGGAAACTGCTGATTAGAGAAAGAAGCAGCATATGCTGTGCCATGAAAATTTGATTTGTATTTTCCAGTATTATTTAAGGAGCTGTCAAAAATAATTTCATAACCAGAACGAGAACAGGTGATCCTAAAATCCTGGACTCTGGTTAATTCACTTCCAGTTGGAAGAAACTTCTATGTCACCTGTAGTCCCTTTAGCAGCAAAAATATCCAGTCCCTATATAAATCACAAATCAGTAGCTTTAAATGAACTACAGACAGCAAACAAAAACTTTCTCTTGTGAAATTTCTGGTAACACATGAATGTTGTTTTACTAGCACAGTATTAGGCCTTGGTTGACATGTTTAAGACTCATACATGGGTCTTTTTTTTCCCCAAGAGTTACAGGATATCTCACAATTCAAAGTCCCTTGTTATCAAATGAATACTAGCCTTACTGTTACCACCTCTCCTCCAAGAGCATTCCTCCAGGGTAACATGTTCTGCATCACATAGAGCTTTGAAATCCTTATGCTGAATCTCCCTCCTGCCCACAATTCCTCTTGGAATAAGTTAGACAAGTTACATAATATGCATACATAAATAATAATAAATGTACATATATAGCAACATAAATTAAGTATATTGTTCCTAAATTCTTGTCAACCCAGTGCACAGCAAAGCAAGGTTGGGCACCAGTAGATCTGCTTCCATATCTCAAGAAAACCTGTGATTTTTGCTGCAGCAGCTGACTTCACTGACTTCTTTTTTCTTATAAAAATTGGAGGTTTGAATGATCTGTCCTTGAGCAAGGACTTCTGCCCTGCGAGCTGCTCCACCTACCCTGGGCACAGAAACTGCAGCTCAAGTGCTCCCAAGTGCGTAGTTCAAGAGCCAGTGGACCACTCCCCATCCAGGCAGTATGTCACACAGATCACTCCTGCTGGCCAGAGCTGGTGTGGGGATGAAGCCAAAGGATGCTTTTGCAGTGAGAATTTGATAGACTGGGAGCTCTGCAGCCCTGTCTATCCCCCAGCTGTATGGTTTGAGGACCTCAGGCAGCCCCCGGGCCCATGGACTTGCTTGTGCATGAGCTGTGCAGGTAGCCTGTATTTCAGATGTCTCTTCTGTACCAGAGATCAATGCCTTTCTGCAGTTGTACCAGATGAAGAATGAGTGACATAGCTACAAGATTTAATATTCCAGTTTGGTGTCCCCAGCAAAACAGTACATAGCAGTCTCTCACGCACTTCAGCTGACACTAAACAATATTACCACAGTATTTTCAGTATTTCCTAGGAATTCCCTGTAGATCAGAAATAGCACAGCAACAGTAGCTGCTTATCAAAGGAAAAGTGGCAATGTTGGAAAGCCAGCCCCTACAATAGAGAATGGCAGATTGTTGTCTGCAAACTGAGTGCCATGTGTCACCAGCACTCAACACATCAATTGGAAGGAGCACACACAGAAGGAGCTAAAATGAGAGTCTGAGGATAGGCTGTTGCAGCTGCTTGCACCCCCTGCAATGTTGGCTTTCAGGGACCAAACCAAGTGGTCACATGTACAAGACGGTGGAAAGAATGTGAGATGCCTGGGACAGAGAAGTGTCACTTCATGTGACTCACTCACAGATGGTGTTTGACAGTGGTTAACAGAGCTGTCTCCCTAGCTGACCCCTGAGCACAAAGGTGTTCTCAATAGAGGCTGCAGCCAGCCTTCTTTTCAGAGGGACTCTTTTGAATGTCTAGGGTGGTTACTTGATCCTAAACAGCAGATCTGCAGGCCATATTGGAGTTTCATACAAGGACCTTCAAGCTACCACTAAGAGTATTCATTATTCAGCAGAAGGGAATTTTTCAGCCTTGAATTGCAGCTAGGTCATGTTAGAAAGATCTTGCACCCAAACACATCAGTCTGGGCAGACTGCCATCATCATAAAATCATGGAAAATAAGATCAGAAAGGACCTCAAGAGGTCATGCAGCTCATCTCTCTGCCTGAAGGCAAGATCATCTCTGTCCAAATAATTCCTGACATGTATTTTTCTAGTCTGTTCTTAAAAGTCCCTAGTGATAGAAATCCCATAACTTCCCTGAACAGTCTAATACATCATTTAACTGATCCTAATATCCTTAAGCCTATTATTTCTCACCCTAGAGATGGCAGACTTGGCAGTATTTATTTTCCAGTTTATTGTTTGATTTTCTATAGCATTTTTTTTATATATTTGAAAACTACTATTCTCACCAATTTTCCCAGAGTAGGTATCACCAGGTGTCTCAACTTTTCCTTCTGTGCTGGAGTCTTTAAGTTAATAACCTGATCATCACTGCCACTTTCCTCCTGACTGTCTCCGTTGTTCTCACATCGTTTCTAGTTTCAGATGGAGCTTGGTGTAAATGTGCCCTTCCTCAAAGGTTTTCTTAAGAAAAATGAAAAATGTCATGGATATATTTTCTTCTGGGGGGAGGAAGCAAGCACTTGTCAAAAGTTTCCAGCTGGAGTTTATATCACTCATGATGCACTGCCACTGAGGTGTCTGTACTTTTGTCAGCTAAAGCAATTTAAATGACCTATGTAGGAGTGTGATAGCTGCCACAAGGAACATAGCTGAGACTAGCCCCCTGAACACTTACACAGATTCTCAGGAACATTTCATAATAAATAATCCACACTGTCACATCTGCCATCCTCCCAGAACACCAGTTTTAAAGTTAATTGGCCATGATTGTGCAAGTGTCTGTTCTGTCTATGCTAGGTTCATCCAGTGAGGCTGATCAGTTACACAGCTGTACAGACTCTCTTTTGGTGAACAGATACTTGATATTTTTAAAAAAGCCTTTTCTTGTGATCACTGGAAATGATACCATACACTTGTGGAAAATAAATGGTTATGTGACTACAATTCTGAAAGCACAGCTTCAAATCAGAAGTGGTATTATGTGATTTATAAGCCTGGGCTAGCCAAGCAAAATAACTCAGACATGGACTATTCACAATAAATCCCCAATTTGAAAGGATGGCAAAAAGTTTTTTCCTTTAAAAGAAGGTACTTCTTAACTTCTTTTTTATTTGACCAACGTACACATTCAGGGCATATCAGTTCCATCCTGCTCCAAGACTTCACACAGCCTGGACTGAGTCCCACACCCTCAGGGCTGGAACAAGTCTCAGGAAAATGCCCAAGTCTGTGTTAAAGCAACATTCGTGCACGTTAGAATCACACCAGGTTTACTGCCTAAAAGACAAATTTTGTGAGCATGGAACAGGGTTGCAATGTTTAGCTACAAAGGAATTTGCTTCATTAGAAATGTCAATTACATCAATGGATGAGAAATGTTCAATGTCAATGTCTTCTTCCTAGATTTACCTGGAACGATTGCTACCATTTATGTATCAGCAATACCACAATGTAGACTTACCAAAAAAATTCATGTTATTCTATCAGTGTAGTTCTAACCACACGTATAACATTAGGATCTGAGAATAATACTTCTTGTCCTTTGAAAAAGTTCTTCCAATTCTTTTCTTATCTCAGCTTATCTCCTCTCTGTTAAAGGCCTATCCAAACACTTTGTGCCACGTTGTTATTTATGCTACAGTTAAGAACTTTTAATAATTTCTTAAAGGGAGTGTCTTGTTTGGTTCAGTGTGTACTCAGATGACTGATCTCATAATGTATTCAGTCACACATTGTTACAGAATTATCTATTTGAGGTTACAGTCTTACTTCTGATACTTGTTTCATTTCTTATTATCCTTATATTTTCACCAGTGTTCTCTGAAAGCATATGACCCATTCCTGACAAAATCACTTACATGAAGACCAACTTCACACTTCTCATTTTTCAGAGAAAAAATGCACTTCAAGTAAGAATATAGTTAAAGGTGAAAGCTTTAATTCTTGTCCTGATTTGTTTTGTTTTTTTCAGAATTATTAACATCTGTGGCACTGATCATTTCAGTTAGAGATATGACTAATCTATATTTAAAAATATATGTGTTTGTCAGGCCCTGTAGATGTTTTAGTCAGAGACACACTTATGGAAGCAATAAAAATATTTTTTCACGCCTCAGGATAATGTCATAATCAAAACCACTAGTAGAGAAATGATAAAAAGTAATTCTTACTGGGGAAACAGAAAGTACAGAAAGGCAAATTTTGAGCAGTCATAAGGAAGGCTGGAGGGATAACAGCCTCCAGGGAGTGTCACCCAGAGAGGGCACATGAGTTCAGACATGTTGTATGTCTGCAGGCACACAGGTATTCATCCCACCCAGACTTTGCACCTAAACCAAGCTGCAAGCAGTGGTTTGCTCCCTGCAGACACTCTCCAAATGATCTGCCAGCTCTGTGTACCCTAAACACAGGTCTGTGATTGTCTTAAACATTGAGACTCTTGGACAGTTGCTAACTCAGTACAGTGCTCATGGGATTAGCTTGAGGTAAAGGAAGGAAAATTAAAATTGTTATCCAATGTCATTAGTTCTCAAGAAGTGGTCTGAAACCATGAGGGTTTGTAAGAGAGCCTATGGAGCACTGCTAAGCAGCAAAATTTGCAATTGGATTGATTAGAAGTGTGATAGTAGACATACATAGTGGCCTGTGGGAAATTACGAGGGCTGGTCCAACAAGTGGAAATTACTGTCGTAAGAATATGAAAAGCTTCTTCAGAAAAGCACTTTTTCATCTGCAGCAAGCATGTAAAACAAGCATTCTGATAATTTTCCAAAATTCCTCCAAGGATTGGAAGGTTTTATTTTGTTGTAACAACAGCATGGGAACAAACTTTTCTTTCTTTCTATTTCTAGGTGCTTGGGTGAGAATGGAGTAAAACCTTTGCGAGCGATCTGCAGTTAGTCTTGTTTCTGGGCTGAAATGAGTTCTAATTATGGTAGTTTGGATATGAACCAAAAAAAATTATCAACTATATCTGAATAAATCTTGTTTCCTTTACATCAGAATTCATCTCTCACATGTACATGATTGAGATGTCTAACCATACTTCAGAAAAATAAGAAGGCAGAGAATTTATGAGGCACATCTTTTAAAGCTACAACACAAAGGAGGAAAAATAATCTCATCCTTTGGACAAAGCACTTATGCACAACGTAGTTGAAAAGAGGCTAACAGATTTTAAAGAGGTAGAGGATTTAACTAGTCCCAAGATATTTAAAGAAATTGTACAGAGCAAAAAAAGAGATCTAAAAGTTAGAAGGAAATAATTGCCTTACTGGGGCCAAAGACCTGCCTTACCCGCCAGTCTCATCAAGGCCATTGAGGCCATGCCTCTAAATTGAATAAAAGAAGCCAGGACATGTTTTTTGGCCTTGTAGATAAATGGCACTGCACAACATCTGTCAGAAAAGCCAGTTTCTCTGGATTTGAGTACCTGCAGCCAGAGCTCTGTTTAGTTTCCCAGATTAAACACAGCCTAAGAACTTTTTAAGGAAAAAATATAGAAAATAGATCAAGTCAAATGATCAAGTCAAATGTTATGGCTTCCCAGAGTCTGTAGTTGAGTGTGCTTGGGACTTCCTGAGCCAGAAGCTGTAGTCACAGTTTAATAAATGAAGATGAACTCTTCTTCATATCTTTTTCAGCTTTGTTATATGAAAATGTTCTTCATTTCATTTGTATCACATCTGGTATCTAATAAATGCACTGTTTGCCTTCTGCTTTCTTATGCTATAAGAAACACCAAATAATTCTTTCTTACCCATACTTACAACCTTTTTTTAATTTATTTTTACAGGTTTCATCACTTTCACTCAATCATCTTTCCCAGTCCTCTCTCTTTAATCATTGCTTGTACAGAAATTTTTCTGTAGCACAGTCCATCCTTGTCGTTGTGCTCTGTGCACTCTGGTTCTATTGCAGCATTTTAGAAATGGATGACCCAGAACCATATTTAGTGTTCAGACATGGGTGCATGATGGACATATATCCACCTGAATTTTCTAATTTATCATTTCTTTACCAACAATTCCTACTTTAATTGTCACTTTTTTCTTGCAGAAGACACAGCAAACCGATGCTTTCAGGAACTACTTTCAGACTGTTTTCAGGAGTAGTGCTAGCTAATTTGGAGTCCATCAGTGTATATGAACAGGGAAGATTATTTTCTCTTAATGCATGACTTTCCATTTATTGACATTGATTTCATCTGTCATTTCATTGCTCAGTGCCATGAGACTGTTCTGTCAGTCCTCACACCCATCTTATGCTTTTACTGTCCTGAATAATCCTGTATTTTTACACAAAAAATCACCTCTCAACTCATCACCCCCACAGCATTAATGAATCCAGATCCCTAGAGTGCTGATAGCTCCTTGCTGTGAAAAGGGATTGTCCACCCTACCTGTTGTATCATATCTTTCACCAAATAATCTGGGAGAGGGTTTACCCTCCTACCCCTTGACAATTCAGTTTCATTGATGTTGTTTATTTCTTTGTAATTCAAGTTCCTAAATCAGAATCAACATTATCCAAATAATCCTTAGCTCCTTCAGAGAATTGCCATAGTTGTGTAAAGTATGGCTTTCTTCTACAACAGTTCTTATGATTCTTGCCTGATATATCAAGTTTACCCATTTGTCTACTAATTATTAGAATTTCTGGCAATTTTCCTGATAATCTCATCAGATTTACCAATCTGTTGAAGCAAAGGAGACCCTTTTTTACATCTAATTGTTCATTTGTCACTTTCCATTTATTGACATTGATTTCATCTGTCATTTCATTGCTCAGTGCCATGAGACTGTTCTGTCAGTCCTCACACCCACCTTATGCTTTTACTGTCCTGAATAATCCTATATTATTACACAAAAAATCACCTCTCAACTCATCACAGCATTAATGAATCCAGATCCCTAGAGTGCTGATAGTTTCCTTGCTGTGAAAAGGGATTGTCCACCCTACCTGTTGCATCATATCTTTCACCAAGTAATCTGGGAGAGGGTTTACCCTCCTACCCCTTCACAATTCAGTTTCATTGATGTTGTTTATTTCTTTGTAATTCAAGTTCCTAAATCAGAATCAACATTATCCAAATAATCCTTAGCTCCTTCAGAGAATTGCCATAGTTGTGTAAAGTATGGCTTTCTTCTACAAAAGTTCTTATGATTCTTGCCTGATATATCAAGTTTACCCATTTGTCTACTAATTATTATAATTTCTGGCAATTTTCCTGATAATCTCATCAGATTTACCAATCTGTTGAAGCAAAGGAGACCCTTTTTTACATCTAATTGTTCATTTGTCACTTTCCATTCTTTTGGTGTAGAATTGCTAGGTATTACTTTCCTCTATCACCAGTTCACATTGATTCACCCCCCGGGTTTTTTTACCTATAAAGAAAGTCTGCAAGATAGATAGCTTCTTAATGCTTTATTATGAACATTGATTTAAAAAAAAAAAAAAAAAAAAAAAAAAAAAAAAAAAAAAAAATTAATCTATAAACTTCGACTGTATTCTTTGTCTCCTACAGTCTTATTCACCAATGAACCCTGCCTATTCCAGACTTTTTTCCTTCCATTATGTCTGAAATACTCCTACTCTTGCCTCACCACCTTTTTTTTTTTTTTTGGGGGGGAAGGGAAATTTTATTCCATTTCTGTGGGATGATTCTTTTTTTTCTTCTAATAATCCCCTGTCCTTTTCTGTTCAATCACTAGTTTATGGAAGATAAACTGAAGAGTGCTGTCCTTTCACAAGTGTTTTTGATGGGTAGTGCATATTCTCTGAGCTTCTAAGGTAGTGTAAAAATATAAGAATTTTACTCTTTTCGCTAGCTATTCTTTTTAACTGGGATTCTGATTTTAATGCAGTCTTATTTTTTAATTATGAATACTATAGGAGATTTTTTCTTCTATTTGTTAACTACTGTTATTGTGAGATTTCCAACGCTTTACAAGAATATGAAATTTGAGCAATCTGTGTCCCCTGTTGCATGTTGGTTCTTGGGTAACTGTTATCTTTAATCAGATACTGTGCATCAAATCTTGAGATATAAAAATAATCTGTATTTTGAGGGGTTTTTTTACTTTGATCTACAGCACGCTGTTAGTTACACTGATGTTTATAGTGAGTCAAGTTTATCGTCAGATGTGGCTTTGAGTTTGTTTTTAATAGTCTGAACACCTTGACTCTGTTATTCTCTGGATGTCAGTCCTCTTGGATCTTAGTTTCCCTGTTCTTCAGTTCTCCAGCTGTTAAATAGGAACAATCATACATATTTGCTATGCACTGGTACTAGGAAGACAAATACATTCTAAATTATGACATATAATTGAGAAATGCAACAATAACAGGGGTCATAGAAACACTCAAGGTAGAATTATTAAATCTTTAAAAATCATCTTTTTTTTTCCTATGGTGCTGTATCAAATATTGTACCAGAATCAGCATTAAAGCTTACAGGTTGTACCTCTGCATCTCTGCTGGTCAATACTTCAGAAACACACAAGTTATGTTATGTTTTATAAATATATTATGTGAAAACTTATCACCATAGAAAAATAAACACACTAAAAAAGGCAAAAACATGCATGAGATAACTTGTTCATCTTGCTTTGTTCCATATTGTGAATTATGACATACCCTTACCTGCAGTTTTATAAAGCAATTTTTAATTGGTTGAATTTTGTATCCATGTTGGCAAAAGTCTGTATCAAGAAAAAATTTGCAGGAGGATGGATCTGTAGGCCCCATCAGGAGAGGAATCCCAGTGAAGTGATTTGCTTGTGAGACAGTGCAAACAGAAGACAGAAAAATTAATGAAGAGAAAACCTGATACGGAATCTCTGGTGCATCAACAGGGATAAAAACAACCGAGCAGAAGAAAAAAATGGTCACATAGGAAAGAGATGAACTCTGGGGAGACCTCAAGGCAAGGCACTGATTAGATGCACCAGTGAAGCATAATCCACTGAAAGAAATAAAAGGGAGCTGAGTAAAAAGGATGAGCCAGCCAGCCAGTGATCTTTTCAGTGAGGTGAACTGGGATAAAGCAGGAAGATTTCAGCACTGGTTTTGCTAGTGAATGGGGCTGAAGACCCCTAAGTCTTGGGTAGTGGTTCACCACAAGAGGCAGGAAAATGCATTTATAATATATTAACTGTGTAGCGTAGTGTTTGCAGAATAAGACAGTACTCAAGTGACCAAGATACCTATGAAGTAAACAGCATTATGCTCCAGACAATTTGAGAAACTGTAAAACAATATTATGTGACGTAAAATCCACAATTGCATGTCCTGATGTATAGTGCACAAATAACATGATTGTTTAATGGAGATAACTTAGGAGACTGACTTAAAAACCAAAACTGATTTATTATAAAAGAATGTAATTTAACAATCAAAAAGATGTGTCATAAAATAGTGTGTGGGTCTGACCTCACTGGTTTGAAATTGTCTCAAAGGAGCAATTTTAAAATGAATAGCCCTGGCTAGGGTGGAGGTCTTGGCTGGCCAGAGTTGAGCACAGGGGGTGACACCTTGGGATAAGATCTTCTGGGTGGAGACACCTCTGAACACCAGCCTGCAATGCCGGGTGGTGCCTCCAGGCACAACTGAACCACCTTGATTGTACTTGTGAAGTACCTGGCTAAAGTGGCTGGAGCAGAGTAAGGGTGGCACCAGGAAGAAGATAAGGCCTGATGACTTGGAGGAGACTACTCCCCTTTCCTGAGGGCCAAGCTTCAATGATGCCCCTGGAGGCAGGATTATGTCCCTGGCTAAAGTGGCTGGAACAAAGGAGGAATGGCATCTGGAAGAATATAAGAATTGATGACTGGGTGGAGTACTGCACCCTTCTGCTCCCCTTCAGGTGGCCTGTCTTCCAATGAACCTGGCTGACTGACAGCTGCCCCTTAGGAACAAAAGGAGCTCAGAGGTATAAATTTGGCTGTCCATGCTTGGGATTTGTTGTCTCTTGACCCATGGCCATTTCTGCACCGGACCCTGTCCAGGATCAGCGCCATCCTGAAGAACCTCACTAGACATCTGGAGCCCTGGTGGTGACACTCTCTCTCTCTTTCTCTCTCATTCTTCCCACTTTCTTACCCTTTCCTGCATTTTTCTCTCTCATTCTTTCTTACCACTTCCTTACCACTTTCCTCTATCTTTCTTATACCTTCTTTTCCTCTCTCCCTCTTTTACCTGGCTCTATATTTTTGCCTGTGTTAATTGTCCAATAAAATCTGTTTGCACCCGACCCTTTTCTACAGTTGGACTTTGTTTCGCGTATCCAAAACAAAAATAAATTTTGGTGTTGCCTTGGACCGTAACAAATAGCTATGTACATAGAAAAGAACCCCCTGAGATAGTTTTTAGATGGTTTAAAATTTCAATATCCTATTGTAAAGGACTGGAGACAGTTTCACAATATATATGGATTAAGTTCCTCTGTCCACAAATTATTGCGTCTTATTTTAACAATATGCCATAAAGTTTCTGCTCAGTCACAGATTTTATCAGTCATTAATTTTAAAAGTATCTATTTTATGGGCAGCAGGAAACAAACCAACATAAAGGAAGAACGGTTGCTTCTGAACCATTCTTAGCATTACTTAATAGTCTGAAAATAGTACTCTTAGGCTTGTAATAAAAAACAGATAATATACAAAGTTTCTTTCGATTCTTTAATTATTCTCAGAAACTGACTTAAGATTTAATTATAAGAAGTCTTGGGTGAATTCTTGGTTTGTCTGTCCTACCTTCTCAAGGCACATAACAGGAATTCACCTCACCTCATTTTCCACAACTACAAGGACAACAGCTTCACGCAACCTATTTGTATAACTCCTTGATATTTTCAGGAAGATATGAGGACAGTCTCAGATGCATCTCAACCCAATGAAGAGATCTAAAACAAGTCAGATGAATCACAACATGAAAGTGTAATTTCCTGTGAAAATTTGTCAAAGGGAGCCTGGGCAAGATGTTCAGGTGCAGACATATGACACGCAAATAATCTTAGGGAGGCAAAACACCTTCAGGAGAGCTGGTGGCACGTAGCTGGGGAAAAAACAAACAAACAAACAAAAAACAAAAAACAAACAAACAAACAAAAAAAACATAATGAGTAGAAAGACTTTATAGAAAATGGGATAGACAGATCTTCATGTGACAAGCAACAAGTGTTACATGAAGGAATAAATCCAGGAAAGTTCATGCTGGAGTTCCTGAGAAGAGAAAGGACAGAACACAGATGCAAAAACCAGAAAATGCCCAATAAATGTTCATGCTGTGCAGTATCAAAAGCAAGGAAGTGAGGAGCCTTTCAAAATGCTCAAAAAGAAATGGGAACCAGAAAAAGTGGGATCAAATGGACAGGTGCCCCTTTGCACAAACCAGGGAGAGCAGACATACCTTCTATTTTACTTCTCACAGGGAAAAAAATTTGCTCTCTTCTGTCAGGTTTATTGAGAAGGAGAAAGCAAAAAGGCCAGAGGACTGCTGCCCTGCCATCACTGCCTGGTAAAATATGTGAAATCCCAGGCACACAGGTCAGAGTAACAACTCTGATACTATGCAACTTCCCTGACTGGAGTGCTGCTACCTCTAGCCTGTAACCCATGGCCACTTCAATAACTGCCTTAGCTATCTGATTTGCCTTAAATCTCCTTATAGCCAAAGGCAGTATTTTTCTCCTTTGTCTTTCTCTGTGGTCAGCAATGATATTTCTGTAATAACAGTCTTTATCAAGATCATGATTTTGATCCAGATTTTCTGTCACAGTTGTGCAGTTCTTTGCTTATGTGGGTTTATTTCACATCCTTAATTTTAAATGCAGAGGAGTAGTTTTTTCACATTGATGTTCTTTTCTCAGATTTGTTCCCTTTTTTTTTTTTCTTTCCAGTAATTGCAGTAGGATTAATTGTACTGTTAGAGTTCTGAATACAAATAAGAGGGTTTTTCCCTTTTTCCTCCCTGACTACATTTCTATTACTGCAATCACAAGTATTGTTAATAACATTAAAGCCCACAGCAGATGTGAACCAGGATACAGTGGGAGAATATTTTGATTCCATCCAAAGGTTCAGCACTGAAACATGATGTTCTTCCTTCCCAGCTATTACAGGGCAAACTAGCATGCACTTTTGAAAGTTAATATCTAATTTTCTAGATGTCTGCTGCCAATTTGTTTTCATTCTACTTCAATATAGTAAGCAATGGGATGGGATTTTGCAAAGATTACTACTGGGCTCATTATTATTGCACTGGAAACTGAGTTCTGGAAAACAAAATACCAAAACTCAGATGATGATGACAGTTATACAACAAAATCAGCTACCCAGAACCCAGAGTATGGAAGGAGCCCCTAGAGGCGACCTCAGGTTCACACTCTAGAACTTAAATAACTCAAATTTATATTTTAAGCTGCAGAACTTAGTTTTATTGCAGAACTTTTTAGGATTTTTGCTAGGAGCTGAAGGACTATGTGATCTTTAACCTCACTTTTTACCCAGTGTTTGCATTATAAACTAAGCCAGGAGTGACAACTGAAAACTACTGCCACAGGGTGCCTGCAGGGGAAACCATGCAAAACAAGCTGCCTGCAAACAAGTGGAAATCCTACAAGGCTGTTACTGCCACCACACAAACCAGAACCCTTTCAAGCATGTACAGCAGAGGGTATCAGTAATTTAATCCTTGTGGTGTCAGAGCTCTCCTTGCACCCTGGATACTGCAGACTCCTGATACTCACATGTACCTTGGGCTGCATCCCCCCTCTCTCTCTGATCACTCCCTCACCTCTCATGCAGGCAGTGAATAAAATAAAAGGGGCTGGATTTTGTAATACTGTAAGAATTACCCATATATTTTTACTTTTAGAGTGATTTGCCTCCAACAGTAAAGACAAAAGGAGCTGCTGGTTTCAGAATAGAATAAGGGAGATTCCCTTTTCCCTGGAAGATTTCTTGCAAAAAATGGAGGTTATCTTGGTTCCTTCTGTTGCTGGAGGTGACTTAGTATATATGACCTGGAACAGTACTTGAATTTCAAAGTCTTTGAAGTTTTATCCATGTGTAATAATTTGGTTCAACTCTATTCCAGTTCTTATGCAGCTTTAATCATTTGATTACCATAATATCCATCTGAAATGTACCTCAGACTTTCAAGGCTGAAGTTTGGACATTTATGATAAATCACCAGTTAATAAAGAGTAAGGAGAATTAAAGAAAATAAACCAGAACTAAACAACAACAAAACTGTGGAAAAAAAAAGAGTGTTAGAAGCCCATTCAAAATCTGTAAAATTGCATTAAAAATTGCATGAAAGCTGGCTCAAGTTTAAATCATAATAAGTATTCTGTAGTACTATCTCTACCTCAAGTGGATACAAGCTAACCACTTGCTATAGCTCTGAAATGTTTTTTTTTTCTAATTAAGGAAAAGAGCTTTCTAACACTGTCTACAGAGTAATGCAAAATGCTCTGAGAAAATACTAAATTATAGTGGGAACCTGTTCATTGCCTGTGTGAGTAGAAGCACTAGTAGATTCTAGTTACTTAAAGATAACAGATTGTGGCATGCCTGCTTCCTGTATTCCTTCAGATAATTCAGCAAACCCAGATATTTTATTCATGGCCAATTCTTTTAAGCAACACTCAAGTCTAATGAATTTATTAAAAGCCACGCCTTTCTTATTAAATGCCAGGCCCCCTGTGAAGGAATGCTTACATGACCACAAGCAAACCAGTTACAGTGTTTTGGGGAGATACTGTCTCCAGTTTCCAGTTGAGCTTAGCCAGTTGAACACGTGCACCCTCCCCAGTCCACTGCAAAACAAACCAGTGCTGAGGGACCTCTTTTCAGTTTTGACAATGTGTTTTTTGTAAATTCTATTATCTTTCTTATGACATAGTTGGATAAAAATCTTTTCCTTTATGAAGGATAAGAGACCTCAATTAAGGAGAAGTGGCTGTGAAGGAAACACAAATACATTTGGTAGGCAGCAGTGGAAGATCTGGGAATTGAAATGTCTAATTTCCAGATCAGTAAAATATCTTTAACTGTATCATTATGTAATAAAGACCATAATTCTAATTCTATGCTTACTTACCTCCACTCATTTCTCTCCTCAACCCAGAATGTGTTTTCTAACCTCAAGCTTGGAAAACAAGTACCATAAACATCCAAATACATACACTGAAAGGTTAAAGGAAATGTAATGATGGTTGCTAGAAAAGAAGGAGGAAAGGCATGATCCTCACAAATAGTAATATTAAACCTCTGATGAGGTAATTAATAACATTTTAAAAGCTCTCCCACTCTCACTACATTTGTTTCTGTAATTGTGATACACTTGGAAATTCAGTGTTCAATTGCCCTGAAACTCATTCACAGTCCCTTGGTAGCAACTAAGTAATTCCCATACATTTCCAATGACAGAGAACATTTTTAACGTACATTTCCATATTAATCCAGTAGTTCTTTCATACTGTTTCAGGGAAGATGCTACTTGCTTTGTAAGATCAGTCCCCAGAGAGCAACACAGAAGTGACAATGACATATAAATGTACTCCCTGGCCCTGTGCACCACTTCTCTTATTCTTACCATTCCAGCACAACCTTAATACAGATGACTTGGGACAGCTGAGTCCCAGGAGTCATAGAGTGAATTATGCAGATACCTAGGGCTTTTTGTTAGGGGTGTAGGAGGAAAACTTCTTTTAAGTAAATTCTTATTGCTGAGTTTGTTTGCTTCCTTTTCCCCCTCCAAATTCACGGAGATGATTTCTATCAAGGTTCTTCAAAATGGAAAGGAAACCTGTGATTCTGGTCAGCAAAACCAGCCTATTTAAGATGTCTCCTTCTCTTTTCAGAACTTCTACTAAGCAAGAAATCTTTACTTGGCTCTCTGTTGAACCTGTGAGTTAATTTTAGAGCTGTTATCCTGGAAGTCCCTCAATGCTGGAGTTCATCTACAGCAAACACACAGCTAAGGAAAAAAACCACCTTCTATGGGACTGTTGGGAATTACACTGTGCACTTAATGGATCCCAAGGTAGCATTTACAAGACCTAGGTTAAGCAAAGTCAGTCACTCTATCACTGGAAAGAGGACATGCCTAGGTAGCTAAACTATTACTCTGTGACCTGTACAATAGAAAAGTCATGCCCCTGCAGAGAAGGCCAAATGCTTTATATTTTGTTTTACAAATCAGAGAGCTTCAGCACTTCAGCAGCTATACCTTGATTCTGTAATCTGGACAATATTCTTTGATGTCAAAAGACTACTTTTCTTTCATATATCTACCTCTCCAGGGCAGAAGCTTTCAATTCTTTGGTCCACGGAGTACAACAAGGCATGTTTCAGTTGTCAGTTTCTGATATGTAGTACAGACTGCTTCCTACCCCAGATTATTAACAGTATTATAAATGTTTTGATTAATTTACCTAATAGTCAAATATTGAAAACCTCTTTTTGCTGCTGTACTGCACAATTTTTTTGCTTACAGCTATTTCATTCTTGGCTTTGCTAGATTTTTCTGAAGCTTTTAGTGAACCTTAACCAGACTGATAGAAGCCATCAATTTTGGCAGGCCCTAGGGGAGCATGAAGGGGAGTAAGTGCTTGTAATTCCTGGCCACAACCCAAAAATCCATGTATTATCTACTACAGTAGATAATTTCTGAAGTCTTTTTTTATAAGATTTTGGCATATTTGTTCACTATAGTAAAAAATCTATTCAAAAAGATCTTCTGCACAGTTCCTGATGGGATGCTGAGTAAGTATGTAAGTACAGTGTATTACATTGTACACAAAGGCTTTTTCTTTCAGAGCAAAAACTTTGTATGAATATTGACCTACAAATACTAAGATGAAAATATTTCTAGGGAGAAAATACATTGTGCTTGTCACACAAGCAAGGACTACACAGTAACTACTAAAGATGACGTGGCATTCAGGTGTTCAGGTACATTGAAAAAACAGTCAGTGAGAGGAAGACTTGAAACCACCTTTCACTGCTACTTGTGCAAATGAGTAAGAGCCCATATAAATGAAACACTTCTACTTCTGTGTACAGTAAATGTGAGAGTAGAATAAAACACATGATGTGCCCCTCCCCAAATGAAGATGCATCAGAAGGCCCCTGAGCATTTTAGCTCCCTCTCACACACTTAAATTTTTAATGCCACAAGGCGTACATTAAATTAAGGATTCTTGCATATGCAATTATAGCATTTTAAAGAGTTTGTTCAGCAGCTGTTGAAAATAAATATCAGCCACTCTGGGCAATTAAATTTCATAGCTCAAAACGACAGAAGGAGCATTCTCCATTAGCACAGGCGGTAGGGAAGCAGATATTATCTGAACTTGGAAATTATTCTTACTAAAGGGAAACTGGAAAGGCCATTGTCACTTGAAAAAAAAAAATTATTACATTAAAAATAAATATTAATTACTTTGATATACCAGAAGGACAAAGATGTGCTGAAATTATTAACTATTCCACTTAGCTATGTGGCATATCATAACATTTATTTAGTTTTTCAGGAGCAAGGACTTTCCTCTTGTCACATTTTTGTAGCGTTCCCACTACAACTGACCTCTAGTACCTGACAATGTGTCCTACAGTGTGTTATAAGACTGATTCTTTACCCATATAATGGTAGAAAAGCTAGTAGGTCCATTGTGTTTTCTCCATTATAGTTTTCATAACAGAACAGGAACTTAAATGAGTCACTATAGCCCAACAACATTCCCACCCTCTCTAAATTGCAGGTTGTCTAAACATTGTATATTGTTCAAAATTATTTGGTTGATCAGAAAAACAAAGTCACCATATGTTTTTCATATTCAATAGATCTCCAGATGGTATGATTAACAATATACTGTAATTAAATGATGTACAAAATCAATATTACTTACGTTAATTGTATAAACCCATAATTAATAAAGAAGAAGGTGCAGAGATGCTTTCCAGCATCGGCTACTATCTTGTCATCCAGGAAGACACATGCAATATCTTCCCAGCTTTGTGTATAGTTGCAGGTGAATAAGTAATGTCACATCACCTCCTGGAAAATAGCTAAAACATACTACAAAAGGTAAAGCATACCCAGTTTGGGTAGCAGCCAGGGTAAAGTCTTGATTGTAAAGCTACCCTGAAACTAAAAATAAGGATCTCAGCCATTGCTCAGCATCGGAGGAGAAAATAAAAATAAAAAGATGTAGCAGAGCTCTGCTAAGTGGTTACTCATAACTCAGGAATGGTAAAGACCAGCAGTGGTAGACACTGCACAATTAGAGCAAGATGTGCCCCAAACCTGGGATGATACTGGGAGTCCTGAGCTTCTTGAACTACCCTGGGAAACAGGATCTACAGAGACAGGGATGCTTAACATATTCATCTTTATTCCTCTTTATATTCCTTTTTCTGTAGCATTGCTTCCCATGTACAGAAACTACATCCTGCAACATATAAGGAGGAGCCAGGCTATCTAATGTTTGTGTACTTGTCCCTCTCCCTCGTTTCTGTAGAAAACTAAGGTGTGCTAGCCCTGGGCAAGAAGAGTTTGGTTCAGTCATCACCCTCCTGACCTTAAAACCCAGAGCAGTTCCAGCTCCTAAATTGAGTGCCTATGGAACATCATCTGAACACAGCCTTTATTCCCACTCCTAGCACACCTTCAGACTTACAGCTGATATCCACAGCACACTCTGCCAGTGCCTGCTGATGACAGGACTACAGGGAGAAACATTCTTTATTGTATTATTTTACATCTTAACCTTAGAATTTTTTTCCATCTGCTGTGCTCCAGGCATAAGAAGCAAGCCCAGAATACTTAATTTCTTACAAGAGAGTTCCTTTTTTGTGTTTTCTCTATAATTTCAGGCTAATAGCTATTCTGCAAAATTTACCAGTCTGCTCTCCAAGTGCTATCTTAGGATTTGCATACATAAGTCTTATCTCTGCTGCTAATGGTGCTGGGAAGGGTACACACAGATCTGATAAAATAATAGGACTCTTAAGGCTTATTTATTTCACACTGGAATACATGTTACAGCTATCACAGAAATCCCTACAACTTTAATTTGCTATATGAAAGAAAATGCATTCCATATATTGCCATGTATCTTAATTTCATGATCACTGTAAAATCCAGAAAACCTTTGATGTCAAAAAAATTTGATGGATTTCAAGTAATTTTTATACATTATATTACACATTTTGACTGGTAATTAATTTTTTTTTTTTTTTTTTTTTTTTTTTTTTTTTTTTTTACATATATACACATTCTTTTCTTTCTATTCTCTTTAATACAGGCTACGTACAGCATATGCCATTTTAGGCTAATAAAATTAGACTCCTGAAATTATTCTTCACAGAATACAGTGATAGTATTAATCATTCCTTCAAATTGTTCTTGCAGAAAGTGTAATGTTCTCCCAGTAAAATGTACAAGATGTTCTTACTGAACATTTCATTAGCCAGTTCTCTTACTGTTCTTTGGAGTATGTTAATTGCAGCATCTGTGTATATATAAAATTTTAGAGCTTTGTTTTAAATTCTTCATATGCTAGTCTTGATATATAGATTTTCCACATTTTGTCATCACCTCAATGTCTTATGTATGCATTATAGAACAGGTACATAACCCTGTTTTGAATTTCTACTCTAATCTACACACTTCTATGTGAGTAGCTGAATGTGGGTCAAGGGTAAAAACCTAGTGGCAGTGAACAGTGAAAGCTGAACCTATCTGATCTGATAGGTGTCTGTAATCACATGGGCTGAAATTGCTGTGGATCAGATGTCAATTCTATTTGAATATTTGGAGAATCAGCAAAGAGAACTTGCTGCTAACTGATAAACATTTGTTAACCACCGTGGTTAATTTTTAACTTGGGGAGGAGGACTAAAGGTATAGCAAGTTATTAAATCCCTGTTTTTTTAAAGAAAAATGCTTTTCTGGTTTTCAGGAGCTAATGACAGCAAATCGATACCTTAGGGTATGTTCATATATTCATGGGTTCAGCAAATACACTTTCCTGAACTTTAATCTGCAGGCTATCTAATTTCACGAGGAAGTACAGCTAGTAGGATTTAAGAAAACATTGCAGCCTGAAAACATTTTCTTTTCTGAAAAACAGAGGGGTGTTGCCCCTTGCCCTTCACTAAGATAGTTGTTCAAATATTTAAGTTTCTGAATGGACTCAGAGAGCTTATCCAGTAGGTGCCTCTGTCCCAAGTGTGCCCCCATCCGTATCACACCATCCCAAACAAAGACATTTGCAGGCACTCAGAAGCAGGATTTTATAGGATTGAATTTAATCTTCATGATCTGATTTGCATAGGTGATGAAATCCTGACAATCCTTATGGCTTCAATATTTAGACCAGGGATATTATATTATGCTACATGACAAGCTGTGAATTGAAAAACACGGAATTGGTAACAACTGTTTTCCAGAACACTTCTTTGATGCAAATGTTTATTTTGATACACCTACACAAAAGCAGCCATCTCCATAGAAACCTCCTGAACCTTATGTCTTAAATAACTACTTTAAAAGGCTTATCTTGAGAGTTATTAAGGACACTCAGCTCTTGCTGTCTCCTAAAATAGCAATAACTCTAGAAACTGCAATGCTATTTTCCACCAAGTATTGACAAAAGTATAGCCATTCAACTCAGATTAATGTAGAGAGCTCGATATTTTAAGAAAATGAAAAATAAATCCCTTTACATATTCAAATCTTCTTTAGCTTATTTTGTTTATTTTATTGAGCTTTTTTAAGTGATTTTCCACTGAATTAAACATCAGATATTGGTCTGAGATGGTGAACTCTTTCTCTGTAGTCAGTGGAGAGAATCACATACTTGCAGACAAATATTTTTTCTGCATAGTTCAGACACCTTTTTTGTACAGACTGTCATGGAGGCCTCAGTAAGTAACACATATAATTGAGATGCCTAACTTCTGGATGACAAAAGTTAGGTGGCATGAATCTTGTTTCTTACATTAGTCAATTATTAAAACCATAACCTCTGTGTTCCTAGCTAAATCAACATGAGGTATCCAGCTGACATTGCTTGATCCCTATAAAAATCCGGTAAACAAAAGCTTCTTGTAAATTATGTGTAAAATAGTCTCAAAATGTCAGTAGCAAATACATGTGATGACTAGACAGTATAGTTCACAAATCTGTATTAGAAGATCTTTCTTGGTTGTGGGAAAATTAAACAGCTGATTTAAATCATTTGTGTGTCTCTGCTTACTGGCTACAAACATGTACTCCTTGAAATCAGGAGGAATTGCATCCTGACAGCAAAGTAATGGGGTACACGGCATAACCCAGAGCCCAATGCTGTGAGGTACCAAAAAGTGCTGACTACCCTCAGTTCTTGTAGGCTTCAGCAGAGCACAACTGAATATTAATTCATGAGACTTGGAGTCCTCCAAACTCAGCTTAGGGGTCTCTCCAGAGCCCTCACCAGGGATCTGCCTACATGAGACTCAACTAGAAATGATAGGAAGGTGTTTGATTCTTTAGAGACTGGGAAGAATTGTCAGAACAATGCTTTTACCTCCCAAAATTCCACTTTGTGCTTTTGCCAGTAGCTTTATAACATCCTGTATTACTCCTGCTGTGATACTAAATGGTCTAAGGACAAAATATCTTGACTAAATGAAGTGCCACTGTAAGTCATAGAACACACTGTTGATGGCTGTTTGTAGATGTGTGGGCAAGTATCCTCTGTTCATACCTATACCAAGTGACTATGACTATTCTCAAGCTCCTCAGTTTGTCTGAAAGTTTCATCAAAGCAGACTGAGTAATACTAAAGGCACATCTCACCAAGAGGGCTGAACAGAATAACAGAAAGGGTAGGTAGCGTTTGCACCACTGGACAATAGGTGCAGAACAAAATATTACTTGGACTATTTTTTCTGCAACAGCTTCTCCCTCATTCTTGGAGGCCCAGAGTTGTTCTAGAGCATCATGCCTTTAATAATAAACTCTACAGTAATCTCTTCCTTGAGTGACCAGATTGGATCATAAGCAATGCCTCTTATGCTTTGGGACTAGATCCAGCATGTCTGTGGGGTGATGCTCTGCACCATGTAGATTTACTGGCAAAGGTCAGCTTTAGTTTTAGTTTAGTGCTCCATATCCACAGCAATGTGCAAACATGCCTGGAGGTTTACAAAAAGTTCATGGGGCAAATGATAGCACCACAGGATCACTTTTTTTTTTTTTAAATTTTTTTGTTTGTTTGTTTTAGAAGAGACTTCTGGCTGTCATCTAGTCCCAGCTTTACTCAAGACAAAACTAATTTCAAAGCTTTAAACAAGCTGTTCTGAGCAATGCCCAGTGGATTTTTTTTAATTCCAAGGATGGAGACAGTACAGCCACTCTGGAAAGCACATTTCAGTGCATGATGACTCTTATTGTGAAATTTCCATTTCAAAATAATTAAATTATAAAAAAGAAGATGATAAAAGATCCTTCACTAACCATCTTCACAAAACAAAAGCAAAACAAAATTTATTTTAAACCACCTCTGCTGCCTGATCCTGAAAATCAGTGCAGCTTAATCCTGAGGCAGCTAAAAGCAATGCAATATTCAGTTTCAAGAGATAAATAACAAGATTAGATAAATAACAAGATAGAAATAGGTACAAAATTGAAGACTATCTCAGATTTACTTCTGAGCATGGATTTCCCTCAGATTCAGTCCTGAAGTCATTACTTAGGAATTCTTCCCCCCAGCAAAAATTTCCCAAAACAACTAGTATCCAGCTGCCTGGAAGGCAAGCCGTGCGGTTGTGCCATGCTACCATGAGCTCTAAAGAGAGAGCAATAAAGCAGATGTCTGCTCAGGATTAGAGGGCACTGGAGAAGCAAATGTCTCTGATAAATATGCAGAAGCTTACCCCTGTAATATTCAAGCAACTTTGGAACATATGATCTTTTATTGCTGCCTTTATTTTAAAAGATGTAATAAAATGTACATTCAGTTGGGTGGAGGATTTTAAAACTAGGTTGTAATTTGATTGCCAAGGGATTTCAGGGATCTCATTGACAGGCCCATTTCAAGAAAGTATTAAGCACTAGCCATTTGGAATCACCCATCCCTTTCTAGCTGTTGAGAGTTATACATCCAAAACCACTGTTCATTCTACTCAAAAAGAGTAAATACTTCTTTTATAGTTACAAGCAGAATTTAGCTTACAAGCATAAAAATACCCATTGGTCTGGGGGAAAAAAAAAAAAATTACTCTTGCTGGTTAGGAATGCCCCCTATGAGTAGCTTCAGGCATCATCTCCCACAAACAGCCACTCTTTTGACCCAGAGGATAGCAGGTTTCCACAATCATCTGCAACTCCTGTTAATATGTAACATAGCATATGTGTAACAAGAGACTAAGGCATAAAGGGGAAAGCTAGCTCTGCTTCAGAAAAGCTTCCTGCTTCAGAAAGCAGTTTCCACAATCTCCTCTACTGTTTTGGAAGTGCACATACACATCAAATTTTACTCTTCAGTTCCACTAAGGCTATGTTAAAGTGAGCATGAATAAGTTTTAATTGCCGAGACAAAAAAGGGAGTGTTGTTTTAAATGCTTTGCCTAGACCCATCAATGTTTTATTTATGTCTTTATACCCTGAAAAGATTTCTTTTGAATCATTCCAAAGAAGATGCAGGAAGATTATCAGGTAGGCAGGCATCATTTTGCTCAAACCAAAGGTGACCTTGGTGCAATACAACAATTTATTTTGTCCCTTCTACCTGCTGGCTGTCTTCTACCTTTTGCTAAATCACAGTCTGTAAAGGGTAGGAAATATGCCTGTCTCATAGTTTGGTTTTCTACCTAACACAGCAAGACCCAGGGACCTCTAGATGCTACCACAAAATGGTACTGATAAATACTTGTTTGGATACCAAGAAATGTGACAGCAGTAAACACATTTTTAAATATTTTGCCCTGCAGTTAGAATACATGTTTTCTCATCTCAGCAGAGCATGTTAGCTGAGGTTCAATGGCTCACTAAGCTGTAGTCACGTGGGCTTTTTGTGAGCTTAGAGTGTGGACAGGGGTTGCTTGTGTCTGCCTGCAGCGCACGCATGGCTGTACCCTGAGTCCTTTGTGGGTCTCAGACTCAATTCTAGAGCTGCACAGATAATGGATCTTTTTCAGCATGGTTGCTGAGTCAAAAAGTGGTTATGTGTTTATGTCATGGAGGGAGAGAGCCAAAAATGTGCAAGCAATGTTATTTCATTCTGTTTTAGCGTGAAATATCTCATTTGAAGAGAACCCTTCAAGACAAGTGGCCCTAATTTCTGACAGTTTTGATGAGGTGTCCTGCTTTTGCAGGTCTACAAGTTCTGGCCAGACAGTAAGATCAAAAGTGTCTGTAACTACATATTGCAAATAAAACCAGTTACTGGCATTTCAAAAAGAGTCTGGGTAGCTGAGCTTCACGCAGGCTTAGAAAAGATGTGAAGTGCTGCTGTCACCACAAGTATAGCTCTTCTGTTCCACCAGATGCATCCCACCAGCACTGCACATTGCTACAGTGCTAGCACAGGGCTTGGGTGAATTACTCATGTTCACCACGTAGATGTGACCAAGGTCAGATTTTCCTCAAGATCTTAAGACTTTTCCACTTTGGAATTGTGTGCTGCAATAAATGATCCAAATTATGAAGTAGGAGAGCCAGTGCACAGCCCATCATTTACTCTTACAGTACTTTTACCTTGCTCTGTGAAGCTCTAGATGCATACGCTTCTGAGCAAGCACAGCTCCAGCATACCAAGTTCCTCAAAGCCACTCAAAGAAAAAATTTTTTTTTCTGCTTTATGTTAGCAGGGCAGTTTTAATATTATACCACCAACTGGGACACATTCCTTATCAGCTGGTTTTCAGATAAAGTTAACCTGAGATGGACAGATGATCCAGAGCTTGTTCCTAAACACATGGAATGGAGCTTATAGGAGACGCTGTTGGTTTGATAAATTAAGCTTAATGTACCTACTCCATTCCTGATCAGCCAGTCAGATGCATATGATGTACATGTGGAAACAACACATCACCTCTCCTGGGAGTTTCATTTCAGTGCACTCATGATACACAATTGTCTTGAACTCATGCAATTAAACCCAGTATCAAAAATTGTTGCATGACCAAAAACTGTACCCGGCTTGCTGAAATCTGTTTGTGGTTTAGGACAACTACTTGACTTTTTGGCATTCCTAGTCTTTTACCCTTTGTCATCTCTCACATCTATATATAAAAAGAGTGTAAAAAAAAAAAACATGTGCTTGACATTTTCAAGTTACTATTCTTAACAGCTTGCATCATACTTCCTACAGCCAGTGTCAATTGTTTGGCCACACGAGGCAGGTTCTGCCCAAGGCACCCAGGGAGCAGAAAAAACAGTGAGCTCAGCACCCAGCATGATTTGGCCCTGCTACAGCAAGGTGACCTGGTGAACGGGCAATGCAACAGCCAGCTCAGCTCTTAAGGAACAGGTGCCAGCGTGATCATGTCATTTCCATTCCACCAGCAGCCTGGCAACTTCCCTCCATGCTAGACCAAGAGCTCTGGCCTCTGGCCAGTGCAGGTTTGTGCGTTTCTACTCTAAAGGTCAAATGCAGTTTCCACCAGGAAAAAAAATGCACCTCACCCCCACCCCCTGAGGGAAAAAAAAAAATAAATGTACTAAGTGCCTGTGTCTCAAGGTCTCAAGGCAAAGGGGAAACTGTGTGCTAAAGGTCAAATTCCAGTTGTTGCAATTTGGTTTTGTTGCAATCCTGCAATAGCAGCAAGCAGACGCTCAGTGAGGACAGTCAGAAGGGTGATGTGTATAACATTTGAGGAAACCACCAAAAAACTGCCATTTAAAACAACTTGTTCCTGTCAACTATGAATGGAACAAAAAGTATTATTACACAAAGCACACCAGAAAATGTAACAATCTGGAAGGATTTCTTCATAACCCTACACATAACTTGCACGTTTTTGAACAGCATAGTTAAACCCCTTATGACAGACTTTTTAGAAAGCAAGAATTATACCTGTAAGTAATCAAATAGCTACAATTTCAGTGTATTGGGTTTTATGCAGTAAGATTGACCAAAAGTTTATAACCTAATATTTCACAGTTATATCTTTTATAATTTTTCCAAAATTATGATTTTTTTTTCCTTGGACTATTCTTTTTTAATTTCAGCTAATATAGTGCAGCTATTTCAAGCCCCCAAAACCAGACAAAAATGCAAAAATGTCTGCTTATCTTTACATTTTTTTAAGATCCCTTTACTGAGAGCTCTCATCAGAGTCCTAAACATGGTGTGGTCATGTTTGCAAGCATACTTTTTCCTGTCCTATACACTGCCAACCATATCAAATTTGCACTGTGTAATTTACAAAATCTCTATTCAATCGAGTCTTGAAATCTAACAGCAGAATTCTCTGAAGATTTTTATTACAACAAACACTCTCTGTCCCCTCAAATTCCCCAGATGACTATTTGTCAGCAAATGAATGAAGCAAAGATATTATGAAATGATGATGATTGCTTAATGAAACACAGAGCATCGTTCACACTTGCCAAAGGATTGCACGAGTGAGTTAAATTGTGGCATGTAATTTTATCTTAATGTCTGCTTTCTGAATGGAACATTTTAAATAATTTTATTGCAATTATTAGGATTGTTTAGATAATGTGTTTGTGCTGAGCCTAAGTACAGATGTATCAGACGTGAAAGGGTTATGTATGTATTGCACGATGCTGTGACATGGGAAGACATTGCAGCCAGTGCCACATTAGGTAAGTCTCAGATTGGAAGTCGTGTAGCTGTATCAGCACAAATTCTGTGCTGGACAGAAAATAATGCAATGCAGTCTTCTGGGATTCACTCTTGTGTCAAATTTCTGCATGGCACTAACCAGACATAAGTAGCATAGCCAAAAAAACCCCATCAAAACTGAAGTATGAGACTTCTATTAGCAGACAAAGATAAACGTATCAGTGCAAAATACAGCTATGCCTTGCCCCCTCAAATGTAAGCAATCCTTCCTATGTATACAGAAAAGATTATTATTTCCATGAAAAATTTAAAATCTGCATTTGGGAGAAACAAAATTTGACCTTTTGGGAATATATGAAATAAAACACAGTCTATAACATAACCTCTTTCAGAATGCTGAATGCCTCCTAACATCAACAGGAGTTCAGATTGCAGACAGAGATTTTAAAATAATATGGAAATTGAAAGACTTTCTAAAAGTTGCTTAAGAAATGTGAACAGCTTTCTTTAATCAATAGATTGTATGCTGCTGCTTGAACAAGTGTCTACTTGACATCACTACTGGCATTGCAGTAGATGAATGGATGGATGGATGAATGAGTGAATGAATGAATGAGTGAATGAGTAAATTATTACAAAGTTTATTATGAGCAGACTCAGCATTACAATGAAGCTTGGAAGCAGTCTAAGATTTCTGAAGTACCTGATTACCATTAAATCTGTTAGATGTATAGATAATCTTTTACAGGAAAGTTTTTCCAAGAGTAATTACTTTTATGTTTAAGATAATTATGTTTGAGCTTAATTAATGAAATCAGATGATTAGGGGCTTTTGTCAGCAGTAAAATAGTGGCTGTAAATAAATATTTAAAAATAAATAAATCAAACCAAAAATTTGACCCTCAAAATGTATTTGAAATAATTTCATCAAATTTAAAGGTTTGAAAGATAAGATATTTGAAAATGTCAGTATCATATTTTAAAAAGTATCTATACTAAAGTAAAAATGTGCTTCTCAATCTTTCTGGATGGGCTTCTTTGGCTTTGTTCCCATCCATGCCTTTGCCATGGGTCATGCATAGCTCAAGCCTGTAATAGTAATAAAGGTCTCTGAGACATGATCTGACTCTCAAAATCTGTTGAAAGTGGTTAATAGATTCATTAGTGGTGTAATTCCATAAATCCAATTCCTTAGGCTTAAACTGACATCACTCGTGGCAACTATTAAGCCTGGAATAGACTGAAGATGTTTATATACACATACATTCTTGGTGTTTACAAGAGTCTGAGGGAGAGAAGAGCCTTAATCCTCAGTGTCTGTTTCTGAAACTCAGAAGGTAATGGAGGTCTTTGTGTCCCAGACATTCTGGAATCCAGGTGGTGGATGGATGTCTTCATTTCCCAAGAAAATAATTCACTGACTGTGGGGGTGGTCCCTACTATAGTGCTTATTCAGGCATCTAATTTGAATTTTAGAGTAAGAAACCAAGACACACAAGAACAGCATTTTTAATTTTGTTTGTTCCTTAGTTTTTCCCAGTCATCTAAAATTGCCAGATGATAGAACAAGTATAACATTGAGGGAACCCAATGGCACAGAGAGGTGCCAGATTTAGGTTCAGCTGTCTGAAATATTTCATTTATGTAGAGGTACCTGTGCAGAGAAAGATGTACATCTATGCTTAGTATAATGCTGTTCAGAATCACACAGATGGCAACATCTGTCTATTTAATCATTAGAAAGATCACAGTATTTTTATGTTACTAGAAATCCCAAATAAAAGGCTTAGAAATCTTCAAGAAATTGCAGTTACATCAATTGAATGAGAGAAAATCCCCATATTAATGTTACTATATTGTGTATATTGTAACATCAGAGAAAATACTACTCCTGGAGAGCAGTTAGATCCCTTGAATAGCAGAAGTTGTGACAAGTAGAAACAATTCTCTGTATCATTTGTGGAAACGATCAGCTTGCTAAGCAAGGATGGTTACTTGAATGAAAAGCAGTATTGATCAGTATCTTTGATTCTGGAACATCCTCAAGTTCATTTTGAAAGCAGACTTCTTAAAATCCTTAATTTTCAAATACATTTTCTATTAATGCAATCACTATTTATCATCTGCTTTCTGTTAATTAAATGAAAAAAATGCCAAAAAAAATATTATATATATATATATATAATTACCTTTCATCATCACTCTCTCTGTTCTTAGAACAAGGAAGTCTTAGAGCTGCGAAAAAGGTCAAGGGCCTCCTCCTAACCACCTAACACATCAAGTGACACTCCCTTGATCATAAGATTAAATCAAGTCACAGGATGTGTGCCCTACGGATATTGGTTAAACTGTTCTGGAGCTGAGTGGATTAGAGTGGCATCCTGCGTTTGACTTGAAAGTGTACTATGCCAGAAAGGTCAAGAATGTTTCAAGGAAGTTGTTAATTGAAATGAACCAAATGAGACAATTTTCTTCCTGGAGGAAAGCTTTGTCCAGCCGTGCTTTGCCTGAGGGGTAATGCATATCTGAGCTGGCATTTAGGCATTTTGACCAGCTTGTACTGCAAAATCAACAATTTATGCATTCTAGAAAGTCTCCCCTCACTTTCAGAAAACTAAAGCTGTTTTTCTGTATATCTTCATTACTCTCATTAAGAAAAAAAAAATTAGGATTAGTTATGATAGAAAGATTTTACTTAATATAAGTTTGTAAAGTTTCAAAATTTGTCAACTTCTGTCATAATCCTATCAGTTCTTGCTGATAAATTTTGGATTAGATCAGTGCTTTCTGGGTACTCCCTAAAGAGGAACTCATTGGAAGTGGTTTCCAGGACCAGCTTTATAGGCTTTGTATTTGTAGGAGGCACAGAAGTGCTAATTCTCAAAGGGAATATAAAGTAGAGGCTGTGACCAATTGCTGTCAGCATTTCGGCACTTTCCTCCTCCTAGGAGCAAAACTATCTTTATTTCTGGAAAAATGCCAGCTCGGTAAGTCTTATCCTCTCCTCCTACAGCTGAGAGCAGGCTCTGAGAGCTGAGGGCCTTGGGAAGGTTTCAGGAACTCTCTGTATCTGAACCATCTCCAGGAGAACACAATTGCAAGTTCCCATAATCACCACTGAGACAGGATTAAGGCTTTGATTCCAGTCTAACCTAATCATGCTCAGTGGTGAGTAGCTCAATTAATGAATTTTTAGAAGGCATTTGGAAAACCTTTCGTGAAAGGTATGCACTAACATACTGTGCTTGTTGGAAAGAGCTGCACTGGCTTCATCATGGTCCATTAGTTGACTCTTCGTGCCTCTTCAGGACCAAGTAATGCCAGGTGCATGTTCTCCCTGTAGTTTAATTTCCACTAATAGATAGCTGGAAAATGCTCAAGTCAGATAGAGCATCCTGTGTGTCCTCCTGAATGTTCACATCTTGGAAACTGGAGAAAAAATTTAGTTTGACTGTAGTTCCAGTGAAACAAGGTTCCTAGGAAAGGAGAACTTCTATTAGAACAATGAATATAACTGGAGAAGAATATATACAGCTCCATGTACATGCATCTTTTCTCTGTAGTCCTTATGAGTAAAAAAAAAAAAAAAGTTTTGTCCTTTTCCAGAGTTTAACTGTAGCTCCCTATTCTTCTCTAAGACTTCACTTTGTAAAAATTGATGCTTCAGAAGCAAACACTACCTTAAAGCCATAATAATCTATTTGTCTTTCAAAACATTTCTTCACAAGTCTAAAATTATTTCCATGTCACATCGTTGCATGTTGTAGCCTTCAGCAATTCAACCAACCATATAAAAACATTAGTAAATAAATATTATTCAGTTTTCCTAAAAAAAAAAAAAAAATTATTGATGCAGATCTTCTTAATAAGTCCTCCTGGGGTCATTCTCATGTCAAGGGGAATTAGATTAATTTTATCTAATATTTTATATTTTCTATATAATGTTGCCACCTGAGCTGGTGATCTAGTCTCCATTTGTACCAAATGGACTGTAATCAACATTTCTAGAGCATGACTGATTTTATGTGTTTTAGACATATGTGGGATTAGTTGAATTGGACCCTGGAACTGCAGGCTTAATGCTATTAAAGCTGTCAGGTGGCTGGACAAATCAGGTGTGTGTATGTGCTTGCCATGAACAGATAGCAACTTTTTCCCAGGGTTAGCATAGATGATTTTGTAGATTCATGGATTGTTGAATTCATAGAATCACTAAGGCTGGAAAAGACCTTCAAGATCATCGAGCCCATCTTTGTCCTAACCCTATTACCCTATTTCTGATGACCCTCCATTAAACCATGTCCCCAAGAACCACATCCAGACGATTTTTAAACACATTCAGGGATGGAGACTCAACCACCTCCCTGCGGAGCCTGTTCCTGTGATTAACAACCCTTTCTGTAAAGAAGTTTCTCCTGATACTCAACTTAAATCTCCCCTGATGCAACTTGAGACCATTTTCCTTTGTCCTGTCATCTGTCACCAGTGAGAAGAGACCAACCCCACTCTCACTACAGACTCCTTTCAGCTTTGTAGAGTGACAAGGTCTCTGCTCAGCCTCTGTTTCCCCAGACTAAACAGCCCCAACACCCTCAGTCACTCCTCATAAGGGATGTTTTCCAAACCCTTCACCAGCTTTGTTGCCCTTCTTTGGACCTGCTCCAACACCTCAATGTCCTTTTCATATTGATGTGCCCAAAACTGAACACAATACTCTAGGTGGGACTTCGCCAGTGCCGAGTACAAGGGCACGATTGCTTCCCTAGTCCTGCTAGTCACACAATTTCTGATACCAGCCAGAATGCTATTGTCTTTCTTGGCTACCTGGGCACATTGCTGGCTCATATTTAGCTGACTGTCAATAAATACACCATGGTCCTTTCCTGCCAGGCAGCTTTCCAGCCACTCTTCTCCAAGCCTGTAGTGTTGCCTCGGGTTGTTGTGACCAAAATGCAGGACGTTGGCACAACATTGGCCTTATTGAATTTACATACAGTTGGTCTCAGCCTAGGGATCCAGTCTGTCCCAAGTCCCTCTGTAAAGCCTTTCTACCATCCAGCAGATCTCCACTCTCTCACAACTTGGTGTCATCTGTGAACTTACTAAGGGTTCATTTAACCCCCTCATCAAGATCATTAATAAAGATGTTAAACAGGAGTGGCCCGCAGGACTGAGCCCTGGGGGACACCACTCGTGACTGGCCACCAACTGGATTTAACTCCATTGACCACAATTCTTTGGGTGTGTCCATCAGCCAATGTTTAACCCAGCAGAGTATATGCCCATCCAAGCCATGGGCAGCCAGTTTTTCCATGGGGATGTTATAGGGGGCAGTGTCAAAGGCTTTACTGAAGTCCAGGTAGACTACATCAACAGCCTTTCCCTCAACTACTAAGCAGGTCACCTTGTCATAGAATGAGATCAGGTTTATCAAGCAGGATCTGCCTTCCACGAACCCAGGCCTGATTGTCTGGTTGACCTTTAAATGATCTATGATGGCTCCTAAGATTTTCCATTCCATGACCTTCCCTGGCACGAGGTGAGACAGACAGGTCTCTAGTTATTGGGATTCCCTTTCTGGCCTTTCCTGAAGATGTGTGTCAAATTTGCCAGCCTCCAGTCCAGTTCAATGATACATCCGTGGTTGGCCAGAACTTTTGAAAGATGATGGAGAGAGGTTTGGCAACCACATCTGCCAACTCTCTGAGCACTCTAGGGTGTAAACCATCCAGCCCCACTGACTTTTGAGTGTCTAACTGATGAAGCAGGTCCATAACCATTGCCTCACGTATTACAAAGGGCCTAGTCTGTTCCCCACCTCTGTCTTCTATCTGGAGGGACTGTGTGCCCTGGGAACAACTAGTCCTACTAGTCCTACTATTAAACACTGAGTCAAAGAAAGTATTAAGACAACCGTGTGAAGTGTTAAGTGGACAGCATCAACATCTTTCCTAGAATTAGTAGTAAATGTACTTCAGGAACATTCTTATTTTCCTCATCCCTTTCAAACAAGGTCTTGCTATCAAAATGCATGTGTAAAAGTAGCAGACAAATATGTATGTAAGCCAGTGACCACCTCATGTCCATGTGTAGTTCTCTAAATTCTTTGGAGAAGTATGACAACCGTAATGGTAAATATTACCAGAAAATGAGAGTAAGTAAGAAGCTCGGATATTTTTAAATTATATTTTCTTTAAGTTCTACATGTCAGATGCTACCATGGATGTCTTACAAAAATACATTAACTCAAGCCAGTAGGTTTTAGTTATTGACAACCCACAGTATTGAACAGAATGCTGAAACAACTTCTATCAGTTAGAACTGCCTACTTATTAAAGTCTACAAAACCAGTTTTTCAAATCAGTGACAAAAAGGCTTTTGTCACCAGCATTAAAACACTTGGTATTTCCTCATCTCACATTTCTGCACTGTTTTCCTTCTTTGTGACCAAGAAGTGGTGGCAAGTTTGGCTCAATAACTATGGATGAGAAGATATACCATATTCTTCATAAAAAACAGCTGTCCAGTAAATTAGCCACTAGAGTGAACATAATCCCGTGAATGCAATATAAACATGGTTACAGTAGTATATTGTCTGTTAACTTCCCCACTCTTGCCAAATGCAAAGATTCCACCAAGAGCATCATAGAACCGCTATGCTGTTCATGCTTTTTTTGTATCATTTTTTTTCTTTAGCTTGTTTCAAGCCTTACATGCCTCAGGATTTAATGAAAATTAGAGTTGTTCTTAATTCTTCATCAAGAGCGTTCTACTTAACTAGACACTGACAGTGGATTTCTACTAAAGCTGAATATACCTTTTCAATTTTGTGCTCTAAGGTGAAACATCAAATCCTTTAATATTTCCATGGAATCTGAGTGCCCCTGATGCAGTTTATCCCCCTTCCTTTCTATGTGTTGACAAAGTTAGAAAATTTGCAGCACAGTATTGGAGAAAAACCAGCTTCCAGACTTCCAAAGATGTACCACCTATTAAAGGAGAGTACTTGTCTCTTAGTCTCAATGTCCTCACAGCACATGAGTTACCTAAATGAGTTAAGTGAAGGAGAAGGAATAACAGTGTAAGGTTCATTGTAAGCAATAACTTACTTAAGTAGAGTGTACTGTGTGAGACACGTCTACCACAGCCTCATCCAATGGCAGGCTGCCAGCCTCAGTAATTAGTTTCCTAATTATTTTAGTTTTCTATAAATTTAGTCCCATATGAGTAGTAGGAACCAGCGTTCATCTGCTTACACTGCTTCTTATTGGTATCATGGTTCTCTGGCCTCTCAGATGCCTCAGCAGGAGCAGGCAGTGAATCTCACAGGGAATCTTCCTGCTTGCCATCTGGCATGCAGCATTACTGTCCTTACCACTGGTACATGGCTTCAGGATCTGTCTTTACATTCGTATCATCACAGTTTTTTGCTTATTTCTTTTTCACAAGTATGTGTCAGAAAGGTGAGGGTGTTGTTATATCTGTGCTTTAGTTCCACTTGCCTAAATATTCCAGCATAAGTTGTGTTTATTTATATGTTCCATATGTACAGAGTGTCTTCCTTCAGAAGGACAATTTAATTAGAAGGATACTGCAACTGAATTTTAAATAATAATAGTCTTCCTAAATCCAAGGTACAACTAATGTGGGGGACCTATTAAATAATTATATTAAATGCTAAACTTGGGTAGTCTTTCAATCAAATATGTGGGTGAGCATTTTTCACCCTTGACATTTCATGGGAAACCAGAGTTTGCCTCTGAAAAGAAAAAAAAGCCACTGTTGCTAGAGAAATAGTTTCAATGGCTTTCAACTGCTATTTTCAGGATACACAGAACAGTTTGGGTAAGACGAATCAGAAAGACAGAAACCATTTAAAACATCTCTATTACCAGTTCATGTGGGCCATCCAAACACCAAAGCTGTTCCCAGGTTAACTGTAATACTGTTTCTGAACTTGCTGTGTGTCTGGGGACATGACCGGTGGCTTCTCTCTGCCAAACAATCTCTTTTCCCTGGAAAGTTGTGTTAAGGCTGCAGTGGTCTGTGAAAAAAAGGGAATAGGAAAGCACTGGAGCAACAATGGTGCACAATACCCAGGCAGAGCAAGGACAACATGCAATTCATATACACAGAGAACTTACCTGAGGCTTAGCTATGGTTTGACTCATGAGCACAGAGAAACAGCAGAGCTCCTACGGACCTCTCTTTCCATAACTGCTATATCAATGTAAATATGTTGTTTACTTAAAGGGATAAGGGCATTAGTATAATGTACTAGCATGATGTATGTACATAGATCATGTATTTAAGCAATACAAGGAAGTTCTCTGCAAGTTGATGGGTCAATGTCTATGAATCTGAACTCTGCCCTGAATGGGGCATGGGAGAGACCCACACCTGGGAAGAAACCTCTGGAAGCACCTGGGAGAAGGGAACACCTACCCTGCCTCCGGTGGGGATTTCAGGGGTTTATGCAGATTATTTCAGGTTAATGCAGATTTCAGGGGTTATCTTAGGAGCATTTACCATTCAACAGAACACCCTGTTAGTGTGTCAGCATGAAACAGCCTCAGCTGCACTGGCACGCTCTCAAAAATTATATCTGCATGTGACCTCTGAGCCACCACACATAAACATTCCTGGTCTGAACTGCTTTCAGGCATTTTACCACTAGATTCTGCAGGCCTGACCCAAGTGATCCTCACTCCAAATCACATGTTGGTCACTGCAATCATCTGAGTTAAAAAAAAAAAATAAAAAAATTCCAGAGTACAAACTGGAATGAACTCAAGCCTCATGTGACTGTCCTGTTCATTGTATGCTTCATTGACTTTAGCACAGACACACTGTACTTGCCACAGATATTTTGTAAATACAATCAGCAACATAATGTAAGTCTGCTCAGATGAGGGTGGAGGAATTTTCTTACTTTGATGTTACTTTATCTTTTTTCTAAAAGGTAAAATCTCAACATAACTTCCTGAGAATACGGTGAGACCCTTTTAAAACAATATGCACAAGAAATGAGGGCATGACAAAAAATCAGGACTTTGTGTTTCAGTAGTATAAGTAGCATTTTAGCATGTGCAATGAACTATAAATTACTCAAAAGAAGTAAATTCTTACCCTATCTTAGTGAAAGTATACTTTACATAATTAATGAGAAATACACCAAATTTCTTGGTTAGTATTCCTAATGCTGACTTTTTGTAAGATTTTTTTCTTCAAATCTACATGAATAAACATAGTTCTCTCATTCCCTTAGCTAAACTTAAAAACACAAAGAGGAAGTAAAATTATATTTATCGTGAGACAAGTAAACAATAAAAGAACTTCAAAATATGGTCATTCCTGGCAGTGGAAACAATACCAGCACAGAACAGTGATCCAAAGTCCTTTCTGGATCACATTACTGTTAATGGAATAAATGCAGATTTATATTATCATGGCCAAGGAGCAGATTTTGCTGCATTCAGAGATTGGTTTTATTTGTGGATCAGCTGCTGTCCCTTCTGAATATTTGGCCCCATTTTCCATGGACTGGCATTTGAATGTTTAATAATATCTGTGCAGCATGAGACAGGAGTAAGCCTGCTAACTCACTGTTCAGTCAGGGTGGATCATCAGTCTGTCTGAGTAGGCACACTGACTCCACCAGCACCAGGGACATTAGTTTCTAATGAGGATGGGACACATCCAGTCAGCATTAGACAACAGAAATTGAAGCATCTGGTCTCAATAAGTAACTACAATAAAGCCAGAAGTAAGAGACTGGCATTTTGGGCAGCAAGTTGTTATAACTCTCCTAAAATCTTGGAAAGTAGTGAGCTTCCCTTTTGATTCATCTGTATCTATCTTAGACTTTCTCCAGTGACAATAGCCTGGGTTAGTAACATCACCTTCTTTCTAAATGTCTGTGGTCAGGTGACCCAAGCTCCATCTTTGGTACAAATAGAGCTACTGCTACCTGAGTGTGTGCGGATATCAAGTCCTTAGATAGGAGGTGAAGGTTTACAATTTTCTGCCCATAGAAGTAAACGGACTGAATCACTAAAATTATCTAAAAAGGGGAAAATGGGAATGGAAAATTACTGGGACAGAAGCAATACCTTAGGGTATAAATTAGTTGCTTGTAAATATAGCAATTCTTTACTCATAGGTACAAAGTGAACTGATTGCCAAATCTGTGGTCAGAAAGGCATTCTTCCCCACCTCCCCTCAACATATTGGAAGAGATCTAAATATTTTTGCTGTCTTCCTCGGGCACACTGAGTCAGGCATCATCTGCTCCATCAAGTGGGCAGGTCCCCATGACCAGTACCAGATGATTCTAGGTGAGAGTGCAGATTGCTGGACATGGCTTCTTCCACATCTCTCAACATTTATGATTAGAGCATAACTTAAAGTTGACGAAACTAATACAAAATATAAATAAAATGATGCTTTTCAAATATGTGTTTTACATGTATTTGTTAAAAGAGCACTTTGCTTCCACAAAGAATGAAGGCAAAGGCATGAGGAAGTTTCTTTGGTTCATAAATTTAATTAAGCCACAGTTATGCCAATTTTTGTGACTAATTGGGAATGATGAGATGTTGGCAAACCCTTTAAGCACTGCACTCCCAGATATGTAACCCTTCACAGACCAAAGGCACCTCATAACATATACACATTTTTACATGTTACACTCTTTATTTAGGCGTTGTGAAAAAAAAAAACCTGCAGGTTTGCTTAAGTTGCCATAAGAGTTACTCACAACAAGAGTAACCATCATGATAAAAAAACCACAACAGACAGAGGAAGAGAAAAATATAGTGGGAAATTATTTTGTTTATTTGGTGAACAAAACAAAATATAGTATCAAAGCTAGAAACATTTTTCAAAATTGTTCTTTTTCCAGTTTTTTAAAGCAAGCCAAAAAAAAAAAAAAAAAAAAAAAAAAAAAAAAAAAAAAAAGCATAGGTTTTACATCACGCATTTACAAGTCTTGAGTTGAACTGGGTAAGACTAATCCAAGTGTCTTCATAACTGATGCAAAATGACAGATTAATTTGTTACTGGTCAGACTTTTCTTGATAAAGGTGAAAGCAGCCATTTTCAAAACAAGCTTTGAACAAAGCAGTATCATAAACAATCAGAATATGTCTACAGTAGGGTCTCCATTGTCAAGACTTAAGTTGTTTCTCCATGACAAACCTGTTATCATCAGTTGGCTGGACAGTGTAAGACTTTTACTACTGCCTACCATTCGAGGGAGTTAAGAGTTAGTTTGGAGAATTCTGGTCAACCCAGTTCCCAGTAATGTAAGTCACCTTACATTCATGAAAATGAATGGAGCAGACTCTCTATAAACAATTAAAGGTTTGACCCTAAAGAGCACAGCTGAAGGCCTGAACTGAATCATTTGTAAAAGAGCTAAAGCAGATGTTCACAGACAATTCTGCAAGTTCAAAGAGCTGTCCACAGCTCTCATATGTGGACATTTAAAGTGCCATATGGCCTGGATAGGATTCCATAGCATAGCATAACACAGCACAGCACATCACAGGATGTCCTGGACTGCAGCATCTCCTTTTGAGAGGTGTTCTGTGCTCACTGACTGACTCACAAGTGGCAGGACATTTACCACAAACCTTCATACAACATTCCTGAAAGGTAGTTACCAATGCCTCCTTTAAAATTCTAGTGTTCAATATAAACAGGAATAGTGTTCAATATAAATAGGAACAATTTTTCTGCTCTTTAATAGCTTTAAAGCCTTTATTAGTTTTCCTCTGCATTATTTCTCTAAAAAAAATTAATTATTCCCTTCTGTTTTACAGTTCATTAGCCAGGACTTCTAGATAAATTATGGGGTGTAGCTACAATCCAGGGTTCAAAAGTTACCCTTCCACAAGATGAGTTTAGAGGAGGGATATAGCATTTGACATATGCTGCCAGTCCAGTGTTGAATTTTCCATTGATCAAATATTAATTTAAATCATTTCACTGCATACAAGCTATATTTCACCTCAAAATAATGATGCACAACTGCATCCACCTATTGATCAGGGCAAACCTGTGAAATGAAACTAAAATCAAAACAGCTGAAAGCCTCACAAGGTGGGAATATGCCATGAGTGAGACACTGTAATATTTTATTACTACAGTCTTTGCACTGCCTCTCATCATTCTCCTTTGCAATTCTCACCCTCCGTTTGCTGTGTCTAGGCTGTGAATTGTCTGGCGTGGGAGCTGGGTCTTTTTTCTGTTCTTTACAGGGAGATCATATCAATAAATTGCAGGGTAGAGTTTCACACTGTTCCCACTGCTGTCAATAGGCATTTTACACTGAACTCTGTGTGAGAAGAGTGTGACTCATATAGTGCATTTCTGAAAAATCCCGGCCCTCCATGCATGAGCAGGAAGTCCAGTTTAGTTTGTTCCTTTTCCCCGTTCTGACCACTATAACTGCTTTCAGCAGAGGAGGAAAGAAACTTTCACAATCTAGTTTGCAGTTGACTTTAGGTTTCTCATTTTTAGGTAACAGTGCAAACTAGAAAACTTTTGCAAACTAGCCCCGTTGCTCAAGTTCATTAAGCTGATTTTATGCTACTATTCACTCTTGTACTCCTCTGAGAAGGTTATGAGGTCTGGTGATTTCAGCAAGTCTTAGAAGTAAAAGATCAAAGTTCCAATAAAGGAAAGGAGTTGATTCACTGAAAAACTGTGAGCAAACCATCTCATCCTCCTGTGTCACAGCCAGTTCCACTGTAAGTCTGGGGAGAAACACTTCCAAGTATGACTGGTTTAGGATACCCAATTCAAACCTGTTCGTTGAGATTTCCAAATCTAATGAGGGAAATCCCCTCTCTGGGTTTCACAACCTCAAAGACTTTTGAAAAAAAAATCTGTTTACATTTAACATTTGGAAGGTACAGCATACTTTGTGGGTTGTTCACTCTTTGCTGTGTTCATTTCAAGTGCAGGAATTTGGTGTTCCATACGAAATACTTGTTTCACATACTGCCTTGTCCTTTCACAATGCCCTTGCAAAAAATGCAATTGTCAATGTGTTTTAATCATTATTAGAAACTAGCACGTGAAAGTATAGTGAAATAGAAGTTCATATTTAAAGGTGACCTCCAAAAAATTTGCATATATTGCTTTGGGGTGGGTGAATCGGGGACATCTTCACCTCTGACCCATTTCAACTTTCCCAGTTGTCAGGCAATTATTTACCAGGAGGACAGTGGGAATGCTGATTCTGCCATAGAAGCCGTGCTTTGTACACCTGCTTATTCATAAAATATTCAGCTCATTTTTCAGGCAGAGAAAATATAAGAGAATCAGTTAGAGCTGGAAATCTCTGCAAAGATACACTCTGCCTTGCAAATTCAGATTCAAGGCGGGCAAAGCCTGTGAATAATGGAGACTGTCCGAGGGCATAACTTTGCTTACAATGGAGGGAATATGAATCAGCAAAAGAACAGGCACCCACTTATGTTCAAGACTGATTTACACAAGCCCATAAATCACCCAGATGAGGAAAGCTAGAAGTGGAAGTCAGGAATGCCACATGTGCTGTGACACACAGAGAGTTGTTTAAAGATCATTTTACAGAATGATTCCAAGTATCAGCACAGCTATCCAGAATAGGAAACTGAGTCAATTAGAGGGCTACTGAATTCACACTTAGAAACACTGCAAATTACTCACCATCATACTGTGGTGATTATGGAGCTACTGAACAAGGTTATTAGCAAGGTTTCCTGACTTAATCCTTCATTTATAAACTAATGTGTTTGCCTATTGTGAGCTGGCCTCCCAGTCTTGGGGCAGCAATTAATAATATTGCCTCCTCCAGAAATATTCAGTGGAGGTCAGAGCCCTGGGGGAGGCTTCCAAAAATTTCTTCTGCATGGATGCTGCTGCCACCCACAGTTTAAGACACAACCAATTGCAAAACCAGACTTTTTTTCAGCAGCTTCTAAAGTTCTTACAAGTCTTGATCATTTTTCTCAGCACAGTGATTACTTCTCACAGCAGAATGCCTTGGGACCCAGGCTTTTCCCACAGGAATAAACACACAAGAGTAATCTACCCTGACCATGCTGCTTCTCATGGGTGTGCAAGTCAGTCTTTTCACTCCAATGCAAATTGTATCATATTTACAGTGTTAAACTGAAATATAGACTATGAAAACTCCTTGCTTAAGTTGCTGTCACATTAATTAGAGAAATAATCTGTGAAAATATCAGGAAGTAGAGTCATATTTAACATAGATAAACATATAAGGTGGATGGGTATTTATCTGTGCTCTCTGTACCTTATCAAAGCAAAGCACAGAGGTTTTGCTACTTGAATTCTAGTAAAATGAATTCTAGCTTGAACATATGCCACTAGAGTCTTGCTAAGTTTTTAAAGACTTTCTCTGTTTTTCTTACAGTCTTTGTAACAAACAGTATAAGATCTGTTCTCTGAGATATTTCAGTCTCCACAAGGAAACTGATTTTTCTAAAAATCTATTTGTATCCACCAGAGAATGAGCATCTTGCACAGCCTGCTACCCACAGGTCACTGTTCGATATAACTGCCAGGGCTCTCAACTGTGTGCACATCATGCACAAGAAAGAGGGGAAGAAGATTTCCTCCTGAAGGCCTGAGCACAAGAGGAGGTTGCAGGAGGCAGAGTGCTCAGCCTCTCAAGGGAAGCTGTAAACTCACAAAGGCCAATGCCTAGAGGCTGTAATTACACGCACGAAGTTGCATGCTATTTTTTTTTTCTTATTTCCCATTTTATAGTGCAAAGTTAAACCTGGGGATGATCTACTGCAAAACAAATATGCAAGTACAAAAAGACCATCTTACTGTTACTAATTGCCACTGCATTTTGGCTAGTGTTTTACTTGTCTGAAGTGGCAGAAAAAATTATCTAAAGGCAACATGAATCTGAGAAGCATTTTAACAGCTGTCACCTCTGCAGTATTTTTCCTGTGTTGCCTCAACAGTAATTTTAGTCTTACTATTATTGCGCACAAGAAGTTTTAAATACAAATCATTTGGGAGATATTTTGGAATTAAGAAATGCAAAAATGCACAAGACCATGTAAAATTTCTTAATAAAGAAAAATTGGAGATGTTGAGCATTATAGTCTGATACCTTACTGGTATGGCTCTTCAGTTATCTTGACTTCTATTGATTTAATCCTCAGTTCTGCAAAACCCTTGTGTAATATATAATTATGATTTATATAATAAACATATCAACATAATCTATAAATAATGTATACATATTTATATGAATATATTACATGATATAATAATTACATATAATTATTATATGTAATTATAACTTGTCCCTCAACTGTCTAGCCTGGATACATAGATCAAAGTTTGTCTTGTGAATTCAATCAGATATATATTTAAACTAGATTCTGTGTTGGTTTACATGCCACTAAAATGATCAGAGGGTTGGAAGATAGGCTGAGGAAGTTCGAGTTGTTCAGCCTAGAGAAGAGGCTCCAAGGTGACCTTATAGCAGCTGTTGAATACCTGAAGGGGGCCTACAAGAAAGCTGGGGGACAAGGGAAAATGTTTTAAAACTTGGAGAAGGGTGATTTCGGTTAGACATTAGGAAAAAATTATTTCCTGTGAGGGTGGTGAGACACTGGTACAGGTTGCTCAAGGGAGCTGTGGATGCCCCCTCCCTGGAAGTGTTCAAAGTCAGGCTGGATGGGGCCTTGAGCAACCTGGTCTAGTGGGAGGTGTCCCTGCCCATGTGAACCCTATGCTAAGGATCTGACCTCCTGTGGTTTTTAATGTTTAGGGTTTTTTGTTTGTTTTGGTTTTTGTTTTTTTATAAACAAGCAAAGAATCGTAAGATATTAGGTCTGCTGCTGAAGGACACTCAGCAGCATTTAAAAATATTTTGCACTAACCATTGACCCCTCTGCCTGGAGATAAGCAAAAACAAACTTCAACCTGCTACCATGTTATTTACAATATATCATGCTTTGAGCAAAAGAAATACAGATTGGCCTAGATGTAAAGAAGCAAAAGCTTATCCACCTTCTTCCTGGAAATTATCATTCAGTCTATTTTCCTTCCATAGAGTGAAAAATCCTGTTAAGATGTTTTGTGGAAAAGAGATTGTGACTTTTGTTTTCCATTGCATTTCCACTGCATTCTTTAAACCAGTGATTTCGAAAAATAAGGCATCCAAGGAGGATATAAAACATAATGCCACAACAAAAAAAGCAGGTTCTTAAACAAACTTCTCAGTTTAGAGGAAACTAATTCAACCTTATGATTTAACTTAACATATAATGTATGTAAACAGTACAAGGAGTTCCATCTCTCCTTTTGCTTCAGAGTCTGTAGACCCCATGCTGGTATCTCACTGCACTTGTAATGCTGCACAGCAGTGACTCTGCTCCCAGAACCTCACAGAGCATTGCAGTTCTATCCTAGGGCTGTAAAAACACTCTAGAGCTAAAGGAAACACAGAGAAAGATGAAGAGCAGCGTGGAATTCATTCAATACTGGTGGGTAAAAATATTGATTTCTTTACATGGCTGTTTCAGTTTGCTTTCTGAATGTTGAACTATGTGACCAAGTTTTCTTTTCATCTTTTCTGCTTCATGGTAGTCACAAGGCCATAGAGAAAATTTAAGTATACAAACTGGACTTTTTAAGGGGACACCATGTCTCATGATACTAGTGATATGTTTGAATGGTAGCAGCATGGAACGGGACATAGGATCAGTCCTCACATTCATTTTCCTTCCATGTAAGAATCCAAATTCCACATGTTTGCTTGTAACTATAATCTGAAACACTTTTTTTTTTTTTCACAGAAGATAAAGACCCAGGATTTAACAATATAATTCAGATTTATGGTAGGTTAATGTGTCACTTGAGACTTTTAATCACCTTTTTTTTCTTTTTCTTTTTGCAAAACTACACATGCCTGTTCATTAAGTTTGTTATTCAAATGATATGGCACCATGTCTGTACTAAATGAAAATATTTATCTGATTACCCATCAGAGTCATACATCAACATTAAAGCCCTCATTTGTGGAAAACTAATTTATACAAGAAATTTCTGGTTTCAAATTGAAGAAGACAGATCTTTAGTGCTCCTAGATACTGTCTTTTAATTGGTAAAAGCAATCATGTTGGCATTCTTTGTGTAATTGGCTCAATATTTCCCAGATGAAATGCCACCAGAAGATATTAATTTTAATAAAGATAAGTAAAATTGTCAAAATAATCAAAGACAGATCATTTTGGGGAACAGAGAATGAAGAGATGCTTTCTAAGCCAGGATTAGGCCATGTGAGTGTAACTTTGTATTTTGGGGAATTTGTCTTTGAGGTAATTTAAATAATCCTGATTCTTGGTATGAAATTGCCATGCCTTTAAACACTACAATGCATAGCTAGCCATCAGAAGATTTTCCAACACCTCTCCCCCCCCTTTTGGAAAAAGTTATAGCAGAACCAAAAACGTCATTAACAAGCAGATGAACAGGGGATGAAAGAAAAAAGAATATGCATGGAAAACCTGTTTATCTCTGGGAAAGTATACACATACACAGAAGGAAAATCCCCAAGCCAAAGAACAGAGAAGCTGGGGTTCTTTTATTGAGGGTACAGAACAACAAAGATAAAGACCATAGGAGAGAAAAGGATTCAGGAAAAAAGCTTTAAGTAGGAAGGGGAACTTAGTCCAACCTTAGATAACAAGGTTGGCAGGACAAGTGTTTGGACCCAGACTCATAGCTACACTCATCCTGCCTCAGCTACACTGAGGAAACAGCAGCTGGAAACAACCTGCAGAGGTTTCCATATTTTTTGGTTGCATTTCTCCGGGATAGTAAATAGGGATGGAAAATATTCCTAAGCACTAGAACTTGCTGCTCTTCATCCTGCAGTGATGCCAGGTTGGTGCCTGGCGTGAGACCTCTGTCAAACAGGAGGCTCCCCTGGCATGACAGGGGCCTTATAACATAGGCAGTTTGGATGTGGATCCTTTATTCTGTTTATTGTTATAGTTGGGAGGCATGCTGGCAGCAGAACCTAAGAATAGCACCAGAATTTATCATTTCATTGATAAACATGAAATCTTTCCTTTCACAGATCTTTTGTGGGTCCTTGGTGCCTCCACATGCTCCCTTCATTTTTGTTACAAGTAAGAAGCTTGTTTAATATTCTGTGGCAATAGTACAGGAGATGATCACTACCAAGTTTCTCTCAAAAGTGGACTGGTCTTTGCTTCATTTTCAACAGCAGTTTAATGCTATTAATTAAAAAGGCATTGTAAATCAGAAAGATACACTGATCTTTTCCCATGTCCCTGGTGAGGTTATCTTTGCAAATCTTTCAGTGAAAGAGACAGTCTATAAGTCTATTTGAATACTTGGATAGATGGATGCTGTTGAAAAGAAAAGGTAATGTACAGTCAATGAGTGGCCAGTCTATATTACTAACAGGTTGGCGATTGTCTTTTAATATCCCACTTTGCCCTGTTTTGTTTGCCCAGATTACCATCATTCATGGTACTCTTGAACACTTTATGCAATTTCAAATTAAGAACTAAATTACTTTCAGTAGAACTGCCAAAACAGTTGTGTCTATCTAAATTTGCAACTTAACTTTGACCTCCAAATATACCAGGGTCCCTATTTCCAGCTTCAGGAGAATATGGTTTTGATACTTTACTGGAATGCACCCCACCACCCTCTGACATCACAGGAAACCCTGTTTATGGTCCTGCACGGAGCTTCCTAAAGCTGATGGGAAACCATGCCTCTTCCCACTGTCCCCGAATAGCTTAGAAACCTGCTGGTCTCCTGCTTCCTCTCTCCCACCACCACCATTTCAACCACTCTCCAAAGTCACAGGCTCTGCAAGGACAATATACCTGGCAGCTCATTGTCTTGTCTTTTTGTCTGTACTTAGAAAAGCCACCTTTCTTACATGAAGGTTTTGCAACTCTGTTTCTTGCCTTAGACCCACAAATACATGCAAGCTTCCTCAGATGAGCCAAATAATGTAATAATATTCAGATTGTAAATTAATAGCTTCTCAAATGCCTTCAAGTCCCAGACAGTTGTTGCAGCTCCCTTTCTCTTTCCTTGCCAGACAATTCCTCACCCATAGTTTTCATCATAGCTTCTCATTCCTGCAGACTCTGGGTATAACCCAAAATCGCTGGCACTGTTCACCACCAGGAAGGATGTTGTTTAACTGGATGACCCTTTGAAATCCAGGCTAGTGGCATGAACATTGACACAGGTATCACCAGAAACTGGAGGCACTCAGACCCCCAGACATGGCAGAGACAAGAAAATGGTCAGAATGACACAGTAGGGAGGATATTGTTCACTTACTATTATATTCCTTGTTTTATGTTGTATTTTTTTTCATTTGTGCTACCTGGAAAAGCTAAAACCTCCACCCATTGTGCCCATGGTGTGAACTGCATTTCTTGTGATGTATGACTTCCACGTCCCCTACTGTATTGCATCTACAGAGGTCTAAAAACTTACATGGTCTTTAACCAACAAAAGTGCAAACAGTGAAGATATGCAGTGCCAGTACTGGTGTTCTTGCACCTCGGTTTTGTCATCATAGATGATGAATCAGCAGTAGTACAGGTGCCAAAATCTGTAACACAGAGGAAGCTTGAGTGAAATGAAATTTAGTTCTCCTAATACAAATTAGATGCAAAATAATGACAGAGATGATAGTTGAAATTATTTGTCTGATTCACACCCCAAAATTGACAACAGTCAGTTTTAAGGGGACAAACATTTTGTACCCTTGGGAGTAGTCACTCTGGAGATAATGCAATGCCTTTCGGTTTATGATCATTTCTCACAGCCCATACCCTGTTGTACAGATGACTAAATCACAAATGCATGCTCAGAACTCTAAACTTGGCTTGGCTGTCTCTCTACACAATGTATCTGTCATGTTTAGCTACTGCAGATATTTTGCTATCAATATGAATGAATCATCTTCTGAATCACTTCAGGTTTTCTCTCAGAGCTCTTTTAAGAGCCTGATTAATACTGTTACTCTGAATGTCAGCTCTCAGTGAACTGAAAGGTCTGAAGTCAGTGGTAAGACCCACCAAGAGCTCCAAACATTGTATGGTAAATCAGCTTTCTAGAACTCCTCTTTTTACTGTTTTCTCCTCCCTCTGTGACTTCATCTCTTTGCTTCTTCTGTCAAGAGTTCCAGATTCATAAGACTTCAAGACGGGGAATTTCTCTAGTCAGTGAATTTGCAAAACGCTACTGATGCCCTGTCTTGCACAGATAGGGGAGTAAGTCTGAAAGCTGAAGATAGCATCTCACCCCAGCTGGAGCAGGTGTCTTCTTGGTCTTTGAAAATACTTCCCCTTTAAAAACTTCAAAATATAGAAGTTTACCCTGGTCATGCAACATTGTCAACTGAATTAGAAGCCTTTTTCAAGATCAGCTCTGATTCCTAACTGTATCTTCATTCCTCAGCCTTGATTACTTACTAGTTTGTTTCTGGAAGGCTGTCCAATGCTTTTCATAAGAGACACACTTAATCCGTCATGGAAAAGACAGATTCAATATTTATCAGAATACATTTTAATAAAAATTAGCATTTTTTCAATAATTAAATATTTAAAATAAATTTATTGCTTTCAATAAAATTTTCAAAACTAACAAAAAAATGTTCACTATTGTGAAGTGGTTCATCAGTAGTAGTAGTAGAATTATTATGAGAGCTAGAGTTTAGTACAGCAAGAGGTTGTGGCTTATCCACTTCCCAGGCTGGAGCAGTAATGCTTTTAGAACACCAAAATTTCATTTAGGATTAAAAATACTAATTTTCAACTAGTTCCACATAACAGTACACTGATGGAAAGAACCATCCCCAGGAAGCTCCTTTTGTTTTACGCAGTACATGCAAGAAATTTTGCCTAAAGAAATATTCCATGGCATAAATACCAGGAGGCTCAGAAATACAAGACTGCAGCCAAAGAAAGTCAACATTTTCAGGAGGTTATGCTGATGTGTATGATGTTCAAAGGTCTGTCAGGCCCACAGAGTGCTGCGAGCTCTCAGGGCTGCTGCCCCTTGCATGGGACTTGTGGACCCTCAGGGCACCTGGAGGGAGGCACACATCTTGACCCAGACTTGTACCTCCTGATGTGATATACTCTTGTATCTCTGCTGCTGTCTATGAGGTGTCTTCAAATGTCCAGATATTCAGACCTCAGCAGGAAACAAGCAGAAAGAGCTCATCAGGTGGTAATGCTCTTTATCCCATCTTTAACTCTCTCAGTTCTAAATTTCAGTTTCTGCAGGCTTTACACAGTACGTGGTAAGAGGTTTTCCTGAGCCTTGTACCACTCTGATTTAACAGAGATGATAATAATGCTTAACCTTTGTAGTGTTCTTTCTATCTTCACAATGCTTAACTGACATTAGCTAATCACATTACAATAGCTGGGCTGCTTATCATTCCTACTCTTTACAGTACCATGAATAATCTGGTAATTATTTCTTTAGCTCATATAAACAGCTTGTCCACTCTCCTGTCATCTTCTATTTTGCTTCAGCTATAAATATTAACTGAAGAAATTATGAAGTATGTCAAGCTTACGCCAAACTAAAAAATATAATTACATTAATGCAGCAGATCTGAGAGTGAATACAAGTAAACTCCATGCATATTCTTCTATTGTATTATTACATATATGTCCCTAATTATACTTATCTGCTAAGAATGATATCATTTGAGAATTAGAATAGGTGAACTAGTCTTGCTGGAATCTGTTCATATTGATTATTTAAAAGCACTTTGTATATATTGTTTCAAAAGTTAAATACTGACATACTATGCCAATACCATGCTATAGTAGTATATACACTATAGTGGGCAGAAATTGTGGCTTAAGTAGCTTATAGTTCAGTAATCAAATTCTGTTTTATTGTGAAAAACCTAGGGTGTTCTTCTCAACACCCTAGTCAATAAATTTGTAGCTTATACCCTCAGATAACCAATGGAAGGATCAGGAAATAAGAATTTCAGACTTCCCACTTTCTATCCACTGTTAGCTATTCATGTGTAATGATAAATCTGTAACAAAAAAAAAAAAATTCTATATTCAGAAGTGAAATTAATTTATTTTGCAAGTAACTGTTTCTATGTGCTTTCTTTTTTTCAGTCGAATGGCATTATTGCATTATCCCATGAGATTTGCTGTGGTTTGGATCATGGTTGCTTGCAAGCGGTTTTGAGATTCTCAGCTGGAGATAATGCAAATTATTTGCATTGATGGTGCTTTTTCTTTGGGGTCCTGACCTATTCTATTTTGAGATCGGACTGCTTTGAGCTTTCATCTATGTAGCCCTGTACTTTATACTTCTTGCATTATTGGTCCCCAGCCTTATTCAAGATAGATACAAACTATGCTACATCCTTACTATAATCTGCAGCAGAATCAGTTATGTCTGCCCCAGTCTTTAAGAGACAAGCAGGCCCCACTATTATTCCTTTATTAACACAGTTTTGCGTACATGGTGCTTTAGAAGGAAAAGATGAGTCATTGTTCAAAGAGATCTCATCCTATAAATTAGATGTGGCAGATGGAATGACGACAGTAAAATGATTGGGGAAGGAATACATTTTAATATATGAATTTATTGAATTATTTTGTGACAAGTTCTCTTTATATATATTGTTAAACAAAGTTACACAACTCAAACCCCAAAAGATAAGGGACTATGCTGAAAATACGGCTAGACTCATTCCTCTTGCAAGCTCAGCTCTTCTCTAAATGCAGAGAGGACAACATTTCTTCAGAAGAAGATACTATAGTCCTTTGAAAACCAAATTTATGCTTTGCCACCAAAAGAGATATTAGAAAAAATAATGACTCATCTCAGCAGACACTGAACCACAGCCTTAATCCCAGCCCTACTGGGAGAAGGATAACAGTCATAATGCTCCCATGTGTGAAGGAAACATTTACAAAAAATTACAAGTACTCCAAAAACACAAGTGAACAATTCTCATTCTTCAGTCTGTGAAAAAATATCATCCTCTCTTTCCTCTGCACCAGGGCACAGGAATCTCGTGGAAAGCCTGTTCCAGCCCTGGAGGTGCTCCTTGTTCCTTCAGTCACCCCAGTACCTCTGCACCATCTACTGGTACAAGCCTTCACCAGCAGGAGCCAGGACGAGAAAAGATCATTTTTACTTTGAAAGGCAAACCTAACAACTATTTACTGGGGAAAATGGCAGGGTTGTCTGCCCTGCCTTTGCACTGTTAGCACCTTGTACACCTGTGTATATGGACAACAGAAAGTGCTCATTTTCCCAGGTGTTCTTTGTCATGATGAAGTCAGATATACTTTAATCCTTCAAGCCAAATTAGCACAAAGCAACATACTTCGGTGCTCATAACCCACACACGCGGTCACACAACTCACAGTGAGAACGCTTTACTGAAAAGAACTAAGGAGGTACCTAATCACTGCCACCCTCAAGGTCAGGAGGAAGCCACCGCCTGGGAACACCTGGGGGCTGGGAGTACCATGATCACACGTCCTCTCCCAGGTAATTAAAGGAAAGAGAAAAGATTTTAGATACGAGCAGAGAAGGTGTCATCAAGAGGAATCACCAGCACCCGTGGGCAGTTTCTGCTGTGTGTCGGGGTACCAGAGACACACCCGCAGTGCTGCGCAGGACCAGCCCGGGGGCTCCGCGGGGCGCAGGGCAGCGGCGCCGACACGGCACCGGGAGGCTGCCGGCCCCGCAATTCTGGAACGAATTCAGCCTGGGATGAGCAGGCTGAATTCAGTCCGGGATGAGCATGAGCAGTAATTAAGAGGAGTGCCTGGAAGACTTCCAGTCTCTGCCTGGAAGGCTTTCCGTTTACGAGGCGGTCCCGCATGAGGCGCGGTGTTTCTCGGGGACCACCCTGCCTTGTGTTGCAGGGCGCTGGCAGCTCCGAGCGTGACGGCAGCAAACAAAGGGAAGGCTGGAGCCGTGTCAGGAGCGGCGGCTGCTCCCAGCCTGGCGCAGCCCCCCTTCCTTAGCACTGTGCTTGTTCCACGTTCTTACATTGCCACCCTCTGACGGCCCGGTGGAAGAAACCACAGCGGTTCGACGGGCAGCCCAGGCCTGAGCACGGCGGGACCGTCAAGTAGGAGCCTGAACGCAGCCCAATGGAAAGGCCTTGTTACTGCCGTGAATGTTGGCGTGAATTTGACAGCTGTCAGGTTCTTTAGTAAGTCTTCCTGGATATTTCCATCTGTTGCTGTACAATGGAGGTTTGGTTAAAAGCTAATTTGGAGGTGTGTAGCAGAGAGAGAAATAGCTTAGTGCAAAAAACAAAAAAACAAAAAGTGAAAAAAACCAACCTGAATCAGTCTCTCTGAGTGTTCCCTCAGCCCCCAGAGGAATTACAGATGAGAAATGATGTTACACTGTGCGTGCTAAAGAAACTAAGTCATTGGCTCTGCAGAATGAGAGCAGAGAATATGTACTGGGGGCTCATGGAAGCAGGAATACCAGACCAGCCAGTACATTGTACTTGGGCACTGTGAATGCTAATCCGTGTACAAGAACAGCAGCCACTGCTGCATCATCACATTGTAACTGGCTGTTTCCCACACGTTGGGGGATATATCTTCCTGACCCACCTTCCCACCCATGCCTGTGAAAAATCTGACATTTTTATCTGTGTGAATGTCAAATTATAGGACACTTAAAGGGCATGAACTGCAGGGCACAAAGTAAACGTGCATCTTCACATATAAAAGGTAAAAGATACCTCTACATAATGATTACCTTGAGCCAGAATTGCTTACATCTGAGAGCAGATCATGAAGAACTACTGAAAAGAAAAACACTGTGTACAAATGTACATGTGCCATGTATGGTATTTTACTTGTTACGTTCTTAAGGGCATGTTATTGGTGGAAGAGAGATGCTGACAAACTGAAAAGTAGAGTTTTACCAAGACTATTATGGAGAAAGATCACATAGCACCAGGAGAAGCTGAAGGAACTGGTGGGACAATAACTTGTAAAATCTGATCTAGTTTTGACTAGTCCTTTTTCTGTCTTTCAAGGTTAGACCAGACAGCCTCTAGAGGCCCTTGCCAACTTATATTCTTCTGTGACTATGACAAATGTTCATGGGCATATGGACAGTGTTGCTTTGCCTTGTGCTTCTCAGGTTTGCTCCATAGCTTATATCCCTTCTTCTCTCAGACAAGAGTGGTTCTGCCAGGCTGCTCCCTGCTTCAGCATGGAAATTAAAATCAGTTTTTTAGTTAAAAGGAAAGATTTTTGCTGAGGTGAGAAATAAGCTTTACATCTTGAGACACCCAGTAAATGAATAAAATAACCATTCTAATTAAGAATGATCAATGAGTGATAAAAATAAATAATATCATTTTTATGAACAATTTTAAAGCAAAATTTAAAATGGCTTTTTAAAAAATAAATAATTTAGAATTGGAAAATACTAGTATTAACTGGTTCTTAGTGACTGTCTCAAGCACTAGAATATGGATTTACTCAGATAACATATTCAAGAAGGTGCTTATTTTCAGTGTTAGCCATGTTCTAGTTAAAGCTCAGCATCTGATTTTCTGTCATCTGTAGCTGAAAGTTGTTGACATGTTCCTCTGTTTCTAAATTTGGGGGAAAAAATGAGAAGGAATAAAAGATTCTGTGAAGAATATCTCTGATGTGGTAGACACACCTGATGTTACCCAAGACTAGAGAACATTATTCTAGTTATTTGTGTCAATGTGATCAGGTGGCCAAGAAGGCAAGTGGCATCCTGGCTTGTATCAGATGTAGTGTGGCCAGCAGGACTAAGGAAGTGATCGTCCCTCTATACTCGGCACTGCTGAGGATGCAGCCCAGTTTTGGGCCTTCCACTACAAGAAAGAATTCGAGGTGCTAGAGCAAGCCCAGAGAAGGGCAAGCAAGCTGGTGAAGGGTCTGGAGAGCGAGTCTTATGAGGACCATCTGAGGGGACTGGGGCTGTTTAGTCTGCAGAAGAGACTTTGTCACTCTCTACAGAGACCTGAAAGGGAGTTCTAGTGAGGTGGGGGTAGGTCTCTTCTTCCAAGTAACAAGCAACAGGATGAAAGGAAATGGACTCAAGTTGCACTGGGGGAGGTTTATATTGGATGTTAGAAGAAACTGCTTCACTGAAAGGGTTATTAAGTACTGGGATAGGCTTCCCAGGGAGGTAGTTGAACCACTGTCCCTGGAGGTGTTTAAAAGACATGTAGATGTGGTGCTTATAGACATGGTTTGGCACTGGACTTAGGAGAGTGAGGTTAATGGGCAGACTTCATGGTTTTAAAGGTCTTTTCCAACCATAATGCTTCTGTGATTCTGTGGTAATCATCAGTTAAGATCCTTCTCTCTCTCAGATTGAATACAGATGTATATGGACAAGACACTAAAAAAGATGAAACAAAAAGAAATTTGTCTTTTCCTCTAAGAGCAATCAAGAATGAAGGAGAAAATCTGAGCCTAGGAATATTTAGGGGGTGAGAGGAAGAAGTTGCTTTACTTTGTCTTCTTTTCTGACTATCCAAATAAATTTTATCAGGAATAAATTAAATTAATTTTCCCTAGGCTGAATTTGTTTTGCCCATGATGGTAACTGGCAACAGGTCTTCCTGTTTTTACCTTGACCCATGAACATTTCTTCTTATTTTCTCCTTTTGTCCTGATGCAGAGAGGATATGAGTGGGTGTCTGACCACCAAAGAAGGTCAACCCATTGCAATCAAAGAGGATGTTAATGTCATACAAGAATATTAAGCAATAAAATATAGTGCCCTAATCAGGATTGGGGAACAATTGATGCATGCACTTCAATAATTTCTTCTAAGATTGGTTGTCAGTGACAAATCAATTATTTTTATATACAATAAATATAGCATTCTGGAGACATACAGATAAATAAATATATTTATAATAAATAAAAAGGTCTCCAGTGTTACTCATAATTGAACAGAAAAAGGTGCACATCCAAAGTGATCATTGAGATAGTTGTTTTCTGACATCCTGTGATTTTAATTACATAGATTTAATAATGTATTGACAAAGGAAGCAAGAACTATGTTATCACGGAAAAAAAATATGAAATATGAAAAAAAATTGAAATATTTTTTTGGCTTTGCTAAATTTATGTTGTCTAATTTTTGTTGCCTTTCCTAGGAAAAGCTCTAGTCCAGAAAGGATTCATCAGTCCAAAAATAATTCCAAACTTCTCTTGCTTTGGAAAGCTATGAGCATGAGAAAGCAGGAGGTTATAGTGGAAACTGTTTTGCAACTGTAACTACAGTGGCCTAAATGAATGCCTGCTCTTATGTTCAAAGATGTCCCAGATGAATACTTCCACTTTAGAATGTATCATTGTGCTCGGATCCCAGGCAGCTGAACAAAATGTCCTTGGTATTTTTGCTGCAGACAGCGCATGGACTCAGCGTGTTGTTCTGAAACAGGAGAGGGTAGGTGTACACCGGGGTGCTCACATGGTTTCCTGTTTGGGTGCTGTTTGCCTAATGTTCATTTTAAAATTCTACTTGGGGTAATTTTTCTTCTAAATTCTCCAAAGCACATAGTTAAGCAAGAGGGTTGATTTATTTATTTAATTAAGTTAAAAGCTCTATCTGAAATGTGTGCCAGCTACCAAAACAACATTTGGAAAAGCTTCAGTTTTATTCTTACTTTCCGGAGTGGGCATCCTTCCAGTCACTGAATCAAGAGGCAGAAAAACCTGCTTAGAAAACCTTATCACGTCAATACACATTCTTCTTCTCCCACATCAATGTCTCCCAGATACCTTGAGGTACAAGCTTTAGCAGCATCCTACCTAGTCACCAAAATTGGTAATGTTTTGAAGATATTGGTAGGAGGATCAGTGTCATGGTATCTAGAGTATTCTAGCCAGGACTAGAGGATCCCACCACATTATGGGTGGGATCCCACACAAACACAAGAAGGAGGTCTTGTTCTACAAGAGCTGCAAACCAAGAATGACAAAAGTGAAATTATTTTTCACAAAGAGCTTAACTGAAGCCGAAAGTCTAAAGAACAGGAAGTCCAGAGACATGTACTCTGCTTCCATATGTTTAATCATCTTGGGAAAACATATGCAACTTTCCCCTCTAGTGAGCAGAAGATGTGCATAGCCCACAGCTGCTGCCATGTGGGTATGCCTTATACGTACCTTGAGCTCCATCCCATCTCTGTTTTTTCTCACCATTACCAGTTGTTGTCTAGCATCTCAACCAAGCTCATGTCCCACCTGGGACAATATCTACACACTGCCAAGTACAACTTCTGAGTGGCACATCTAAACAGGAACATGCAGAAGCTTGGGTAGTGGATTTCAAGAGAAGAAACAGTAGTACTGACCTCACATAACCTGAGTAGACCTTCACTTCTGTCATCCTTTGCTAGGAATGACTCAGTGTGGCATTGGCATCAGCAATCCTCGCTGTTAACCAATGGCACACATCGAGGGAGAGGGAGGATTAAGAAGTAAACAAGTATTTAGGCAACAGAGCCTTTTTAAAGTTCAAGGTACTTTGCTTGTACTGTTTCTCAGTAGGAAAGGAAGGCTTACTTGAGAAGTGAGACTTGGAGGACTTTAGGCAGATAAAAGCTGAAAAACGAATAGGAAAATCATGTCAAATCCAAGCAAATAAGACAAAGCAACAACCTCTTAGACAGAAATTGAGGACCACCAATTAACAGCTTCAAAACAGACAAATAGGCAGTTAAAAAAAACAGAAATAAGAAAACAGGGATTCACACAGGCAGACTGAGTTCACCTCCGTCTATTTCTTTCTCTAACTCTAGAATCCTCATTAATGGGATTAAAACTAAACCAGTGTACTGAGAAACCCAGTCAGAAATTCCAGGTCTTAGCTCCCTCCAGATGGACACCTGCTCCATTTGGGTTGGATCACAAAGTTTGTTCCAGGGCAGGAAGTGTGCGAATTTTTTTCCTATAAAAATATGAGAACTCTACTCTGTGTGAAAATATTTGGAATCTATATGAATACACGGGTATCCTTCCTCCAAAATGCTTTTCTGTGAAAGGATGTGATCCAGTTTTCCTTTTTAACAGTATACCCTGCAAGTTCTTCCAATGGATATGCATACTTTGAGGTTCAAAGATACAATGTGAGATAAAATATATTTATTTCACTTATAATGGCAAAATATAATTCCTTTGGCCTTTTCAGGTTTCAGGAGGGATTTTTGTGAGCTATACCTTCCATCTGTCTTGGGCCCCAAATGGGTATTTTTAACCTTGGAAATCTTTAGCTAAAAGACTTGTGTTTCAACAGCAGCTGGAACAATAGCAAGCTCAAGTGCAAAATACAGTTCAGTCTGGAAATGAAACAACTGATACAGGTCATAAAATTGAGACGTATGGATATGTGTCCACTCACATTAGAACTGCCTACAACAGAAAAATGACAAGGCAAATTTAACAATAATTTTCCTACTAGTTGGTTTATAGTTGTAGGAAAATTTATTGTTCCATATTGTCTGAAAACAAACTTTTTTTGGCTGCATCCATATCATCCTTGCAGCAATCTTTAATAGTGAGTTGAAATCTATTATATTTCTCCCAGTGTGGGGAGAAGAAGAGAAATTGGTAGAAGCAGCAGCTGCTAGCCAGACCTCCCGTAACAAGCTGTAGAATGATTATTTTGCAAAATGAGTGTCAGGGCTGTTTAGATGAGAGGTTGGAGCCTATATGTCAGGCTTTACTGGCATGACCAAGGATGCAATGCATATGGTGTTTTCACTGTAAGTGGTTGCATAGTAATTCATTTGATAATTTGGGATGATGTTGCTTAGAAACATCAAAAGGAACTTTTCATTAGGAAAACAGAAGGTCAAAGGAGGTGATTCTTCCCCTCTACTCCACTGTCCTGGACTACACTTGCAGTACTGTGTCCAGTTCTGGAGCCCCCAAAAAAGGAAGAACATGGAGCTCTTGGAACAAGGGCAGAGAAGGCCTGCAAAGATGATCAGGGTGCTGGAGCACATCTCCTATGAAGATAACCTGAGAGAGTTGTGGTTGTTCAGCCTGGAGAGGAGGTGGCTCCAGGGTGACTTTATAGAGGCCTTCCAGTACTTGAAGTGTACCAGAAAGCTAGGGAGGGACTACTTACAAGGTCATGTACTGATACAATGAAAGGTGATGGTTTCAGGCTGAAAGATGGTAGACTTAGTTTAGATGTTAGGAAGAAATTAGGAAGAAATTCTTCACTATTGAGGTGGTGAAGAAGTGGGACAGGTTGCTCGGAGGAGATGTGTGTGCCCCCTCCCTGGAGGTGTTCAGTGCCAGGTGGGATGGGGCTTTGAGAAAACAAGTCTGGTGTCCCTACACATGGCAAGAAGGGTTGTAACTAGATGATCTTTAAGGTCCCTTCCAGTCTTGTGGTGCCTTCCTTTTTTTAACTTTCTTTCCTTCTTTCTTTCCTTCTTTCTCTTTCTCTCTCTCTCTCTCTTTCTTCCTCTCTTTCTTTTTCTCTTTCTCTTTCTCTCTTTCGTGCCTCCTTTCTGCCTGTCTTTCTGTCTTTCAATGATATTTGTAATCCTAAAACTTGTTTGGAAAGTCAGGGAGAAAAACACCATTCTAAATCAGTGAGCTTCAGGCCCGCAGTGTTCAAAAAAAAAAAAAAAAAAGAAAAGAAGTGACTGAGTCATTCTAAATGGAAAAGCTGGTGCAAGCTTTGTGCTGTGGTGGTGCATTCAGTTTGTAAGGGTTTCTACAAACATTTAAATAGTGCTCTTGTGAACTCGTAGTTAGAAACTTGAATAGCTCTCTTATACCAGTAATTCAGCAATTGACATTTCCCTGTGTTTAGACAGTAAGACCAACGTGGTTTAAGCCAACACAGTTTATTTGGAACAAAAGTGCAACACAATAACACAGCAGCTCAGAGAAATAAGAACTAAATGAAAGCATGAAGGATTGCCTTTTTCTGTTCAGTCATCTCCCCATGGCCAAGGTAGCTGACTGTTGTCTTCCCTTTCTGATTGCACTTACACCTTGTTCATTGCCCAGGCTGGCAGGATTCCCCATGGTACAATTTTACTCGGCTCCATAGGTGATTTTAGCTGAAGTGATCTGAATTCATTGATACACCTGTACGGTAGCTGCCCTGCAGCTGCTCTGGTCCAGACTGTTGGTACTTTTGTCCATAGTCATTTCTCAGACTCCTAAATGATGGACATATATCCCACCCACCCCTCCTCTGCAGTCCAGAGTAGAATTAAAGGTCCTTAGTAAGACCTCTCCCTACAAAAGAAACACCTCCCATTGTCAAATGCAACTTTCTTCCTCATTTTGATCTTTTTATTTTCTTCCATCCTTTCCCAGAAGCCACCTGCAATGGGCAGGGGGACTTCCCACCCTGAATATGATTGACTACTTGCTTTCAAACATGAATGACAATACTATAGTCACTTTGACAGTAAAACTTCACAACTTATTTTTAATAGAGCATTTATAAACTATTACAGAACTGACATGCAACAGAGGTCTGGCCCATCCAGTTAATTCCCTTTTCTCAAAAGCAGATTCAGGCAGAGCATTGACTGACTTGGCAGGAGCCTCCATACCTCTCCAGACATTCTGGGTTGCTTTTGTTCTGCTTTAGTGTTGGGTATGAGGAGTAAGTTCATCCTTTTTCATGGCTTTAGAGCACTAGGTTTACAACAATTTATAACAGCTCTGGTACCCCCAAGATAAATAGATTCTAGGTAGTAATATACACAAGTGGTACACAAGCATTCCTATGTGCTCAATAAGAGACAGGGATGAAGGCTGTCTAGAAGCAGAAGGATATATATGTGGATGCACGCCTCGCTCCTACTCAGCAGCCAAGTAGGCTGAAGTAACCCACCATGTCCCCGGTAAAGTAGCTCCTCAGGTGAGATAAAAATCCCTCAGTTCTGGGAACAATTAGTACTCCTTAACCTCCTTTGCATGGTGAAGGCAAAAAACAAGGAGCGTTTGAAGTACTAAAGTAGTAAACAGTCCTGTCCCTGCCAGCCTGAAGCAGAATGAATAGGGGGATTACAAGGGAGAAACAGGGAGTCCAGGTCTCCCTGGGCAGCTGACTTAATGGTTGTCTATGTGATTGTGGTTTCCAATACAGAACCAAAACAGTTTCTAGTAGCAACTAGTTGTAAACATTTGTGATCCTGAAGGTAATGAACTCACTCTCCGCTAGCAAACAGTAGAGTCATCAACTATTACAATTTCAGTCCTGTAAATAAAACACCAGTGGATATCAGTGAGCTGCTTCAATCCAAACACCTCAAACTGGGGCTAATGCCTTTCTTTAGAAAACAAACACACACAGATGGGTTTTGTTGTCAGAATAGGATCAGGATTGTAAATGAATAAGGTCATTCACAATAATGCTGCTGCTGTAGGAGCAGCTCCTTCCTAGTTGCTGGGAAGAGCATGGAGTTTTTTTATCAGGTAAACACATAATGTTAGTCTTCCTCTGTTTACAAGGAAAGAGACACAGAACCACTTAGAGAAAGAGACATGTGGATTACTTTTCAGACTTGTAAGGGAAATGTCTCTCTTTTTAGAATGGATTTCATACTCTTGCCAGTAAGAGTAAGTAGTAAATACAAATCTGCTGTGACACAGGACTTCTACTTCCATATGCCTCATAATAATCTTCTCAGGAAATTGAGCCTTATTCACCTGAAAGTAGTGGAGCACAGCAAGGGGAAGCAGCCTCTCAAGGAAACATGTCTGGCAGCATCAGCAGCAGAAGCAGACTCCCACATCTCCAGAGTCCTGAGGCACTGCTGCATCTATTTGTCACATTGCAGTGTAGAAATCCTTTGGTAACTTACAGTGGAAGATGCTGGGAAGAAGCAAGATTACCCATTCCCAGGGTAGTTTGTTTTGTTGCTTGTTTGTTTGTTTGTTTTTCTTAGCTAATGGTATACAAAGAAAAATTTTCCCTCTTTCCATATAAATATGAAGGTAAAAAAACCTCTTGAGGAAAAGATCATAACTAGGTTTGCAGCCAGTTTGAGAAGATCCATGTTCTGTTAGCCCAAGAGAGCATTCTTTTTTCAGCTGTTTCTCTATATCCATCTTGCTTTACTAGTTTTTCCTAGTTTCTTAAATATGTTATGTAACCAAAATAATGTCAGAAGTTATTGTCAGAAGCACTAAATTGAAGGCCAGACGAGTTTGGTGCCTTTTATAAAATATTGGTTTTGATTATGGGATACAAAATCTCTGTCCCAAAGAACATATGGTCAATCATGACTCTGTTCAGAACTGTATCCTTTATGATCATCTATCTAGATGGGTAACTTCATGGCATATCTAGCTGTTGCCAGCTACCTGTTTTGAAAATTAGCCCAGCTATGCCTGGATTCACCTTACCTGGTTTCATGGATGAGTCAGTAAGTGAGCAAATATTTTCCTTTGGATTTGTATGTTTCTCTCCCCACCAACTGTTGAGGGACCCCACGTGATGCTTCTTCTAATTTTTCATGTTCCATACTGTACCTCACATTAGGTGAGATATACTGGGCCAAACTGTTCAAATAACATGAACTTGATTCTGACTTCATTAGACTGTCACACAGGTAACTTTGACAGAGCTACTTTTGTGCAAGGAAGATCACATCAAGATTTTAAGGGAGGTTGTTAGATTGTCCAGGTCTCTGATGCAAAGGACTGCATAAAAGCCAGTTTATCCAGGAGGAACAGTAGTGAACTCTTCCCAAGCCACTTGGAAACTCACATAGCATACTTTGTATGGGTGCAGCATATTTTCTTTTCCACTCCGTATCTGGTTGGATCTGCTACTGCCTCTCTTCATTTTTTCTCACTTCCAAATATGTCCAGGAGTGGTCTCGGAGTGAATACAGCTACCAGCCCTCTTTCAGAAATGATGGAAAATGAAGGTTTCTGAATGATTATTTGTCTTCCAAAATTGTACAAGGGTACACTGCAATCTGGCCATGCTTAAGGTTATGAACAGCAGTGGAGAGCACAGGGTTTGGTGCTGTCTTCAAAGGGAGTAAAGGTTGACATAAAACTGTGAGAAGGGGGCAAAGCCAGAGCGATGCAGAGAGAAGAGCTCATTTCAGGAATGCCTGAGAAAGAGATTGAAGGGAAGCTAGGAACAACAGTGACTTCTGCCAAGTGATTCTTCCATGAGATAGCACCTTACCTGTCTGCAGCTAATAATGCAAATGGATTTACAGATGCCATATAAACTCCCCCTCTGACCCACTTTAAGTGCAGGGCCAGCTCTAGGCTTCTATGTCAAGAGCTACAGGCTCTGGCTGGGAGAAGAAAAGACAAGGCAGAAGAGATTGACAGCTGCCAAGATGATCAGCTTGAACATAAAAAATTATTCATTCTCTGATGTCACGATTACTGAACATTAGTTGACAAAATTTCCTACTACCTAAAATTAATTAGGGGATTTAATTAAAAATAAACAGTACAGAAATTTTGGACTTGTCATAATAAATAATAAACCACAGTTATTAACACATGCAAAAATGAACATTTATACAAGCAGAAAGTGTAAAACACATTCTTCCTTTTACACAGAAAATGAAGCACAATGTCAGTAAATCATAAATTCACCAAAAGATGTGATTTTAGGTGAGTTGAGAGGAATGTGGGAGTACGTGCACAAAGCTGCCAAGAGCTGATCCAGCCCATGCAGCAGAGTTTATCTGCTGTGTAGGTGACATCTGCATTGAGTCCCATCTCCCAAAAGATGAAAACAGCAGATGCACCAAGCCGACATTCAGAGATGTCTTTGTCCATCTATTCCAACCACAGCTAGAATCTGTAAGCCTTAGGGGTTTTTCTTTTCTGTATTATTAAGAGGATGTTACACTAACAGAAGATAAAATGGGGTGTTAGAATTACTTGCAGTATGACATGCATAAAGGCAATGCCACCCCAATTCACTAAATATAATCTGTAAAAGTTATTCCCCCAGGATACATCCTATATATTAAATGTAAACCCTTAGTTGGCCAGTTCTAGAATCACAAAATTTTCTTATACAGTACTTGGAAAATTCACATCTATAAGGTAGGTATGTGTGGAAATGGGAATTAAATGCTGTAAGTTTTCTGGTAAATGTTATTCTCATATACATAGTATTAGCAAATGGTACCAATGTACTCTTGAATTTTTCTATGCTCTCATTTTCTGCTTTATCCTTTGACTAAATACTTTTGTTGGTAAGGATTCATTGCTCTCATTTGTGTGACTCTTTTTCTGTTTGTTTGTGTATGTACTCTTAAATGTTCATGTGAGATCAGTTTGTAGCCTAAATGGAGTGGTCCTGCAGCACAGCAACTTCAAACTCTGCAGAAAACGCAGGGTCTCTCTTACTCTTGTGTAGGATGAGCCTGCAGATTCAGAATGACAGTACCAGTGTCTCATCACTCAGTTTTTAATTGACTAGAAAAGGGTCATACCCTTGTTATCCAGCCTGTCCTTTGGTCAAAAACTGGCCTGTGGTCAACATATATGCATTTTCCACATTCAGAAGTAACTTAAGTCACACTAGTTTTGTGGCAGATGTTATTGGATTATCCTTTGAGGCAATGCATTGGAAAGAACATAAAAACCAGCAATGTCAGGAATCCTGACAACTGTATCAGTTTTAAATTATGGAAACATATGGAGGGCAAACCATTTAAAATAAGCACAGTGAAGCAGTCAGAAATATTGAATTATGTGATGGGATGTGGGGGAAGGAGTTTGATCAAAACTTTATTTTATTTCAAGTATATTGCCATTTTCATCTTCTTGTAATACAGTACAGAGTTACTGTGGCTGTATTTCAAGTCTTGTTTCAAAAATGAGAGATATCACAGTTCTTTTGCCTAAGAGGACACTTAGAAGTGTCCTGTTAAGTGTTCAACTAACTGCTTAGAGCAATAGTCAATTTTGGCATAAATGTAAGTTTACATGATTAAAATATTGGGGAAAAAATACTAATTAAATTTGATAAGTCTGAGTAACACTGTGCTTTTCAAATAGGGTTTCCTATCATTTATGCCACTGGCTCATCTTTTCAGTCATAAGTAACACCATCAGCTTTACTGTTACATTTTAACTTCTTTTAATTTCTCTGCAAAAGGAATGCAGTTCTATGACAAGCTGAGAAAGTTGTAATCCTGGTGAAGAGATTTTTCCTTTTTTTTTCCTTTTTTTTTTTTTTTTTTTTGACAGACAAGTTGGGAAAGATCAATGAAAGAGCTTTGGGCTCAATTATGCCATCAGATAAGCACTGTGTCTCTAAGCATCTCTAGCTAATTTATATACAAGAGATACTTACACTGGTTCTCTGGTGTAACTTAATGTGCACTGAAAGTTCTAACATTAGAAAGAACATCAATCACACCAAGATCCATGCAGAAAGCAAGCACAGATGGTAGGTGATGAGTGCTGATTTTGGAAAACAGAAAAAGCAATATGAGTTTTTCCCTACTGAGCAAGCTACTTTTGTTCTGGCTGTCACCATTTCATACGTAAGCAATTTTTCCTTTGTGATACATCCTTTAAAAGTGATGGGTTAAACGTAGTTTCTTAATCAGCCACTCAGAACTACCAAGATCAGAGGTTAAAAATTACTATGACAATTGTACATGGGGGCAAGTATGTGATACTGAAATCTGCAAGAAGAGAGGTAGCTTTTTCATGTCATTCTTAGAGTAATGCTGCCAATAATCCTCAAACTCAGGAATGTCAAATATTATTCAAGCAAAGTACAGAATAAATTAATTAAAAGTGAGAAGTACATTCTGTAAACAGTTTCTGCTTTCCTGAAACTTCACACAACTTTAAATTTTAGGGTTGTAGATTTGTGAATTTTCTTCAGACACTGCATAAATTATTAACAATCTCAAAATTTGGTGTAGGTCACCATGTGTGTCTGTACCTTACATGCAAATACTCTGTTATGAATGAGATTAGAAATAATTGCAATTTATAGTCCAACAGGTTTGTTGGTTTTTTCATTCTTTTCCTCTTTTTCCTGGCAAACTGTAGAAGAAAAAATTATGTTCTAGGATCAATCAAAAAAGCTGAAGCCACATTATCTGATCTTAATTCCTAACTGCTGTGCAAATGTTTTCTTGTTTATTTGTACATATTTTTCTCTGTGGCCCTAATTTCCTTTAAGATGGTATCTGCTACGTTGACTCTTGATCTAAATCCCTCTTTTAAGGTGGTCACCTCATGAGGAAGGTGTTACAGAAGCGTAGAGATAATCCAAGAACCCCAGAGCTAAACTTCAGGTTTCAGCTCCTACAGGGAAACAGATCTCTGTGGTGCTGAACAGGCCACCTACATCTCAGAAAAGGGCGATATGGATGTCTCACAATATACTTAACATTTAGGATGGGGAAAGGGTTATTATGAATTACTATAGTGTGATGGATACCTCTTGAAGGTTCCCATGGCCAGTGATAAAAAACCATCTTTACTGCTTATAAAAAGAAGAGATAATAAATATTATAAGGGTCCTTTATTCTGCAGCTGCTAATAATGCAACACTAGATCTCATTTTATTAGATGAAGGAGAGTTGGTCATTAACCTAAGAATACTCGACTGTTCAAGTGGGTGTCTTTTAGTTATGTAAGTTCAATATTCTACTCAACATTGCAGTAGCAGTGATTTTATGTACACAGGCTTTAACACTCAATTCCTAACAACTGAAGTGTAGTTGGAATTAGTAAGGAAACCACAAATGTAGACTGATTTGTTTTAAAAAGACCATGAGTTGTTGCAGGATGAATGACCATCCAAAATACTTGATTCTACTAGTAGGAATGAACATAACATAGCACAAAAGATATCTTACACAGACACATGGGAGTAATGTTGAAACCAGCAAAAAATAATATGTAAGAATGGGAAAAGGGAAGAAATAAATAGGAAGGACTGTTACTTATAATTTTGGAAATTTTATAAAAATCAGTAAAAACAAAAAGGTGTTTTAAAAGCAAATATAACAAAACAAAGCTCCTAGGCAATAGCTTAAGTACATTATTAAATATACATAGTGAAAATGGATGAAATTAACTTGAAAGTTTCCACCATGCGCTGAGAAGAACTCAGAGAGAAGTACCATCTCAATAAAACAAGAAACTTGTCTTTTGGAAAATAGTAAGTAGGCTGTGTAGAGGCATCTGTTCAGGTTAAGAAATTTTGGAACAGTGTGTTCATACGTCAACCAAAATCTTTAACAAAGTGACTGACAGGCACTACAATCTAGTTTAAAGAAGTTCAGGAAAACTTCAATGTACTCAGAAATCACTAATGCTCTTCCAATATATTTAAAAATAATTGAGGACATTTGTTAGCTGTGGATTACTTCTACATGGAATTATGAAATGGTAATTTGAGACTCAGAGAAGAATTCATAAATAAAAGCAAGAACAGTTAGTATATTTATTTGTAGAAACAGTTAGTATATTTATTTGTAGAAAGACTGTCTGATCCAAAATTCTTTTCCAATATTTTCTGGAAACATAAATCTATCTAGAAAATGTAACTGTGTTAAAAAAAAAAAAAAAAAAAAAAAAAAAAAAAAAAAAAAAAAAAAAAAAAAAAGATTTGCAGTAAATAGCACTAGCAAGGCATATGTTTGAGTCTAAAAACATTGGCTAACTGAGCAATCTTAAAACACAATGTGAAGTCATTGATGAGTAAGATTTTTTTCTAGCTAAGTCCCTCAGAAAATTTTTTTTTTGATCCTGTGCACTTTTATCAGGGACCTAAACAGGGATATATTGCATTTTCTGGCCTTTCTAGAAGACATAACATTTGTTGGGGCTGTAAATAATTAGAGAGACAAATAACTAAAAGAATAATACTAAACATATGCCTAAAAGTTCCAAAGAAGCAAAACATAGAATCATAGAACCATAGAATTGGCTGGGTTGGAAGGGACCTCAGAGATCATCAAGTCCAACCCTTGATCCACTACCGCTGCGGTTACCAGACCATGGCACTGAGTGCCACATCCAGTCTCTTTTTAAATATCTCCAGGGATGAAGAATCCACTACTTCCCTGGGCAGCCCATTCCAATGTCTGATCACCCTCTCCATAAAGAAATTCTTTCTAATATCCAACCTAAACCTCCCCTGGCACAACTGATGAGACCATCCCCTCTTGTCTTGCTGGTAGTTGCCTGGGAAAAGAGACCAACCCCCACCTGGCTACAACCTCCTTTCAGGGAGTTGTAGAGAGTGATGAGGTCTCCCCTGAGCCTCCTCTTCTCCAGGCTGAACAGCCCCAGCTCCCTCAGCCTCTCCTCATAGGATCTGTGCTCCAGTCCCTTCACCAGCCTGGTTGCCCTCCTTTGGACCTGCTCCAGCACCTCAATCTCCTTCCTGAACTGAGGGGCCCAGAACTGGACACAGTACTCGAGGTGTGGCCTCACCAGCGCTGAGTACAGGGGCAGAATCACTTCCTTGGACCTGCTGGCCACGCTGTTCCTGATACAGGCCAGGATGCCATTGGCCTTCTTGGCCACCTGGGCACACTGCTGGCTCATGTTCAGCTTCTTGTCGATCCAATCCCCCATGTCCGTAGCAATAGCAGATAAAAATTCAGTCTGAAGTGTGGCTTTGAAGCTGGCAGCATCTTTCCCATTTAATTTTTTTTCCCCTAGCAGTACCAGAGACTTTGATTTGGAATGTACACAACAAAGGTATAATCTTTCTGATTCAGATTAAAGAAAAACAAAAACACAATTCTTGTCATGTGAAGCTGGTAGATTGTCCAGGCTTTTGCTTTTGTATCATCCAGAGTTGGTCACTAGGGATACAAAATTCTAAAACTCTAAATCCTGCAACCAATCACTGTGTCTTTTAAGGGGGTGTTGGTTTCACGTGCTGAAGTGTGTGCACCAGTTTACAGGAACTAAGAAAAGCTCCTTTCTGCTTGTCCCAAACTGAGAGGACTCAAGTAGCTACAGTAAGGTGGTTGTTTAAAAAGGGTTTCTCCATGTGTGGCATCTTGCTCAACATCTGGTTCTAGTTAACTTCTGAGGTTTCTGTGTACATTTCTGTGTTGAATTTGTATTTAATTTCAAAACAAGACTGAGTATAAAGCTAGAAGTTCATGTGATTTGTACAAAGAAAAGGAACACAAAACAAATGTTATTGCCCAATTCGTGCTTGGAGAATTAGGTGTTATCACATGGCAATTTTTGTCCTAAATCAGCTACTTGTGTTTCTTGCTGGAAATGCCCCTTTGACTGTACTTAGCAACCATGTCTAAGGGTGTATGAAAGATCACTTTTTTGGAGATTGTTTATGCACCACGTTGCACAAAGTTTTCATACACTATGAAAACATGCAGGCTTTGTGTTGAATAGAATCAGAAACCAGAAGCTTTATGGAATAAAATTAAAATGTAGTGGTTCATTTCAAGTTTTTATGCAATTAACCATAGTAAATTTTTACTAAAAAATCACATTACAAATGACGGTTTAACATCTGATTTAATCTTGTAAAATCTAGCACTAACATAAAGCACATATTCACCCATACTTCAGCTGGCTAAGCCAGTTAAGCAACCAGAATATAACCTTTGTAATGTACAATTACATTCCACTTCTGTATCAGTTGCCATGTGATTTTTACTGACGTCAGCATTGCAAAACTTCAACTGGTTCAGAGAGCACATCACTTCTATCATGCAAATGGCTAGACCTTAATCTAATGAAATATCAGCATACTACACTGCAGCTAAACCAGCCCCTCTAGAGGACATCCTAATGTATTTTTCCTGACAGATTTTAAAAACATAGCCTCAAAAATTTCACATCCATACATTCATAGAAACTAAAAATCTAGGGTTTGTTTTATTTATAATATAAATTTTATATATATATATGTTTATAAATTTGTAACATTTTTTCAATTTCCTAGTCTGCCTGTCTTTTTCACATTAATTTCCTGCCACTACAGACTATCCTTGCTGTACACCACAATTGGCAGTGAAAGCACATACTTGGTTTAGCAGCAGCAGCAAAACAGTTTAAGGACATATAAGGCTGCATTTTGTTACATTTTACATAAATGATATGAGTCTGGGAACTTCACAGTCTTTGAAAAAAACTTTTTAAAAATGCATAAAGACTTTTCCATGGTGGATGAATATCACCTAACCATTTTGTTTTATTGACTTCACCAGAAGTACTGGAATGAAGAAGTGTTTGAAAGGTAGACTTTCAATAATCCTTAGGATCAAACAGGTCTGTGTGATGCAGGTAGAAATTTACTTGTTAATAAATTATATTTTGAAGAATATGGTCTTATGTTTGTATTATCTCCTTCTACAGAACACTTTTTTTAATTAAAAGAAAGAAAAACAGTGTGTAAGAACTGGCTTCATAAAATAAATGCTGACCAGCTGTGTAGAAGTAGCCAGCTACAGCAGAATGTATCATAAGAAATAGCTATGTCTAGGTTTGTTTGGTTTTATTTTACTTCCAAACCATTACTAGGAGAAATCAGCAGTTTGAGCTTAATACAATTGCCCTGCTGATTTTTATAGAGCTCTTGCCATTATTGAAATTGGACTTACTATTTTCTTCAAGCATATGCATAAAGAGCTGAATAGCTGTGAATTGGAGTGGAATTAAAGGAGGGTAGAGTCATATTTAAAATGGTGCATAGAATAGGCAAAAAAATAATTACTTTTTTTGCCTTCTCCTATAATTTTGTGAGGTCAGTAAGGAGACAAGTATATTTTTGCCTTTATTAGAGCTGAAACCAGATGTGGGTGTGACTTGGACTACAGTGAACAACCCCATCAGAAAGATGAAGCTTTTAGAATCTGTAGTTATCCATTTCCAGAGTATCATTATAAGCAGCAAATTTAAATCAGATGATCCAACTTTTACTGAGGAATGACACCAGCCCATGAGCTACAGAATGTCTGCAAGTGCAGGAAGTGTCAGGCCATTTTGTTCTTCAGACTATAAACAAAAATCAGGATATCTGAGAGTTGCTTAAAAGTAGAAAAAGGTTCTGTGTAGTTATAGAATTTTACAACTGATGGAACATTCTAAATTTTAATTAACCTCTCCCCTGTACTGGCTGCTGAAAATATCCCATCTGTGACCTGAGGGTTATGGACGTCATCATCTATAAAAACATACTTAATGACTTCATAACACTGCCAAATGCTTTGCTGGCAAGATGTACCTACTTGTACACAGTATACTCACATAGAATAATCTGAACTCAGGTTAAAAAAATATTGTCAAATAAATATCATAATTATGACTCTCATATGACTGAACATAATATGAATCTGGTCTACAAACTGATCAAGGTTTTAACTTTGCTATATCACCAGGTTAAAAAAATGAGCTGTAATTAAGGTATAGAATTAAGGTATAGAATAACTTCAGAATGCATTATGCAGCCTGAGGGGTAGGAGTTAATTTACTGTTCTTTCAGGTGTTAATGTGAAGATGTAGTAACAGCTAATACAACATCAATGAAATAGTTGGCTTATATATTTTATTTGCATACTCTGATTGTTTAGTTGATTGTCCAAAGGAAATCAGAAAGTAGTAAATAGTGAAGGGAAAAAATATCTTCCTGTTTGGGAATATTCTGTCTGTATCATAAATCACAAATGGAGAAAACCAATAGAATATTCTATCCCTCTGCATAAAAGCATGATTTTTGTCTATTATACATTAAGTATTTTGCCTAATCTAGTCTCTGTATGTCAATCAGAGAGGCTTTCACCATTTCCTTTGGGAAAATTCTCCACATACTTGTAGATTTTGCTATCACAGAGATTATCCAGACAGTTAACATTTGCCCTTACTTAACTGCATAAAATTCCTCATGCTTCTGCTCTCCTTCCTTCTGCTAAACTGGTTCCTGCCCGTTATTGAGAAAGCCTTTAGAAACTTGCAGAGAATTAAATGTCTGCTCCTTCCTGCCTGTGGGTTCCAGCTGCTATAGTGTTCTTCTTTTGTTAGTGATGCTTCTGAAAGCTTTAATTTCCAAAATCAAATTCACAGTGGGTTTGTGATTACATTGTATACTGTGGTATCACCCAGTGACTCCAGAGAGCGTTGCATCCTGTTATGTTAGATGCTCTAGGGGTGTGATGGTAGGCAATGAAACCTGAACCAAGGATTTTTCACATTCAATGGCATGTCTCAGCTCCCACATTACTAACATGATCTGGTAAGTCTTAATCTTTATTCTCTAGATCATTGTCCCCTCTCATGAAAAAAAAATAAAACCACAATGGTCAAGTTTTGCCTTCCATTTTAGAAACTTCATCACTCCTGGAAGAAAGGAGAGGAAGAACAAGCATAGGAGCCCAGGACTCCTGAGGATTTTGGTGAAGTCTAGGGTTCCACTTGTCACCATGTTGTTTTTAGTAAAAGGGACTGGTATCTTTGATTATAAAGCTTGATTCTCAATGAAAACTGATGGATATTGGGTTTTTTTTTAATCATCTGATAAAGAACCAGGAAAAATCTCGTAATTTCCTCATGAATAGTGTAATAGAAGGGGTTTACCTTCTGTAAGTTGCCTACTTGCACCATTTTAATCTGACAGGCTGTTTGAAATATTTTTAAACCCAGCCAAGGGAATGGAATAGGTACATTTTTCTTCAGCAATGAGTGGAAAGAGTGACTCCAGGGGAAAAAACTTACATGTTTAGTTGCCTTTTGAGCAGTTATCTGATGGGGATTACACACTTAATAGCCCTATATTAAGCAGGTGTAGTGACCTCTTTTTAGAAGTGTGTGTTGACCATTTTTCAGGGTCTGCTTTCTTTTTTCTATTAGCCTTGTGGTCACAACTATATTTCACATGACTGAACAGAAATCTACAACTTATGCCACCTGAAAGATGATTTTAATATGTCTTTTATAAATTATTTACTTTGGATAGCTTGTCTGTACAATTCTTGCTTTAAAATGAAATGCTCACAAAAATAAACAAACAGTCCTAAGAATTTTCTGGTATAAATAAAATTCTCCACCTTCAGAATTTCAAGAAAGTGTGCTGAAGTGAATTCACATCTTCCCTGAAGCACTGCAACACTGAATGAAAACACACAGAAAACCTTGAGATATATTCTAAACTCCCTGCATTCAGTCTCTGGAGCATTACTCTGCTACCCCCAGTCCAACAAAATATGAATAATTCTGTCATTTGTGCATACACAAAATCCCATTGGGAGTTGATACAAACATAAAATTTCTCAAGTGCTTTCTAGCATATGAAACCATGCTCAGATCCATGTGAAGCCAGAAAAAAACTTTTGAGAAAGAGGTAGTAATTTTAAATCTAAACCAGAAATTCATCCATCTGTTTCTTATTTCCAGTCTACCATGTTGTAACTGTCCTTATTTATGAAGAGATGAGCCTTTCAGTGCCATCATACTTTATGTCATAGGCAAAGTCTGGTTCTCCAGTACGTTGTTCACTGAAAACAGTAGAAGTTGCTGGGAAAAAAAGATAAATTTAAAATTATAAACACTTCAATTTATGTAACAACTAAAGAAGAGTTCTATAACTAAAACTACGTATATTCATATCTATATATTTTTATGAGGGTACTATGCTTTGCCAAGCATTTCTCATCATACAAAAAACAACTTCTTTTGACCTTCATCTTAATGTTCCCATGCTTTGTCTTTTGAAATTCAGAAAGACAGAAGTTCTGGAAGATAAATATCTCTCATGTTTCCCATGAAATTCCGTTTGTCTACATCCCAGGTACAGGTGTGGTGTGATTCCCATCTCCCAGCAAAGCCATGGAAGCATGCCAAAATTACAGCTGCACACAAAGACTCAAACACCACAACTAAATCACCATCAGCAGCTGCTACAGCAGGAGCTCTGAGCAGAAAACCTCCCTTACAAGGTCTCTCTTCCATCCTTGAAGACTTTCTCCCTTAGATGCGTTGCATGGATTTAGGAGCTCATTCTCAGCTCTGAAGGAAGCATGTCAACGAAGTGTTTTTCCATCATCTCCAAAGCAGGCATCCCCAACCATTTCACAAGGGGACTACAAGGCCCTAGAATACCTTCCCTCCCTAAACTCTTCCCCCTGACAGCTGCAGCAGTTACTCAGAGTTCAAACTAACTGTGGATGCTCAGGGCTTGATAACACTCCTTTATAACAACCCTGCCACATATGCTTGGAACAGAATTATTTTCAACCTGCATGAGCAATATAGGTGATGTATCTAACAACATTGAAATAAAACACATTACTTCAGTTGCAAAATTAAAAATCTGTCAGTTAAAGGGCAAAACTAAGATCATCAAAGTCATCTTCATTCCTCTTGCACATGTAACTGGCATAGCATGGTGCCTTTCAGCAGCCTCAGTCCTTTGGCTGCGGGGTGGGAGAGTGCAGTGGAGGATGACTGAGGGCTCAGGACTGAAGGTCTCTTCCAGAAGGCTGGAAGGTTTATTCAGGAGGAGGAAGATCACCTTTGTGGCTCCTGTAGATGTTGTCATACAGAAGAGCTCTGACGTGTTCTCACATGGGTCACAGCTTTCTTGCATGATTCTATACAACTCATTTTAATATCAAGCACTGGAAGAGATTTTCACCTGTTTTCCACTGACTGAGGTTCTACGAGCAGCCATGTGGGAAGCTGAGCAGGCAAGGGCTTCACAAGGAGTTTTTTGCTGCAGAAGAGATCAGCAGCAGCTGTGATTCTTGAGCACTCTGGGATAAAATGCATTTCTGTAGCAAAGAACTGTAGGAGGAAGGAAGTATGAAGGAGAATTAGGTGGGTATGTTGAATTATGCAGTTCATGTGAACAATTTTCTTCCAGATACATTTGGAGTTGATTAACATATACATAGACATTTGGCACCCTGGCTGCAGTGAATTTTCCTTCAAGCGAAGTAACAGTTCTTTTATTTCTTTTATTCACTGAGCTCACCCAGATAAAAGAGCACACAATGTACCTGGAGCCTAAAAAGGGCCCCTATATCCTGAAACAGCGCAAACTCCAGCTTCATTAGCACACATCATTAAACATTTCATTCAGAAAGGTGCTTGAATATGCTGGGACCTCTGCACACAAGCTGTTTGACTGCCCTCAGCCCGGAGGGACAACCTTTTGACTTAAGCTACTAGACTTGAAGCTGGGTATATTTTGCCAGATTGGTTTTTTTTCTGTTGCACTAATCACTTCTCCCCTAGTCTGGCTGTATGTCAAGAGTTGTCTCCAGCTCCCTCCTGCTGGTGCTTTCAGGGTCCCTGAGGATGGGAAGTCATGGACTGGTTGAACAGCAGTATTCTAAATTATCAGTTACATATCCACATTCCCTCCTGTAGTCTCACAATGTCAGGTGGCTCCACCCTTAGACTTGAACACACAAACAGTAGGTTCAGAAGCTTACACTGAGGTAAACAGTGGGTTATTTTCACCACACATTTCCCTTTCACAGTTCCTGATGGCTGCCCCAAAAGCAAGAGGGAGAGAGTTAACATCCTCTCATGGGGAATCTTCACTGCCCCGGACCTGTCCTACCTCACTTTGGCCAAGTTAGCAGGTGAAGGTGCTGCAGTCTTCAGGGATGTCACAGCAACATGAACAGTCTGAGTTCAAAATGGCCTGAGAACTACTAAGGACAGAGTTACAGCAAAGAGCTCTCAACAGAGTGAAGTGGTTAATGCCATAATTTTGTTCTGGATTACTGCAGTGGTACATATCCCTCTTCTGGTTTGTCAGGAAAATGAATACAAGAAAAAACTGTACAGACACAGAAGGCAAAACTTTCATGAAAGTCATATGTTTCCTTAATGCCCAAAATATCAAGAAAAGACATAGTTTATAAAATTTTTCATTGATTTATTTGGAAGCAATGCGTATTATTTAAATATCTAGAAGTTTATACCAGATTCGTAGAATACACCAGTAGCGTACACAACCAAATTATGGGAGTTTTCTTGCACTTCTGTAAAAAAGTGTCACATTTCTACAAAATGCTGCCAAAAAATGGAAGTTTCTGATAAAATAAAATATGTATAATTATGTTTAATAGTGTACATTACCAGAAGAGTGACTGGGGTAAAAAATATAATCTTTCCATCTTTTGCTTGAATCAAGCTTTAACTATTCATTTTTACATTAAACTATATTTTTTAACCAAAACAGCGACACTGTTTTAAAAATCAAGAAATATTATGTCTAATGCCAGGTTTATTACCCTTGCTGTGTATAAAAACAAATGGTAAAATTATCATCTAGAAGATACATACCTGAAAATGACACCTAACTACACAATTTTTTCCTGTTTTCCAAGCTCCAACTACGTTAATTTTTTCATAGTTAACATCCTAACAGCTTGCGTTTTTTGGTCTTTTCTTTAATGCAAGACAAAAAAAAAAAATAGATTAAGTTACTCAGCAGCTGTTTTGTTCTACCTTTCATTCACCCAGTCACTTGTGATGAATTTATGGAATAATCTGAAATGCAGAGAATGTTTCTTCCTGTGTCATTAGTGTGCAGCTGCTTTATATCCCTCAGAAATGCTTAATTTTAATTGATTTTTAAAATCATTACAGCATTACTGTGTACAGAAACATTTCCATTTTTAATTCTGTAAATACTTATTGACCACAAAATTATTGACATCTTCTTCTTCTTGGCAAGTTCTTTGCCTGCCTAACATCTGATTGCAATGACTTTTGCACTGCTAATCATGTTTCGTAACAGTTCTTTATAAAGTGGTAGTGCTGTGTTTCACAATGTAATGTTCATTTTCCCAGTGTGCCTTCACTTACCAAAGTGTACTAACACAATGGGGAAAAAAAGAAAAAAAATCTATAAGCTTTCCTGTAAAACACACTATCAGACCCTTTAAGACCTTCAAGACATTTGGTATGTAACTGTGGTGCACAGTCATTCCTAGTCATTCCTAGTAAACAGAGAATTAGCATTCCTTCAATTACTTATCTGTTTAAGATTAAAATTCTTTCCAGGATATTTAGTTCTTAGGGCACTTAATCACAGCACTTTTCTGTTATAAACATGCCCTTTCTTGTTAGGAATGACACTAATTTTCCAGTTAGATATCAAAGCAAATTATTTCTAACTTTATAGCACTCTGACATAGATTTGTGGAATTAGATCATAAATGTTTATTGCAATCTTCAAAAACATATGATGACACAGGCAGTTCCACAGTCCCAGTGTGTAACCAGATGTGCTAGTTATTTTAAGTAAAAAAATTAAAATTCTTTTTCTTCCTTTATCTAAATCATATGTGTCTGTGGTTTGATTAATATGTTCCTTTAATTGCATCATCACCTTTCTGACAAAAATATTTTCTAATGGGGAAAACAAAGCATTGACAATGTTGATCTGGTACTCCCCAAAGCTGTACTATATACATGAAGTGACATTGAATTAAAGGCTAATATACCACTGCTGCTTCCTCAAAAGTACAGAATTAAGGAAGTTTGTACATTGTGAGGATAAAGAGTGTCTTACAGGGAATGTTTAGTGGAGGAATAAGATTGTTTATCATTTCACTATCCGTTCATCTGTCTCTTGGTTTTCCATCCCTCTCATGTGGTGGATTTGCTACATGCTGATGATTCATTGAGATGATTCTTTCTGTCAAAGCAAGGAAAGCTCTGTCACTCCAGGACAGAGTTGTTCTTCTTGCTGCAGTTCATTGCTGGCACTCTGTTCACAGTCATGCCTCAGCTCTATTACTAATTTTAGTCTTTGGATACTTCAGCTATGAGCCGTAGCCTCTTTTAACCACAAATTACTTTGTGGGTTCCTATGGGCCTGTTCATGTTCATGTTTTTCTCTTCTGACTCTCCCTACTCCCAAAGGGGAGGGAACTGCTATTATCCTTTCATACAGTGGCCTTTATTTGTTGATAATTGTTTTCTTGATTCTTTTCCCATCTCCGTTCCAGCCCATTTCTTATCCTGGCTTCTGTAATGCCTCTTACTGACTTCTGTCCTCAAAAAAAGTATCTCTAAGAAAACCTGAATAGACCAGACTTCAGTTTTTTACTGAAAATGCTCACTATTCAAACTGAGTTGTTTAACTGAGTAGAAAATGAGAGAGGAGAGAGAGGATACGGAGATGAGAGGAAAATGTGTGACACATTATTTGACATTTCTAGGGGAAGCATCCTTATTCTAATCTAAGTAATGTCTTCTGCAAAAAACTTTATGATATGAAAAAAAGGTAAGATAATCTTCTTGGCCAGCCTTCTAGCACAGAGAAGAGCTATTTCACATACTGTAATGGCCATCTCCAATATTGACAAAAAAAGGACAATGTTGATGATCAGCTTGCCATCTCACACCTAAAGCCTAACCCATAAACTCTTTTTTAGATGAGCTTTTAGTCTTTTTCGATATTTTTTCACTAACATATCTGGTGCATCTCCAAGTAACATTATAATAATACATATTATTATGAATGAAAATTTAAGTATACATATATGAAAACAAGGTTAAAAAATAAATTATTCTGAAACTCTAACCTCAGCATCTGTAGAAAGGATGTTTTGAAAACTGGAAGAAGGTCACATAATTGAATTTCAAAAACTTCATTGACTGAAATCTATATGGAAATACTTGCAGTTCTTTTGTATGGAAGTATGGACACACAGACACACACATATGAATGAGTGGGTATCTACAAAACTTTTAAATATCTAGCATATTTAAATTCCAAACAAAACATTACAATTTCTTGATCTATCATCTCAGGAACCTCAGAGCTGTAATGACTGATGCATCAGGTGCAATTCAAAAATAATTACTCAGAAGAATCTTGTCCCTCCCTGATGTAACTAAGATAAACTGGCAAATGTCAAAAAATGTTTCTACTGCATTGCCTTTATGATAATTTGATGCTTTTGAATCATCATTATGCTTGTGAGTCAAGGGCCATTTTATCATTAAAATACATAATTTAATGTAAAAGCGAAACCTTGCAGACAGTCAGCTTTCATCCTTTGGTGGCATATGATATTAGAGGTAAGTATCTAAATGGAATATCTGACATGTTTGGAGAAGACTCGAGGGGTGACCTCGCCAACAATTTTTCATTAAAGTTGTTTTCATTAAAACAGAAAATATCTGTTCCATAAAATGTAATTTTCCCGTGGCTATTTTCATTTTTCTATTCTGTTACTGAGAAAAGGGCTACAGCTACCCATTATCTAGATCCCTGTATTTCAGCCTTTGGGGAAAGCCACGAACCTGACAAAGATCTCTGACTGAGCATCAGCAAAGAGGAGCAGAAGGACAGAAAGACTTGACATTCAACTGCTTGTAACCCCAGATGAAAACTAATAATTTCATTTATGGAAGAGGAAACTGAGCAGTACTTTCTGGGCAGGCAGACAACTAGCAAGCCAAAATTCTCTGTAAAGACCATTTTTTATATTTTTTTTTCTTTTGAAATCTATTTCAGTTGAAGTAAAAAACTATATGTAATGGTGGGAGCAGGAGGAGGTGGGGAGGATTGTTCATTTTGCTTTTTACCCTAACTCAGAAGGGAAGTATTTTCCAAACTATTTTATTAAGCCAAAAGGATTTATATTTTCCAAACAAATCTATTCATGGATTTCTGACCCAGTCAGAATACATGCCAAATACAGCTCAAATGTTTATGTGGGGCTCCACTAGAGGAAGGTTTGCATGGCTCAGTAGCACCAGCTCCTTCCTTCTCCCACCAGCTCTCCCAGACCGTCTCCCATCCACTCAGAGAGATGCTCTCCACCCTCTTTGCTCAGCCCACCCTGCTCATTTCTACTTCCAGAGGAACCTGATCCTTCCCTGCTCACAGCCCCCACCCTGGCTTTGTCCCACTTTATATGACTTATATGACTTTTTTATATGACTTTTCTAACTGACTTTCTTCATATATGTGTGCCATTTCAGTATTTCATACAGGGCTAGATTGTTAGTCTACTGAAAATGTCTATTAATATTTTTATATTTCACTTATATTTAATTATATTTCAAATTACTTTCCTCTTTTTAAAAATAAATTTATTAAAATATTAACTTACTGTCTTGTCTGGGCCTAGATGTCCAGTATTTTGAATTGAGAAACATAGTTTATTTTTAAAATTGTATTTTTATCATACAATTTAGAGTGAGGGGAATACAGAGAAGAACTGCTGCAACAGACTGGGCTAAATCAGACATTGGAATGTGCTGCCCCAGGAAGCAGTGGATTCTCTGTCCCTGGAGATATTTAAAAAGAGACTGGATGTGGCACTCAGTGCCATGGGCTGGTAACCGCAGCAGTAGTGGATCAAGGGTTGGACTTGATGATCTCTGAGTTCCCTTCCAACCCAGCCAATTCTATAATTCTATGAAAAATAAATAAAACATTGTTATGTTTTTCGTCAAATAACATTTTATGTAGTATCAGCTGGATCATGAGCTCAAAAGACGTTTTCCCTCAAAGTACCTGTGATTTCTTATCAGTGAAAGGAACACAGATCACAAGTTGCCAGAATCAAGCTCCTAGACAGGTAGCAAGTAACTGTTCCAGAATAAAGATCATAAGTTGGAGGATATAAATTTATAGCATATGCATAGAGCCACTAACTCATAAAAACAAGCTAATGTTCATTACTGTTTGTTTACCACCGTGGGTCCGAACATGTGCAGATATTAACAATATGTCTTTGATTTTTAATGGAAATATAAAATTTTCTTTCAATGTGTTTTATGTCATCTACAGGGAATATGTGTTTCTTGCAGATTTTAGCCATTCAGTTGTAATTTAGAAAGCCTCACGAAAGGTTGTAATGAATACACTCTTAAGTAAGGCAAAACCAAACAAACTTTGGCTTTTGCAGGGGGTGTGAGTATATTCAGGAGATAATTATGCTTGACACTCTCTGAGGTTGTTCTATTGGAGGCCCCACAGCAATAAGGTACATGACTGAGCAGAGGAATTCTGACTTAACCTCATGATCACCAGTTTAATAAATCAGAACTTACACAATGAGGCACAGCACATGGGATTTATCTGCCCTTAGTTATATATTTAGGGCAATTCAGGTTAAAACCATACAGCTTGGTTATGTAAAGATCCTTTGGATCCCATTGATCCAAAAAAACCATGAATTGTCTCAGGATTCACTACCAGGTAGGTTTACCTATCCTGAGCAAAGCACCTCCTAATCCATCTCAGATCACTGTATGATATGTATGAATACCTCTCACTGTAATCACATTAACACTCACATTCTGAGAACAGGACAGCTTCAAACACAGATCTGTATTTAAAGCAGGCTTCTACATTAGCCTAGCAAGAAAAAAAAGAGATATCAAAACAACTTTTGTAAAGGCTTTGCTTTGTGCCCTGTAGTTGTAATGTCAAGCAGTCTATAATTAGAGTACAGAGGAATCAGTGACTAATGCGCACAAAGGTACAGGGAATTAGCTGATGTGTTTTCATTATTTTTCTTGTAGACTGAAATACTAAACATTCTGATGCTATTCCTTGGAGTGCAAATGCTGGTACACCCTGTTCAAATACAACCACGGGAAAAAATGCAAAAGAAAGAAAAACCACCAACTGCAGATGCCATATCTTCTTCTACAGTATTTACAATGTATACTTTCACACCCAACATGACCACACTTCCAATACAGAATTCCCATGCCTCCTCTACAGTGGCACATTTAAGCTGGTGACCACTGACAAAAGAATACAAGTTTATAACTTGCTCTTGCATTCCCTTTGCCTCCTCTTCCTTGCCTTTCACATTTTCCCCATCTTCAAGACCTTTTCAGTATCTTGGAACATTGGTTGAATGTGGTAGGAAATGTGGAACAGTTTTTATTGTTCACTAATACCAGAAAGAATAGCTTTGGCATTGCCTCCACTCTTGCTTTCCCTTCAAACCAAGCAGTATCTGCAGCACTAAGCACTCAGTCACTGGACTGTCAGCTTCTTCTTGGCAAACACAAAGTCTGAGTAAATATTGTGTAGTCACAAAGAGCATGGATGTTTTGACTGATTAAGTGGGAGGGAGGGACAGAAGGCTAGGAAGAACCATCCAAAATATGTGAACACAAGATAAAAACAATAGACTGTCCCACCAAAATCAAGATTGCAGATGCAGATTGATGAGTGCTGTCTGTTTCTTCACACACTCTATTATTTTTTACACACATATATGAAATCTATTGGTTCTCATAAGTTTTAGACTTTGGTGAAATCCATCTCAGTGCTAGGAGCCAGTTATAGGATCAATACGCCTTTGAAGTAGTGCCTAGGTTTGTGTTGACCTTTGATAAGAGAATAAATTTCACCCTGTGTCATTAGTGCTGCCCACAAACATTAAAGGTCTATGTTTGCCTTGCCTTAACATCTTTGATATTTACCCACTGCTTTGCTTGAGTTATCAGGTATAAAGATGACACTGTCTTTCCTGACTATGCTGAAAAGGAGAGATATTTGTATTTAAAATAATGTTCAATCCTAGGCCAGAGGGATAGATAGTTCCAACTCTTGCTGAACTTTTTCCTAGCAGAGTTCAAGAAGCCAGTACAGGTAAGCTGATGTAACTTTAATAAAACAGAGTTCAAAAAACAGTCATTATTTGTCAACCCAGAGGCCAAAACATACCCTGAGGTAGAAGATTATGACGCCACAGAGATCAAACATTACCCAGTGACCATGATACCCCACCCGAAGAGGGGAAAAACTCAAAACCAGTTTTGTAACAAGGGCGTGGGATATGATGTGGCAGGTGAAGGTGAGTCCTCTCCGCAGGTGCAACTCTCACTGTCCTGCCTGGGCTACTTCATGGAACCAGGTAGTTGAATTTGGCCATGGCTTTTTTGGGGTAAGACTGATTCTCCTGTTGCTCCTGCCCATGTCCTTGCTGTCCTCCTGCCGTGATTCACTCTGGCAGTAGGTTACAGTCCCAAACACACGTTATGTACAAGCACATCTACTATGCAAGGGACAAGTGATGGTTCTTCCAGGCAGCTTCTCTCCTCTGCTAAACAGGTAGGTCCCATCTCTTACTCTTCACAACCCTGCCTCTTCTCGTCTCCATACTTGGTTCTAAGTTGAAGGGTTGACCATCTTGCTGAAATTACCAATCTGACACACACAGAGTTCTTAAATTTTTGTGAAAGAAAATAAAATACAGGAACATAAATGTCCAACAGTACACCTTGTGTAATAGGATTCCTTAAAAATGATTGGTGGTAAAGCAATATTTCTCCTATGAACAAAGAACTGTTATCTGTAGTCAGTCCCCTGTTAATTTAGCAACTCAATTTCCAAAAAGAGGGGCCATGTCCCCAGGAGGTCCTCTGGCAAAGGGTTCACCCACAATACAGAAGATTACCGAGTTATAATTTTAAGAAACTTACAGCAAGGATGACTGAATAAAGACAGAAGTCTCTGATGGCATCAGGCATAGAAGGAAAGACTGCAAGACAGTGTGGGTGGGAGAGAGCGCTTCACTTCCTCACATGAGTACAGTGATGAGAATTATTCTTGCTCATATGTTTTGCAGTGAGTGGAATCAGGGTCCTGTTTGCTTTCCTTCCTTTCTTCTTTTCTGCTTCTACTCTCTCTCTCTCTTTTGCTATGTGCAGATCCTCTAGTTATGTGAAAAAACTACACTGATTCTTATAAGCTTTTTTTAGCTTTTCATGTGGCAACAAAAAGGAACCCTTAACTTAAAAGCCATATTGAACAGGATGGAGAGAAAATACAAGATTACTGTTAATCCTGGGCTGAGCCAGGGGAGTGGTAGATGTCTGCTTCTCTTGGGAACAAAAATGAGGTACCAGAGAGTTATTGTCTTGGAAATCCTACCCAAAGCAGGATTATTAAGAGCTTCCAGCTTTTTCAGGAGCTAAGAACTCTCCTAGCTGTCTTTCTAGCTAATGAGAGTTGTCTGGATGCCTGGAACAAGGATCACTTGTTTGTGCAATCCCACCACATTCCCATCATATGTATTGCAGTCCCTGAGCTGGGACAGGGTAGTGCCCAGCTGATTCAGAAACATTTGAGGCTGACTATGATCAAGGCCTTTTGCTTTTCTTTATTGCTGACATCTCCTGCCTGACTCATCCTCAGGAGTGGCTGAGAAAACCTTACTGCTTAACCCTTGCAACTTGCAATCTGACCTGAGTCAGTGCACTTCCCAGGCATGCACTGGGAGCTCTGCATTGCCCAGCTGAGGGCAAATAGAGCAGCCCAGGTCATGGCATACAGATAAGGTCCTGTATACCTCCTAAACTCAGTGGCCTCATCCATGCAGGGAATGCTCCTTGGCCCATGCCACCCCACCAATGTCTTCTGGATATTATGCCAGGTAGCAAAAGTGAGTCAAACCTCTGACATGGAGCTTATTTATTTCTAGTATTAATAATTAAAACCATACAGATAATGGTAGGCCAGGTGAAATCTGTGACTTGAGTGGTTTACTGGTAAGTCATAGCCTAACTCTCCCAATGGTGGTTGCAGAAAATGTTAATTTTCACCTAGGAAAGATCCCATAAATCCTCACAAAAGCAGTGAAATCTTACTTAATAAAGAGTTCACTTGATTTAAGACAGCTCCCACAATTTCTTAATCTGCAAGGGGCAAACCAGGCAGGGCAATGAATAGACCAACCAGTAGATTAATGGATAAGTAGATATTTTAACATGCTTTACAAATAATTAATAATGTAACAAAACACAATACTCACTAGAAACATCAGGGCAATCTACACTTTAAAGAAAAAACAGTTCTTCATCTTTATTAATAGAATCATTAGTATTTATCAACATTTAAAACATTGCTCAAAGTCATAGAAATATGACACTAAAATTATTTCTAGAGAGGGACCCTACATTTTATATAAAGAATTCTGTAAAATTTCCTCTCCTCATACACTGTCAATCATTTACTCCTTAATTCTTCTCTCCACCAAGTTCAAGAACCTACCAGGATTGTATATGTACTTAAAGAAATGTTAGCTTGAACTGTAGCTTTGCATATCCTTATTAGCACCGGATCCAAATAGTCAATTTCCAAGAGATGCTGTGGTGACGTAGATCCTCCCTGCCTGGTAGGAAACTCAAGAACTTGTTGCACCCAGGTCCAGCTCTCCATGGGATGGTGTTGTATCCTGCCCCTGACTTAGCCTCTCCACCTCTCAGCCTATTCTACCCAAGTTTCTTCATCTATTTTAGGGCAAAGAGTCCTCTGAGTCATACAGGAAAGAAATAGGCCTTACACTTATGTAAGAAAAGTAAAATATTTCTACTATACTTTATATACATACTTGCTAAGTCACCAAGCATACTGGTTTTATGATGCTGGCAAAGTTGATAATTAGCATTTGATTGATTGATACTAATTTCCTTTACAAACACAATATTAAGAAAAATATTCTGTGGAGAAATTGGATGTAGTGTGCCATAATATTTAATGATGTTACTTGTTCTGGTGCTTGAATTATCACCTTGCTGCAGGATGGATTTATGGGTGATTTTGGCTTCAGCTCAGATACTCTGTTCATCAGCTTTCTCAGTGGTGGGAAGTATACTATTCAAACAATGCCACAATAATAAAAATAAATAAAATTGATCATGACAGCTTCCCAGTACAATTTTTCTGGAATATTTTACTCTTTTGACATCTGCGTTATTAAACTAAATTGCTTCATTTTCATCCAGTGACTGTCACCAGAGCTGCAAATCCTCTGAATGCCAGTGAGCAGCATGAGTATGAAAATTCTACTTCTTTGTGATATACACTCATCTCCTTGGGCAGATTAACTCTGCAGTGGGCATTGTCTGACTCAGCACCATAAAAACACAGCTGTGCTGCTTCCTCAGCTGCCTCAGGTCTGGTATCACTGTTACGCTTTTTATGTGACAAGCTGTCTGAACAAAGAATCTCCCCAGCACTTCACTTGCCTTCATGAAGGGCAGGCAGCCTTTGAATCCCTTCCCTTAACTGGGAGTCCATAAGAAATCCAGTTGCCCCCAGACTGAGTTGCAGCTGCTGTTTGATGCCTTCACACTTACGCTTCACATGAGCCCCCGAGGATTTGTAAAGCAAGGGTTGTCACAGCCTCACCTGGAAATTGGTGTTGCATGTAGTTGTGGAATTCTGGGAAACATGGGATTGTGGAAAGCCATGGACATGGCTCTGCATAGTTATAGATTTACAGGGAGTAGGAACACAGAGTCACTGGACATCTCATGTTGGAAGGGGCCTCTGGAAGCCATTTGGCCCAAACTTCTGCTCAAAGCAGGGCCGGCTTTGAAGACAGATCTGGTTACTCACAGTCAAATATTGCATAGCAGCAGCCTACACTGGTGTTGTCTGGAATTTTCAGCTTTCTGGATGTCCAAGATCCTTCATATTGAATAAACTAGGAAAACCACAGTAATAAATTCTAGAAGTCCTAAACTCTATCCTTCAGCCTTACTACCAACAGATTGCTTCATACCAAGATATAATGAACCTGACTCCAAATTTTCTTATTTGTGAGGAGGTCAGTAATAAATCCAGGATGTCGAGAATTGTCCCATAATGTGATATAGGTATAAGAAAAAGAAAAATCAAAGCCAGGTAGTCCTTTATGACAGTGATTTTATAGATGGGAGACTTCTGCTCCACCCAAGGCTCCACCCAAAGTCTCCACTCGGTTCTCCAAGCCATAGGTGGCAGAAAGGGGTTCAACAGCAGTGTGAATTGATCTCCTTCCTGAATTAAGAAGCTTCCCAGTAACTTCATTCGTTTTGCTTCATTTTCCTCCATCCCTCTCCTAGCAAAGCCTGGAAAACACTTCATTACTGTGTTGGATCTCAGTTGTATTCAGGGATAAGTCATGACGGATGGATGTTTCTGTATTATAGAGGTCCCAATACCCAGGTTTTCTCATAAGTGTGTTCTGTTTATGTAAAATAACTACCTTTGTATAAACATCTTTATAAAGATATAATTTCATTGTACTGGGTTTATACAAAGTAGATGTTTGAGAATAATTACATCTCTAATTTAAAAAAAACAAATAACTTGATATAAATAATTGCAAAACAAATAAAACAGTAAATTTTAGTTACATGTAAGTATGGCATACATGGATAACCCTTAGCAAGACATCTTGGAGCCAGAGCTGTCTTAAAACAGCAGCACAGAGCAGTGCATAATGCAGCTCCTCAGGTATCAACTCCTTCCATAGCCCAGCAAATCTGGATGTCCCTGGCACTACAAAATAGACCATAGAGAGGTCAACCAGTTGCATTCTCCTTACACGTGTAAATCAAGGTGCATAGATTGAATGCAGAGGGAAAGGTCATCATGCCAATGCAATCCAATCAAATCCAAATGCAATCCCTCATAAAATGAAATCTATGTACAATAGTAGCTCACATAAAACTGAGGGTTAATTATGCAGGACAGAGCTTTGCAGAAAAAAAAGTGGCAAGATGCTAATAATTCCATAGTGCCAGCAACAGCATAATTGAAGTTCAATTGGAAGAGTTTCTAGTGTCTCTGTCCCAGGAAAAGTTAGGATAAGGAAATCTATTAAATCTGATTCTCTATGCATTTAATATATTTTCAAAGAAGTTTTGAGATCCTTCAGGGTCTATTTTCTTTTTTCATGAGCTACAGTAGCCACTGAACAGCCCATAAAATCTCTAGTTTTCCCCTGGACAAGGGGTTTTCTAGATATGTGTTGAGGTTAAGAATCATTTTTGCATGGATCTAGGGAAAAGTGTTCAGGAGAACAGAATTTAAATAAACCAGAATCCCCAAAGCAAAGATAATCAGAGGCTAAGAAAATCTTGTGATTTAAGCACAGAGTTTGAAAAATCCAGTGAGAGACCTCAGGCATATCACAAAGTCTTTCTGTCCCCATTCTCCAGCTGTAAAATAGAGATAATTTTTCTCCCCTAATTCTCCAGTAGGTTATACCATAAATTCATTAACATTTACAAGGCATTCAGCTGTTGTGTGACTATCTGGGAGCAAAATAGGAAACTGCTGATGGTGAATGAAGACCTTATAAATTTTTATATAGATAAATCTTAATCCCATGGAAATTTGAACTTAATTCTGAAAGAGAATTCAAGGAAAGAAAGTGAGTTCTTTGAGTTCTGAAGCTAAGTATCACTAATATCTCTAGGGGAAGAAAGGACTAATAAAAGAATCAATATTAAAACCTTGTTTTTTAAAAAAACACAACACACAAACCTTACAGTATTTTTAATCTCAACTTCTATACCTCTTCACTTTTGTGATACTTCTGCATTTTCTCTTGTCCTCCTATTCTTGTCATTTATTACATCTTATAGGTGAACCCTTCTATGTAAAACAACAGATTATTTCAAGGAGACTGTCTGAAATTTACTCTTGTAAGTAATCAGTAAAGGTGTGAAATCTTGGCCTCACCAAGATAATGGATTTTTCACTGGACCTCAGCAGAACCAGAACTTCACACAGGAATCATACTGATCATTTAGATCTGTCAACAGCTTCAATGTATCTTTAAGTAAAAGTGCATTGACTTTGCTACAGAGCATAACAGAACAAGATATTATCAAGATCACTCTTACAAGGGTTCTACCCACGAGAACCCAGGATAACAGTCCATTCAACATGGTTGAAAGAGTGTTAGTAGTCCAATAGCAGAATATATTAAGTACAAAGAATATTATCTGCAGTGGGTGAATCTGGAGTATATCAATATGACTGGAAAAAAACATTTGAGACATAGCCATGAAAGGTCTGCCTGACACTTATTAAAAATATTTTTAAAGGCTCATATATTTTGTCTCTTGTGTGAAGTGCTTGGCTATAAGAGCATGTGACAGTCAGAATGATATAATCAAAACTAGCCATGAAGAATAAGTATACAAGTCTGATATTTACAAGGTCAGCAAGCAAAAAATGAAGTACAGCATCAAGATAGTTAAACTATTTGAAACACCATCAATAAAATGTATTAACAATTTCTGTCTCATATTCTTTCCTTTTTGCTTCCATATCCAGTGTTAAACTTCAAGTGGTGACAAGTTCCCATGGACCTATGCCCTGTTGCTTCTATAGATGCCCAGAAGTGTTTAGGTCTGTGGACCAAACAGTTCCTCAGGTTCTGTAATAACACAGCAACACCTTATTATGCTGCAGAACAGTTACTGTGGTTTTGTGTACCAAAAATCTGTTGCTGCCTTACCCACCATTTTGGAATTTTGCTGTAAACCATTTAGTGTTTACCAGCTCAGCTCTGACAACTGATGCCAGTATCCTACTTTTCCTTCACCTTTGACTGATTTAATTGGCTTTCATGAGAAGATAACTGTTAATGGTGATGATGATTAGTATGAAAATTCAAGGAAACATAGAGGAACCAAGAACACATGCACTAGAAGATTTTTGTCAAGCACTCAGTTATGAATTGATGAACCTTTCCAGTGTGGTGACCCACTCCAAGAAGGACTGGGAGAGGTATCAGAAGATTCAGTCTCACCTTGTAAAATGAGGTACCAATTAAAATCTCAGTGTTTATGTGATATCTTGATCTGTGTTTTAAAATGTAAATCAGCATTTTAATCAGCATACTCATCTGCTGAAAATTCACTATCTCTTTCAGCTGATGGACCAATGTAAGGATTTTGATTCTGCATCTCTGTCCTCCCCATATGATACTCTGGCCCATTTATTCAACTTGTGTGCATGTCATGACTTGCTAATCATTACATTTTTCAGGAGCATATCCTTCATAGATAACAGGGTGTGCCTGTAGTACCAATAACCTGCTAAACTCTTCTATATCCTGCTTGCTACAGCTAGGTTACCTATCAGCTAAGAGAGATTAGAGAGGAAAACACCTTCTCTAAGATTTTGGGAACTTCTCTAGTATAATTTTACAGGTGTGAGTCACCAGGCAAAGCATACTGATAGTAGTTAAAGCAGGAACCAGAGTCAATTTCTTCATCTTCCTTTCTCCCTCCTGTCCCTATGCACAGATAGTTTTTCTTTTGTGGACACACAAGCCAACAGGGATGTATTCTCCAGCCAGAACTCTGAACTAGGTATGCCAGACACTAGATCTTTTTGAGAAAGCTTGGTGCAGCCATACATCATATGCTGGCTCACATAGCTAAAGCTATCTGCAGAATATGTTCACATCTATGGCATGTGCTGAGTGGGAGAGGAGAGCAGTGAAAAATGTAAAGAGTCGTTTATACTGGCCTTATAATTTGTATTTTTAATGGAGCAGAGGTTGACACATCCCAAAGTGCAGGACCACTGGAAGATAAGGATTAGCAAGGGTATAAAATCTGTCAACACAAACTAAAAAACCTGGCAAGAAAGGGTGAATTTTCTCTTCCATCCTGAAATTCAGTGACATTTCAGGTCTCTACAAGCAGACATTGCCCTGAAGACATTGGGACACCTGAACATCCTTTAAAGCAGATAGATAGCTTAATGCTGTCTAGTGAAAGATTAATTTTTTTCAACTGGTACAAACAAAGAACTAGGAAGACGTAGTGAGGTGAAATCCTTATCAATGAGGGAGCACTTATAGCTGCAGTGATGGGAGGGGAAGTAGGTTGCAATTTTTAAAATCAGTTTAGGCACATGAAATCAGAGCTAGTGAACACGTATGTTTCATTGAATTTCAATAAAATAAAATACACACATGTGAGGTAAGGTCACAGCAAGATGACAGCACACAGATGCCCTGTGCTGGTCCCGCTTAGCTCCTTATGTCAGCTAGAACCAGGACTCATCCCTAGAGTATTCTGAAATTGTATCTTGTGACACCAGGACACCAAATTGCCCTATTTAACATTACAAAACAGATATAAGCTGTATCTGCAGGAAACTGTGTCATTTGCTATTGGCAAAGATCAAAGCACCACTTTTGGGTCACATGTAAAAATCTCTAAACAAAAGCTTAGACCATTTAAGAAGAGCACCAGCACGCTGCTATTGCAATGTTTGAAGAGAGTAAACAAGAGCAACTTCTCATTGCTATTTCATAATGTTTTTTAATAAGCATCCATCTGAAACATGGGCTTGACACAGAAAAAGAACCATATCTCCTTCAGAGCTTTACCTTATGTAGTCAGAAACAGCACCAGCTACATCAAAGTTGTGGCTCTTTATTGATTAGTCTATTATGTGTGTTTAATCAGTGCCTGGCCTATTCCAGGTGGATTGAGGATAGTAAATTAACACAAATCCTCATCTGATCTGTTCTTGGAAATACCACATTGTTGGACATTAGGAGGTTTGTTAACTAAAGTGTGGAGTTTTTAAAATGAATTCACATGACTGTGGTCTAAATTATCAGCAGGCAGAGTATTACAGATGTGCTAGCTAACAACAAATGAGCAAGCAAACAAATTTTTGTATACTATATTTGTACTCAGTCATGATGATAACCTTAGTTCATTTTTTTTTTCTTACAGTTATTCTCTGTAGCTAACAAAAATGAAGGATAACTTAGATAGAACTTCTTAGGCTCTGTATTGCTCTTACTATGTTGTTTCAGTTATTTTTGTTGCATGGGAAGACCCAGAAAGGATTTTAAAAGTTCAGACAACAACTAAAAAATAAATAAAAGTATCACACTTAACCCTTTTTAAATAGCTTTACTCTCATCAAGGTGTTCTCCATGTTAATGTGTTTTGAAGACAGGTCCAGCCTCTGTTTTCAAAGGCATTGTAATTGCCCACAGAAAATGTTCACTGAGGTTCAATAAATCTGTTTTACAATTCTCAGACCAAAAATTCACTTTGACTACCCTGGCCATCAGCACAGCAGTGCATTCTCCAGTCTGTGTGTCTGTAAAACACCTGTGGCTCACACCAGAGATAGGCAAAAGGACCAGAAAAGTTCATTGTTCATATGGTGAGGGACCCAGAACTCTTGTTCCAGGAATCAGCTCTCCATCATTACAAGCCATCAGCAAAGGCAGATGGCCAGTAGGATCAAGGCCAGGCTGACACAGCATCCTGACCTGTGTACACTGCAGGTCTGCAGATGCTTGGCTCTCACTTCACATTTGCTAAACCCAAGCTTACCATCCTGCAGATGAGAGAAGTCTGGACTTGATGAGGTTCACACCTATATTTATAGAAGGTACTCATAACATAGAGCCTATCATTAATCAAGATGGACCAGGTGCTCCTACAATGATAAGGGAGATTGTGGCTGTCACACTCTCTCTTTTTTCCCATAGCTGTAGAAAATGCAATATTCTGTAAGTTCAAGGGAAGAGACTCTTCACCCCCAAGCCCCTCTCGACTTCTGCAAGCAATCCTGTATGCTCTCACCAGGTGCAGTCTCACAGCATGTCTTTACTGTAAGTTCAAGTCTTCTCATTCTGCAAATGCAGTATCTCCAACTCATTTGTAACTGGGGCATTGGTTTCTTTCAACCTTTACAGAGGAGGTTCTTCTTGCAATGCTGCTTGCTATTTTTTTAATGGGCATGTCCTGAACCAGAAGGAAGTTCTTAAGTTGAGAGGTTCATTCCAGTGAGCTTCTAGAATTTTTAATTCCAGTGAAAAATGCAAAGTCTGCGTGACTTTCTTTGTCTTTGAGAGCTAAAAATAGGCTTTGTGCATGTAAGTGAGGCCAGAAATGAAGCCTGTATTTGAGAACTTGTTTGGCTTTTCTCAGATGAGAGAATTTTTGAAGTTGCTCAGCTAGTTTCAAGTTTCAGGACATATTAATGCTAATGCTACACCAGCCTACTCACCACCTATTCCCTGGGAAATATGGCAACAACTGCTTAAACACGAATAACCACCCATATTGTCTAACACCTCCTGGACATGCACACAGCTGAATCAAGACACAGTGTGGGCTAATTTTCCTTCTTTGATATCCACACAGCCTACCAGCGTGACTACTAATATCATGCATACCCTTGCCACAGTTACACTAAGGAAGGGTTTTTGAACATTTTACAGCCTGAAAATGGTCTACAAAGGCAGGGAATAACTCTGTAGTAAGCATTTTGCAGTTCAGAAGCTAAGATTAAGACTGTGGGGACTGACTTCCATGACAGAAAATCCGAAATTGAGCAGGGATTCAATCTGTTATCTTAGGTTTATATTTCTGTCGCAGTGGTGATTTTTTCTTGCCTAGCTGCATAGTAACATGGAACCATACTTCAGACATAAAAAAATTACCAGCAAAGTGATGATAAAAACTCATCCCAAAACAACATCCTAACACCCTTATTGACAAAATCATTTATCAGGGAAAAAGCACTACCTGGCAGTCACCCAGAGGAGAAAATCAAAGGGACATTTGTACTGACTCTACCATAGTGAGAACTATCCAGCAAATATTAAATTTAATGTAATTACTTCTATGGTAATGTTTTGGCTCAGGGCATAAGAAGATGGGAACAGAAAACTTTGAAATATAAAAGCCAGCCATTCAATTGGCCTAAAACAGCTGGGTGAATGTACACCAGTCAAGGTGACAGCATTATTAATAAAACAGGCTGCACTTGATTTGGAAATCAAAGGAACTGTGCATGTATGATTAGCAAAATACCTGTAAATCCTGTCTGAATAGAGGGGGGAAATTATGTTTTGTCTTGCATATCGGGATTTTAGTTGCTGTGGTAATGTTCCTTGTATAACTTGTCTATGCAAATGAAACTCAATCTCAAACCACAGAGGATTATAGAATAATGAAAAACAAAGCTAAACCAAAAGAACCCAGTCAACTTTACAGTGAAGACCATAAGTAAAAGTTAGCTTCAAAACTCATTGGTTAGTAGTTTCTGGGAACACAGATTTATTATTTTTGTTGTTCTCATTTCACTAAGGAAAACAAACTTTGGAAATACTTTACAACTGGATAAAACTGTATTGATGTTAAAACAATCATAAGCAGCTGTGCCTGTGTACTGCACCTGCTTCTGGCACCTTGGGTAGTTGCCTTAGAGAAAAAACATGGAGGTGCTGACTAACAGCTGTTGGAGAAGACCAGGGATGGTGATGAACAAAGGCTGATGTGGACTATTATAAGATTATCTTACTAATCATCAGGCCAGATAATAAGCAAATCTCACCGTAATTGATTACACATCGTAATTTTCTTTCTTTTAAAATTACAAGGGAGTTGAAATCCATCTGTCCTCAGTGTTCTGGAAAAAGCAAAACAGAGGCATTCGTAGTTTTGTAAATATCACTGCACCACAGCCAATGTTTTACTGACTTTATCACCCTGTGTAAAGTGTTGCACAAACAGATTGAGCCAATGCATAATACAGCAACAAGTTTGTACTGAGTGTAGCTGCCACCCTACAGTAAACAACCTTGGTCTAATCATCAAATATTATGAAGCCCTGGGAACAGTTTTTGGAAGACACAACACAGCACTTTGTCCAAGTGGCTGAAGCTGTTGGCTGTGGCATGGCAGTAGTTCAGTTCCTTCAGGGAAATCTGTCTGCTTCCTGACACTCATGTCTTTCTTTGGCAAAAGAGGAGCCAAAAAAAGCAACAGCAAGTGAACAAATGTCAGGATTGTGTAATCGACCACCTTATGTTTTGTTCATTTTTCCCTCTTCAGCAAAGGACTAGAGAAATTTTAAAAATGCGTGCAATTTGTGAGGGAAAAGTTTATTTCTCTTGGTAGATGGCACAACTTTAACTGTGTCTTACTGAAGCAGGATTTCACAGGCCATGCCTAACCACAGAGCTCTGCTTCTGTGTAATGGAGTAATTAAAAGAAAAAAAATACCTCTACTGAGGCTCTTTTTAAAAGACAAAATTTCCTGTCCTCATGGTGCTTACCCAAGATGGCTTTGTTGCACTGATTGGCATTTGCTATTAATCATTGAATTCTCTCTCCACCTTGTTACCTGCCTGATTAATTGTATCTCAGAGGCTAGTAAATACAATGTACAGAAGTTTAGATCTATTTATCTAGTGTTTGCACCTGGCTAGTAGTTTAAACATGGACTCCTCCCATGATTGAGCTGATATGGCATAACATGCTTTGCCATAGATCAAGAAGTTGGCTCCCTTCAGACTGCACCCTTGGTGCCACCCATGCCTTTCCCACCTTGGGATGCAAAGTTCTATACGTGACCCAAGATACTGGGATCACCCAGTGGCTCTGTCTGATGGCTCATGCAGACTTCCTGAGAAGACATGTACACACAAGCACTGCTCACACCTATCACCTATCACTGAGTGGTTGGCAGCTGTTTCCAGGTGGACTTCACACTGTTGATTTTTGGTCTGCAGCTTGGAGGGTACTCCAGGTAACACCTCTGCTGCCCCACACAGAATAGGTAAGTTCAGGCAGAGAAGTATAGGCTTTCTTTCTCTCCTCCCCTGACATTTGCATTAGAAAATATTCTATGAAAGAGACCCCTGGAGCTGTGTATAAGGCAAATTCTGACTGAACAGAGGAAATTAGTATGCTGCAACATCTCACAGCTGAGAACAGCAGAAATCCTGGCAATGGAGCCAACAAGGACAAGAGGAACCACCCTGCAGAATTGCCTCCACTTTTGATTAGGAAACCTTCCCCACAACCCCAGGTCCAACAGAGACCAGCTCCTTTGGTTGCTGGTTGGGGGAAGGGGGGGAAGTGGGTGGCTTTTTCTGAGCACACTGTATGGAGTACAGCTTTTTTTGCATCTATTTTTTGAGGCAGTTGGAGGAAGTATAAGCTAAAAGCAAAAGACCGTGGGGGAAATCATTTGTAGAAAACATTTTGTATAAGCTTATAGCATTTTTTAAAATTTATGAGACAAGCAAGCGGAGACCTAGATAAGTGCTAAAACTTCATTATCAAAATGCTAATAGGTAAACATATTAATAAAAGTGCTGTGAAATGAATAATAAGCTGCATCATTTTTAATGTAGAAGAGATCCCTGCTTCAATTCACTGCCTTCAGGGCTTAAAGCTGTGCATAACTCTCAGCTCCACAACTCATCCCATTTGTTCTTGTTTCCAAACTGCCAGAGTGCAGGTCAGTTCATGGTCAACAGTACTGGAGGCAGCTGACACATCCAGAAGAATCAGATATGACACCTGATCTTCATCCATCATTGACAAAGGATTATCAACAAACGCCAATACATGCTGTGACTTCTGTAACCAGTGGTTTGTAAATAACTGTGTTATGGAGAGGATTTCAAGTGAGCTCAAAAAGAAAAGCAGACTAAAGCTAAAGTAGAGCACTAATGTGTGCTGACTTGAACTTACTCAAATTCAGTCCTCACAGCATATGGAGAGTAGGATTTTCTGGCCATCTACTGAAGGGTTTGGGATCTCAAAGAAGGATTTAGGACCAGTTTCCTACAGAGAATAGGTGTTTAAGGAAGCAGCTAAGATGAAAGTGATGAATGTCATTGTGTGGGATGGTGTCTGATTTTAAACTTGGATTTATTAGATACTCTTGATTGTTGGAAACAGGTTGAGAAAAATTAAGTTTCAGCCTTTCAAACTGACAGTCAGATAATCTGAGTCCTGACAAATATTTTTATCTGGGCTCTGATGTTAGACGAGAGACTTGTACAGAGAAATGTCTCCCTGTCCCCATGCATAAACCAGTCCTGCCCATATTCTCTGTTCATAACAATTACAATACCCCTGTTTGGACTAAATAAGCCAGAGAATACCCTTAAAGTCATGAATGACATGAATTCTGAGTGATCTGGGGAATTTTTGTGCCCTATGAAATTCCTCTATCTGACTGTCAGTTTGAAAGGCTGAACTTTAATTTTTCTGAACCTGTTTCCCAAGATTACATTACTTCACATGGAAACATGAAACAAAGCCTTTTCCAGAGTTGCCAAAAGGGGCAGGCTTCTCCTGGTCTGTGGTCTGTTCTGAAGCCCTAACCTCCAATGAGCTAGGGGCAGAGGTAGGCAGTTCTCCTTCTCCAAGCCGCCCAGGATGCTCACAGCTAGGAGCATCCTGAAGAAGCTGCACATATCAAGGAAAGCAGTGAGCACCATGGAGATGGCTGCAATGCAGGATATCAGAAAAAAAGGACTCACAGCATCCAAGTGTTATGACCTGAGAGATCTAGAAATGAATGTTAAGAAACAGACTATATGCAATGGCAGGTGATTAGACAATTTTGCAAGTGGAAGGAGACCTTCTGGAACAGAGTCACTGGAAATTAGTCTTGACCTCTTGGTCGTTCATGTGATATGTTTCTGGAACTGTTTAGTCTGGAACCAATTGAAGAGTGATCCCAATCTCATGCCATAAGGAAGGTTAGCACTTTACTGGGGAGACTAATGAAAGAAAAATAGAGATATACATTTTAATTGTTTTGACTCAGTCAATTCCAAGGCGAAGGCTTTTGTACCCAAATTGATCCACATGATAAGTAGTAAAGTCACTCCAAATCATGAACTCTCCCACTTAAAATTTTGGTTACATAAGATACAGTGCATTATAATGGGCTTGTGGTTATGAAGGCACTTTATTCCTAATGGATTTTGTTGTATCCCCCTGTCCACAAGGGGGAATATCCCCTTTGTGGTATCACCTCTGGCCCTCCAGAAATAAATAAAATATAAATAAAAATAAATTTTAAAATAATAATTTTTAAAATAAAAAATAATAAATAAGGGTGAATAAAATAGAACAGAAGATTTCTGGGTCAAGATAAGGACAGGGTAATCACTCAGCAATTACTGTCACAGGCAAAACAGACTCTGCTTGAGGAAATTAGTTTAATTTATTGCCAAACAAATTAGAGTAGATAATGAGAAATATGAACAAATCTTAAAACACTTCCCCCCCCACCNAATCTTAAGACACGCCCCCCGCCCCTCCCTTCTTTCCAGGCTCAGCTTCACTCCCAATTCTCTGCCTCCTCCCCCACCCCCAGCAGCACAGGGGGATGGGGAATGGGGGTTGTGGTCAGTTCATCACATGTTGTCTCTGCTGCTCCTTCCTCCTCAGGAGGAGGACTCCCCACACTCTTCCCCTGCTCCTCTGTGGGGTCCCTCCCATGGCAGACAGTCCTCCACAAACTTCTCCAATGTGAGTTCTTCCCACAGGATGCATTTCTTTGTGAGGTGCTCCAGTGTGGGTCCCTTCCACAGGGTGCAGTACTTCAGGAACAGAGTGCTCTATCATGGGTACCCCATGGAGTCACAAGTCCTGACAGCAAACCTGCTCCAGCACACAATCTCCACAGGGTCACATCCACCTGGTCCTTCATGGGCTGCAGGTGGATATCTGCTCCACCATGGACCTCCATGGGCTTCAGGGTGACATCCTGCCTCATCATGGTCTTCACTATAGGCTGCAGGGGAATATCTCCTCCAGTACCTGGAGCTCGTCCTCCCCCTTCTTCTTCACCGTCCTTGGTGTCTGCAAAGCTGTTGCCCTCACATATTCTTATTCCTCTCCTCCAGCTCCTGTTGCTGCTGGCCAGCAACTTTTTCACCATCTTAAATATGTCATCCCACAGGCTCTACCATCATTTTCTTATGATCTTGGCCTTGGCCAGAAGCTTCTTCCAGAAGCCACCCCGGTAATCCCACCCCCAACTACTAAACTCCAGACAAATATATTTATCCAAAAAGTATGGAAGAAGTTTCATTTCATTTCATAAGGAAAGTTTCATTTTCATCTTCATCCAGTGGGAATCCAAACCCACTTCTGCTCCTGTTTTGATGTTAAGAAGCTGCTGCATAGAATCAACAACCATTCCTGAAATAACCAAATCAATAAATCTTTCTCCTCCCTAAGGTTTATATTTTATAGTCTCTAATTTTCAGAACTTAGCCCCCTATTTTGTCCTCTTTTTGATTTTGTTAGTCTTTTTCTTTCTTCTGTGACATATTCCAGCTTCATCACAAGAAGATATAATAAGAACTACAGAGCTTAATCGAAAAATGAAGCCTTAACTTTGAACTCTCTCAGACTGGCCAAGGAAAGCCTAGAGACTAAATTTCCCAATCTTTACAAGTATTAGAAATTATACTACAATGTATTAGAAAGAAATTAAAAATTTCCTTCTGGTTCTTTTAAAAAAAATACACATAGCTCTTTTTCAAGCAGTGTACTGCTGTCTGTGTTTTCTAGGAATGTTTTGAGAGTATTTTACAAGTAAAAAAGAGACTTAAGAGAAAATTCCTATTTCTGAAATCTGATCAAGTGTTGAAGCAGCTGCTGAGCTTCTTATACTGGGGCAATCTGAGACGGATTGCACAGAACTGTATTCTCTCACAATAGTAATGTTTAACATCAATCATCAATCTACACTGAGTTGGCTGCAGCTGAGCCGGGGATTTGGGGATCGTAATTGCATGCAGCTACACCCAAGTTTCTCCAGAACTTCCCCAGTTCTTTATTGGATCAACCCTTTTTTGTTTTTTGTTTTGGTTTTTTTTTGTTTTGTTTTGTTTTTACTGTCTGTGATCCAAAATCTCTTCCAGATCATTCTCAGAAACACATATGTTGAAGTATTTTTCTCCTTTTGTTCTCTATACTTGGACAGGAGACAGTGGTTTGATAACCTAAGAAGGCTTTAGAGGAGAAATTAGGAGTTTCTGTCACAGCAATTTACCAGTTCCTGATGAAAATTCACGCTGTGTCCTCCCAAATGCCAGAAACTCATGATGAGGCAAGAAAAAACTCTGCAACTGGAGGATAGAGAAGAGAGAAAGGAATCCCCCCCTGCCAGAACACTCTTCTATGCTGAGTAAAGAATCACCAGTCCCTGGATTGACTCCATCTATTTTCCTCTGTCTGGGGAGCACAGCAGGACAGCCTGACTTCCTCTCCATGTGCCCAGAGTGTTGGGATTCCTTCATGTCCTCAGACTGAGAGCTGTAGCCCCTCTACGCAAAACTGTCCCAGCTGGGATGAGGTTTTGACAGTCGGATTGACAGCTGTCCACTGGGAAGTGACGGGGATGTCAAAGCTGCTATGCAAAGGGTGACAAGGAGCTGTCAGATAACCATTGTCATTGATTTCTGTACCTACATTTCTCTCAGTTCATGCAATATTTTAACTGTGAAGTATTGTGTAATTGCATACTTCCGAAGTGGGAAAAAATATTTTTTTCTCATTTTTATTCCATGTGCTAAAATCTCCTTCCTGTACTCTCTTCTTACATTTCCAAGCCTTGCAATAGCAAGTTGAGTAACTAGCACCAAAAATAATGGACCACATTTATTCCAATTGTTACATACATGCTAAGGGATTTACATCTGGGGCAGATTTGGCCTTCCTATTTAAAGTTTTTAATTGGTGGTTGCAAAACAGAACTTTTATAGCAGTCCCCACTCTGTCTAGCAAACTTTTGAAATAAAGCTGCTTTTCCTAAATGGCACCTTTCAATGAGGTAATTGGTTTTGAGACTAAAAACAACACTGTGAGTAAAGAAACATTACACTGGGATGTATCACCAGAGTCCATGTTTCTTAATCTCCTTAAAACCTAAAGAAAGCTTTTAAATGGTACCTCCCTGAAACAGAAACTAAATAATCTCTGCAACAATTAGCACTCACTTCTGTAACACTTTCCAAATAAATAAATAAATAAATAACCCTCAGAACCATGATGAGCTGCAAAATAATTTTCCATTTGTTAGCTCCCTAAAGAGGATTCTGGTGCTTTTCCAATAAAAGTTAAATATTCTATAAATCTCTGTGAATACTTTGCTTTTCATTTCAATGCATGACAGACTTTTTCATCAGTATTAGTCATGAGAATAGGCCCACTTTGCCATGACCACTTCAAATAACACACAAAACACTCACCTTTTGCTCCTGAATGAGGAGGTAATGCTGACCCAGTGGTGCCCTGAGCATCTGACTGCCTAGCTAATGCCCACAGAAGTGATGGTCCCACTAATGGGCTTCTGGCAAAGATGGTCATTGATAGCTTCTACACAAACTTCACACCTACCCTCTGCAGAAAGACCTGTCTTCTTGCCACCATTCCGGCTCCTCTGGGGTCAGAGGAACCAGCAAGCAATCCATGCCAAATATTTGAGCAAATTTGGTCACTTGAAACTATGGCTGTGCTTTGCTAGACAGAAGATTCAAAGGCTACCAACAGAACTTGAGAATTAAAGCTGGTTTATCTATAAGCCACATTTTTTTAACATAAAAATATCTATTGGCCATTTCCACTGATCAATCCACTCTGAGATTTTTTTTTAAAATGTTCCCTGTATCAATCCTGGAGCCTGGTCTCCTGTTTTGTGTTAGTGACATCCAGAGACTGGGCCAGCAGCATGCTGAGATGGGTGGCAGAAATAGGAAAGCAGTAGACTCAGGAACTGAGTGTGTTATGTGCAAAGCATGACCACACCTGCAAAATGCTGATTCTATCCAAACCCATAAAGCCAGAATTTCAGCTGATTTAGCTATCTCTATTCTGCTCCTTGTTGAGTCATCACATGGCTTTTTCATCCAGGATTAGACCTAATCCTTTTGTGACATCACCCTTTACACTGAGTAATGTATAAAGTGAGGGCTAGACACAGGTCACAATAGCTTCCACAGATTTGTAAATCAGAACATACATAAGACTGTTTTCTTTCCTGCCTGTGTTATAAAATACCAGGTTTCTGTTTTCTTTTTCTACTTTCTACACAGAAGCTTAATGTGATTTGTTCCACTTTGGCATTTTTTACAAAGCAACACAAAGCACAGGCCAATACTTGTAAAAATCAATACATTTTGTATTTTCTACAAAATAATTGTATTTCTGCTTATAAATCCTAAGCTTTAAAAATAAAAACGTTCTTTTCACTCATTAAGGTGAGGTTCATATACCTTAATTCTGACATCTAGAAGTCTTTCACTTAATGTAGAGGCCCTGCTTTATGATATTTTTATTCTTTTTCCTCTCTTCATGCTTCCATTGCTCATTTTCCCATTTTACACACCTCCTTTTCCTGTTATTGCCCCCTCTTATGCTTTGAGATTCTCTTGTTCCTCTCTTCTTCTTCCTTTCCTTTGGCCACATTCCTTCTCCAGTTCCCTTTTCTCCTCTGGTGCCACAACTAGACCTATGTCCCTTTCCATTTCCTACTTCTGGCATTTCCACTCTCCTTCTCTGGAAGAATCTCCTTCCCATTTCCTCTGTTCTCCATTCCCACCTGCTCTTCTGTGATTCGTTTTTTCTCTCTGAAATATTTTCGCTCTCAATGCTCTCATTGTCTCAATCCAAACTCTTTCTTTTAAGTTCCTACATACTGTAATATTTCTAGCTCTTACTGCTCTACCTTTACCTTACTGCTTTGTTTGGGATTTTGTGGGGTTTTTTATGGCTTCCTTTATTCTTATTTCCTCTCCATTTTAAATACGACTGGCCAGTGTTATGTGTTTTATAAATTCTTTGTAAGCCTAAAGAAGAAAACACCTCTCCAGACAGTGTACAGGACACAGGAGACACCACAGGTTTTGCTTGAAAGTATTCAAGTGATGAAAAAGACAAATCTGTTATCTGAACAATAGGGAAGGGAGAAGCGAAAAGTACTATGAGTTAAATGTGTCTGGAGTGAAGCAGTTTTCCCTTTTCAGTGGGTCAAATGAGTTAGAAGCAACTCTTTCAATCGTGGAAAGACTGAAAAGCTGAAAAACCTGAAAGATTAGGGCAAAATAGGTTTTACGTTCAGACTGCTGTAGAAAATAGTATCTTAGTAGGGGGATTTCAACTACTAAGGCTACTCTGCACTCTCATCTTCCATTTGGAAGCTCTCACTGCTCATTTGGAAGCTCAACCCATTTTACAGAGTCAGTCTTCTCTCACTGGGAAAAATACTCTTGTGTGAGAAAGAGCACAGTCCCACTCACAGCAAACATCAGGAGCTGCTGCCTGTCCCTTGTTTCAGCATTCTCAGGAAGTGAAGAGAACTGAACTTTTCTTTCTCAGTTCCCATTCTTATGATAACTAATATGTTATTACAATCTGCAGGATAAAACATTATTTTTGAATTACAATTTGGCACCACAATACACTTTTAAGACCACTTTCCAAATCCAGTTTCTAGATGTCACCCAGGAGCAATAAGGGATAGATTCTCAAATATATTTAGGTTCCTGAATCCCATATTGATATGAACTTCACATGAATGGGAAAGGCCCAATCTGTCCAATTTTAGCAATCCTAGATCCACTAGAGTCAATAGGAATAGACATAGGCAAGTAATTCCTCTATAACAATGAGGGAAGGGAGAGCTTAAAGGATAAGGCTAAGGTCTGAAATGTAAAAATCTCCAGTCACTAAAACAGGATTAATTCAATTTCTCCAGGGTAAAACCAGTGGAAGAATTGCTTAGCAAAGAAATAATCAAAGAGAAGTCTCAGGCTAGAAAGAAGAATATGTAGGTGAAATGGCAAAATCTTTCATAGTATGTAAAAAGATACTTGGCAGTAGAAGGAACCAAGCAGAAGAAAATTTCAAGCTATAGATCCTGACTAGCAATCAGTCAGAAGGCTGTCTGGTCCTCTATCTTCTACCGTATCAATTCTTGGCAGAAAGACTGAAAACACAAGGAATTTATAACGTTCAGGGCTGATGAGATTCCATGCTGGAGACAGCAGCCTGAGGAGTAATCTGTAAATTGTCTAAATTATTTTTGAGATTTCTCAACTGAAAGATCTCAGCATTCCCTCAACACAGAATCACCACTTTGAAATACAAAATTCCCAAAACGTATCAGAGAAATGGCAGCTTGGAACACGTAAACAGCTCTGAAATGATTTTGCAGTTCCAGACAGTAACCAGCAAACCCAGGAGAAAAGCAGCCAAGAAAGCCAGGAACCAGAGTTGGTATTCCCATATTATTCCAAAGTATCTTGGATAGACACCTGTCCTGCACCTTTCAATCACAGCTCAGATTCTTCTGCAGTCGGATGGAGTCACTTCTTTGAACTGTAGGGTTAACATGTTCCTTTTGCTATTGCCTCTTCACTTTCAAAGCTGTCCATCAGCCCTCAGCCTGCTGGACCCACTCAGCCTAATGCTGAGTGCATTTTTACTTTGCTTCAAGGACTTGTAGATGTCTCATGCCCTGTTTGGTATCTATAAGGATACCCAAATCTTTTTCTGCCAGTTTGCCTGCCCCAAGTCTGTTCTGATGCTTTGGGTTATTCCTTCCAGGTGCAGGACTTGGCATTTCCCTCTGCTTGAAGTTCATTAGGTTCCTATTGACCTGTTCCTCCAGCTTGGCAAGGTGACTCTGGATGGAAGAAGAGCCACCTGATCTACAAACCACTCCTTCCAGTTTTGTATCATCTGCAAACTTGCTGAGGGTACATCCTCTCCCATCATCCAGATCCTTAATGAAGGCAGTAAATGGTATTGGCCTCTGCCTATAGTTGACCAGTAGTTGGTCTAATGTACGTTTCATCCCCTGGCCCTTCTTAAAATATTTTATTGATCTGTATGACTTCTATTTAACTTAAGGAAAAACATGTGGATAAAAATCTATAATAATCTGAATCTTCATGCACTGCCCTTTTGTTTTCAAAAATGCACATAAAAATTTAGTTGGAAACTTTTGTCTAATTTTAGTGGAAGTCATATGCCTTAATTCAGATACCATTTCAGAAGATGTGTGAATAATATTTTCTGAAGCTACCTGAGAAAAAGCTGAAGCTTTTCTTAAACTGCCTGGAAGCTTAAATTAGTCTGAAAACAGAATAGACTGGAAAAATCACAACTAACTGTATTTGTTTTATTTTTAAAATATTACTGGATTCTGAAAATATAGAAATTAATATTGAAATATTACTGATTACATGTAACAGTATTTCAGCAATTTTCTTTTTGCAGTCCTTCAAAATGAGCTCTGATCTATGACCAGGCTTCTCAAGTGTGGTGATAATACGACTGACTAACTAATAGCAATATTGAAGCAACTTCATTTGAAGATAGATTACTTTAAATCACTTTAGAGTCTTCTGTTCCTTAGCATGTCTTTTCTAAAGAATTATTTGGACTTTCACTCCACTCATCATCCCTCAAAGTGAGTAAGCCTCCAGATGGTCTCTTCTTTGAGGTGGCTAAGATATTTTTACCGGGAGGGGGGTGAAATTTCTTTCAGACTGCATCTGTGAGACATTTAGGAAGTTATATTGGTGCTCACAAAATAAAGATGCCTGTCCTGAAAAAACATCCTGCTCTTTCATGAAAGTTTGTTTTAATTGGCTGCATACCTAGTGTAGTTATCTTCTCAGCCCACACTTTTGCTGAGCTGGGCTGAAGATGTCAAAAATGGAAGAAGAAAATGAATTTTTTAAATCTTCATGTAAAAATTCACCCAATTCTCTGTTTACCTTTTAAATTAGTGTATTTCATTAAGTGATTCTTTATTGACAGCACTGTGAGATTCTCATCAGACTTAAGAGCTTTCTGAAGTTAAAGATAGGTCCCCATTTTGATATCTGGATTTAACATTAAACCTTCTTGGACCTTGGTATATTTGAATTTATGACAAAGCTGATTCTGTATCATGGAGTTTGGATCTGAATCAGAAACCTCAGTGCCTACTGAAACTGCAGACTCAGTAACCACTAAAAAAGCATTGCTCATGCTTTTCCACAGGGTCTTCTGAACCAAGCTGACAAAAAAAATTTGTTATTGAAAACAGCTTCAAAATATGGTTCCATCTTTTATTTTATTATACTATATTGAGATTGACAGGATTGCTAAAAAATCATGAAATCTATTCCAACAACCTTTGGTATATTTTAAAATATTACATTAATATAATGTAACACAATTTCCTACAAGACTTAGATTTCCACTGATATTTATGAATGTCAGATAAAACTCATGAAAATGCATGTGTAAAGCTCAAGTAATTCTTTCTGGGTTTCTGCCAAAAATTCAAAATCCATCTTATTACATTTACTCGAATAGCAAAATAAGTGTTTTCCAAATTAAAAATGCTATTTTTCATATTTTTTTAATGTCAGCTGTTTCAGTGGTGATTGACAACATACAAATAAAAAGTAGAAATACTTTTAACAAGTTTCCAGTTAAATAAAACATCTTTTTAAAGTACCCAAATTTACCAGTGAACCCAAGTTCCATTTCAGAGCACTATCACTTTACTATTACTTTGTTATTGATTGAAAGAATTACAAAACGCTTCTTAGATACTCTAGTTCATAATTTACAGAATCACGGTATTACCAGACATGAAAGGACCTCTGGAGATCACCTAGTCCAACTCTCCCACTAACACAGGATCACCAGAGCACATTACACAGGACTGCATCCAGGTGGGTTTTGAATATCTCCAGAGAAGGGAACTCTACAACCTCCCTGGGCAGCCTGTTCAGTGCCTTGTCATCCTTATGGTAAAAAAGTTTTTCTTGTGTTTACAATGGAATTGCCTATGTTCCAGCTTGTGCCCTTTGCCCCTCATCCTGTCACTGGGAATGACTAAGAAGAGTTTGGCTCCATCTTCCTTGCACCCGCCCTTTAGGTCCTTGTAGACATTAACAAGATCTCCTCTCAGCCTTCTCTTTTCCAGGCCAAAGTTTCCCAGCTCTCTTCACCTTTGCTTGTGAGATGCTCCAGTCCCCCAGTCACCTTTATTGCCTTCTGCTGGACTCTCTCCAGTAGTTCCTTGTCTCTCTTGAACTGGGGAGCCCAGAACTGGATGCAGTATTCCAGCTATGGCCTTCCCTGGGCAGGTAGAAGAGGGTTTGAATTGTCTCAGCCTGTTGGCCACACTGTTCTTCATGCAGCCCAGGATTTCATTGGCCTTCCTGGCAGCAAGGGCACACATTTTGCTCATGGATAATTTACTGCTTATCAGTACCCCCAGGTCCTTCTCCTCCCAACTGCTTTCCAGCAGGTCTACCCCTAACCTATATTAGTGCTTGGGGTTCTTCCTCCCCACATGCCAGGACCCTACACTTTATCTTATTAAACCTCATCCAGTTCTCCTCTGCACAGCTCTTCAGCCTGTCCAGGTCACACTGGGTGGCAACACAGCCCTCCAGAGTGTCAGCCACCCCTCCCAGTTTTGTACCATCAGTGAACTTGCTGAGGATACACTCTGTCCCCTTGTCCTGGTCACTGATGAACACACTGACCAAGACCAGCCAGAGTATTGACCCCCAGGGGACACTGCTTGTCACAGGCCTCCAACCCAACACTGCTCCATTGATCACCACCCTCTGAGCTCTGTCACCCAGCCAGCTCTCAATCCACCTCACTGTCCACTCATCTAGCCAACACTTCTTGTGTTTCCTTAGGAGGATGTTATGGGAGACAATATCAAAAGCTTTGCTGAAGTCAAGCTAAATAAATCCACTACTCTCCCCTCATCTAGCCTGCCAGTAACAATGTCACAGAATGCAATTAGTTTGGTCAAGCATAATTTACCTTGGATGAATCCATGCTGACTTCAGCCAATGACATTCTTTGCTTTTATATCTTTTGTGATGATGTCTAGCACAATTTTTTCCAACACCTTGCCAGGGACAGGACTGACTGACCTGTAGTTCTCTGGATCCTCCTTCTTGCCCTTTTTGAAGTCTGGAGTGACATAAGCCTTCCTCCAGTCCTCAGGCAGCTCTCATGTTCTCCATCAGCTCTCAAAGATGATGAAGACTGGCCTAGCAATAACATCTGCCAGCTCTCTTAGAACTCATGGTTCCATGACATCACGGCCCATGGATCTATGGACATCCAGTTTGGCTAAGTGGCATCTAACCTGGTTAGATGAACCTCTACTGAAGGAAAGTCTTATTCTCTCCAGACCTTAGCTCTTACTTCCAGGGTTTAGGACTCCAAAGAGTAAGCTTTTACAGCGAAGACTGAAGCAAAGAAGGCATTCAATAACTTTGCCTTCCCTGTGTCTTTGGCCACTAGGGCACCTACCTCACTCATCACCAGGCATACATTTCCCCTATCCTCCCTTTTCTATTGATTTACTGGAAGAAACCCTTCTTGTTGTCCTTGATACTTCTTGCCAGCTTTAGTTTACAGGATGTCAACAGGCTCAGTTGTCTCAGAGCCTGTTAGCTAGAGAAGATCCACCTCACTCTAAGACTCAGAGGGTATTCTTGACTACCTATCATATTGTCTGAAATATATATTGATGGAATTTAATTGTCTCTGTCTCAGTAATACTGCCTCCAAAAGAGAAGAGGGATGTCAGCAACACGCTGCCTCCCACGGCCGGTTGTGATTTTGTCTTCTCATGGAAATTTGCAAAATTATTTATGAAGTAGTCCCTCCCCCAGAGCTGACCTTTGGATGTGATACCGTGCATCATCACTGTGTACTGGAGAGCAGATATGGTCCACTGTAACAAAATATCATTTAGGATCAACTCACAGTCCGGAGTGACAGAGCCTAAATTCTGGGGTTTGTGCTAATAGACAGGACTCCTTGGGACACTGTGCTGTCTGCCTTTATCTTTATCCCAAATGGTGTATAGTACTGATGTATTCAGGAAAGTACTACATTAAAAACAAAATAACCATGTGTTCTTGCAACAGAGTTTTGGAAAACCGCATTTTACATGTGGTTGCAGACTACACAAAACGAATTTCTGAGATTTGCACAGAAAAACTGAGTGCTCAGAGGCTCATATGATGGGGCAAATATGACAGAGGGTGGGTAATCCACTCTGCCTGGAACAAACCCCATATGGCACAGGTCCCTGGAGGACAGATCATTGGATACTCCAGCTAATAAGCTCCAAGGCACCAAAGAGCACTCCAGAGGTTACCTCCTGTAGAGGCATTGTGTTTAAGAAACTGTTCTTAATGTGCCACCAGAAGCATTGTGATGGGACAGAACAAGAGCAGATTCTTTGGTCAACAAGCAAACAACCCCAGAATTACTGCATGAAGAGAATTTACTTTGCATCTTGTCAATGGGAAAGGAGACTTCTTCTGTAAAATTTTCCTGTGCTGACTTCACCAAGAAGACTAAGGTAGAGAGTATACTATTTCTTCTACCATTTTGAGTTCTCATGAAAAATAAAATAATGAGCCTATAGGTTCATTTTTAAATCGCATGACCATGCCTTAAAAATGTGAAAATACTTCCATCAGGCAAGATATCAAGAAATATTTTTTAAAAATCTTAAAATGCCTTGTACCATTATCACAAGCAATTTCTTAATAAAAACAATGATGGTCCTCTTTTTGCTTTTTTGTAAGAACCAGGCAAGGTTCATGTCCAGTACCTTCTCTTCCAAAAATAAATAAAGAAATTTAGAATAAAAACATGTCTGTTGTTTCAGAATAAGGATACCTCCATTGTAGCTTTGCAAAGATCCCCTTTTCCTGGAGGTTCACCTGGAAATTTCAAGGCTTTCAGAATTACACTATATCAAAAGAATTTCTAAAAACAGAATACATCAGGGATACACGTTTTCAAAGAAACCAACTATTTCAGTTAGATTTCCTACTTTAAAAACTAAAAACTAAACTAAAACATGGTCATTCATGTTTATTAGAAAGAAAAATCATATTAAATTTTCTTGGAAGTACTTAAAAGTGAAGTAGTAGAAGATACAAGGCTTCCTCATAAACATTTCTCAGCAAAGGAAGGGAAACTTGTTCAAGGGGCTGTTCTCTACTGACATCCCCAGTGTGATCTGGACATGCTTTAGGGGCTGCCTAACCCATGCTGAATGTTCCCTACCATGCTCCCTATAGAAACTGCCCCAGAGTATACTGGCACATCTTCCTCCCTCCACAAGAGGATGTAGTCAGATAGCAACATGCAGACAGAAATTATCCCCAGTTATCTTTTGATGGCAGATTCTGGGACTCTCTGCAATGACAGGAGAGCTGAGAGGGCTCTAAATGGGGCTACAGTTGCTGCCTGCAGATTTTATAGTTGTGAAAGAAAAGTTCCAAAACTAACTTCATATAATAAAGATATCTCTCATTTACTTTGCAAATGTCCTGGAACATGGCACCACCCAATATTAATCGTACATCACTATCAAGCTAAGAGCTTGAGCAAACATGAAAAAAATCACAGATAAGAAGCTCATTCTGACCCATGAAAGCCAAAAGTGAACTAGGATGTAACAACAGCTAAGAGCAGCCTGTCCTGTGATAAGGAGAAGCTTGTTCTGGGAAGGGTCATTGGCTTCAATTTGCTCATTTCCTTTCTCTACAGCACTTGCAGTAACAAGTAAAAGGTCTTTTTATAATTTGTACAGCAAGTTTGGAAAATGTCTTATGTTTTCACTGATTCAGGAGCTTGCAGGGTGTGTTACTGTCAGCATTAGCCAGCACTCTCCAGTGTTTCAGTGTTTTCTGTTACTGCACCCTGCATTGCTAGGTAAGGTAACCCATTATCTCAACCCATACTACCATGAGGAAACATAAAAAAACCAAAAAAAACTAAATGGAAATTAAGTTTGAAGAGAGGTGGCTGTATTTCTAAATACAATGAAATCATTAATGCCAGCCATGCTAAGCTAGTGTCTAAATCAGCTACATTTTCAGTGGCCAAATTCTAGTCTGATTTACACTAATGTAGACCCAGATAAACTCCTTGGAAGTGAAGGAAGTTCCTGTGGAGTTGCATCAAAGTAAGGCACAATGAGAATATATCCCTTTGTATAAATTCCTCATGGTTTCAAGAGTACCAATGCATGGGGAAGACACCTTTTTAGGCTTGTGATCTCAATGGGACAAGTAATCCAGAAAGACAAAGTTTTCTTAGAACTCCTATGCATCCACCAAAGCCACAAATAGGGTACTGCTAGATTATAACTCTTAAGAGTAGCACTCCTGGGAAAAGAAGTCAAGCTCTAACAGTTCAAAAGAGAAAATAGAAATCATCTGGTTTCCATTCTGCATAATAGGGTGGCTTGGTTTTATTTATTTATTTCCACTTGGAAACAAATTGTGCTTTTTATTTTATAACACGTAAAAAACATTGTAAACTCATTTGTGTGAGAGCCAGCATTTCCCCAGATTCTGCATGGCAACAAGCATAATGAACTGAGAGCTACCCACTGGAAGTGACACTTTGCATCATAAAATTCATAAAGTATCACTTTTTTTCTATATACAATACAATACCAGCTTTCACTGCTTGTTTCATAATATTTTTAGTGAGACAGAAGACTAAATAACAGAATGCCAAGTCTGGTATAGTGTTTTTAAGGATAGAAGGATGGGCGGAATGGAGATCACTGCTGCTGGAAGAGAACAATCTATTTCACAGTAGCAAGATTCAAGAGGGAGAACTGGAATTCATCCCTGGGTTCCATGCCATACATGGTGATGCTGCCTATGAATTGTCAGTGACTGGAAGTCCCCATTAATAGTCAGGCTGTGAAGAGAGAGGTGTTACCATTTTTACAGAAGGATAAAATGAGCAAGCTAAACCCAGACTAAGAAAGAGGTTCACTTCAGCAGAAGGAGCAGCTACAGAGTTTTGGAGGCGTCCTCTGCCTTGATGGAACCAAGCTGTGAGAGCATAGTGGTCATAGTAGTCTCCATCTCCACAGTCTGCTTAGTCCTAAAGAGGTCTCAAAGTCCCTGAGTGCTATGCAGAGCTGACAGATCTCAGCTTTCCTACACAAACCAGCCAAGCAGCTGCAGTCTCCTGTATGGTTAACAATGTTAGGCAGAACTGGGCATGCAATTCATGAGCCAGGAAAAATGTTGCTGTGTCTTCTCCTGTCCCACTTGTCTTGGTTTCTCAGGACAGTAGTAGCTTATCATGAACAGAGTCAAGTGCAACCCTGATCTGTAGGACACAACCACAAGAATTCATGGCTTGGTTTCATCTCCAGTTCTCTTTCTGCTCCCAAAATATAGACATAACCAGCTCTGGAGCAGTCACGTTCCCTCAGCTTGCCTCTGCCTCTCCCAGCAGAGTGGTACCACCCTTGCTGCCACAGAGGGAGAACAGTCCAAAGCTCACACCATCCCCAGAACAAGCCCAGGTACCATCTAGAGGAGTTCTGGGTGGCTCAGTCAAACACAGACCATGGACATGACTTTCCAGAGTGAGGACCCAGCCCTCACTGGATTTTTACCCACACGATCATTTTATTGGTGTACACATATGGCTCTTCAGAAGGCTGAAAAGCCAAGAGACTGCAGGACCCAGCAGCAAGGGCACTGACTTGGGCTCACCCTCTGCTGGTGTCGAGCAGCTCCTCCTCTGCCTCAGCACTGCAGTGCAGAGCAGACTGCCCCAACAACACTGCTGCATAACCATGCTCTGAGGATTGCCTTTCCCTAAAACAGACTTGGTGACAATATTTAAGATTATGCACATGGAAGATAGACAAGAAAACCTTCCTCTTGCAGAAAATCCGGTGAGAGGAGGAACCTTCCAGAGGTGACGGGGCAAATTTCCTGAAGACGTCCTCCAAAACATCTTGTCTGGAAAACAAAAAGTCAGTCACAGCACAAACCCCTACCCACAGAATAAGGTCAAAGTGACCCTGCCAAGTCCTCTTCTGGAGACAGAAACTGCTCACATTCAAAGCAGTGTACGGACTTTGGATAGACAGCTAAATAGGTTTGAAAATAAATCATTTAAATCAATAGTTCAAATTCAACTAAGAAAAAGAAATACACCAGGTATTTCTCGAGCCCTCTTCCAGTTTTCTTGTTTTATTCATCCAGACTCATCAGGGATGCTAACCAGTTCCCTTAATATTGCCAGCAGTCTCAGGGGTTCAGCATTACTAGCAAATGCCAAGGATCCCAGGGTATCTGTGATATTTGAAACAGAGCTTTGGTTACAGATATTTATTTAGAAAACATTTTCACTCCAAAGTCTCAAAACACTGACCACAACCCCTGGTCTGGTACTAACAGGAATCCCTTTGCTGGTCCCTGAGTTATTAAACCTCTGGCAAGACAGCAGCAGTTCTTCATGCAGCAGCTCTGTACTACACTGTGAGACAAGCAAGGAATAATAATATACCTAACTAAATTACATGCAAATGTCAGTTGGGCAAAATATAGTTACTAAAATTGAATTTGGATAGAGCTCTCATGTTGACATCCCAGCTATTGGCCAAAGGGCCAAAGCACTTCTGAAGGTTATGAGTGGCCAAGAACTTGGTTTTACAGCTCATTTAAAAGCCTGTAATGTTTGCATTAACTAATGTATTATATAATAATTACCATTTAACAATGTGTTGCAGTTCTGCATATTATGAGATTTTTTTTTTATTGGTAATGGTGCCTGCCCTTAAAGGGTTTGTCATTCACTGCTCTTGCCTTTGCCAATTCTGTGCAGGTTTAGTCCATCTGAAGTATTGCAAGCACTGTTTATTTTCTGTGTCTCCCCCTGATAAGAAGCATTTCTGTAAGAGTCGGTCATTCTGATAATAAAATCAAGACACACAGATCAGTCAATTTTTCAGAGAAAAACTCTGAGATTTAAGGAAATGTGAATTTTGCACTCTGGTCTGCAAACATTCACTGCAATTCAAGGACAGTCTGTGTGACCTGCTCACAGCAGATTTTGGCAAGTGACTTTTTTTCTTCTTTTTCTTTTTGTTGTTAGGCAAGTACAGGTGAAAAAAAAATGTGAACAGCAGTATTTATTATATTCTAGTGAGCATCTGGGGAGAGTAATTATAAAGCCTTAATACAAGACTGACACCATCTGGTTGCTACAGAGTTTGCAGGCTCTACAAAATATAGGTGAAAATACTGCTTTTATACCAAAAAAATACAGTATTTTGACCTTGAGTTCCAAGTGGCAGATCCCCAGTGAGCAGCCAGAACCACCTGTGTGCACCCTATGGAAGCTGGAAAAGCTGGAGGCTCCTTAGCATCAGGCACCCTTCTGCCATCACTGCTCTCAGGCCAGGAGCAGGTATTTTATCACCACAAGGCTGTGATGTTCCCAACTAAAAGCTGTCATCTAGCACAAGCAATTTCTAGTAATTACTGGTTTGGATTTTTTTAAATAGCAGGGTCAACCTCTGGCTTTTCTATTATCATCTCAGCAACATGTGAGCAAATAAGGTGAAAAGCAAGAATGTTCTTTGGGAAACCACAACACTTCTCCAAGTAAATCAGGCAAGGCTTAAGCTAACTCATTTGAACAATGTACTGAGGTCAGTGAAATTGTTTGCATTCTTAAACTGAAATGACTGGATAAGCACCTCCAAACAACAGCCTGAAATAAAAATTTAACCAAATGTGGCTTATTATTTACCAAAATTGTGTACTGAGCTTGGATTCAGGAACCTATAAACTTCATTCCCTCAGTCAGAAATGAAAAATAAGATAATAACTAAAATTATACTGCAGTTGAATACTGGATGACAAGAAATAATTTTTCACTTTTCTAACTGCTTTTTCCCAGATGCTTGCAGCTTACTTATTTGCATTTATTTGGAACAGGATTGCTCCTTCTTTGCACTTTCCCAGAAAGGAGTAAAGCTCACTGCTTTCTCAAACTCAGTGAGTCAGAATGAGTCAGACCACACAGACCAGAGACAGCCCCAGCACAAAACTTTGCTCTGCAGAGGATTTGAGAAGGAAGAGAATTTCCAGCTGGATACTCCCTTTGTGGAGCTTTAGCCAAGATATTACAACTATATCACTTTTTCCCACTCAGATCACCAATGAAATTGAATTTAGTCCTTGCTGACTGATAAGGTTAATATTTGCATTTTTTTGAAAAGAAGAGGAATTAGGTAATAAACAATAAAGAATATGATCCAAAGAAACCATGACTACAATTATACAGAGAAAAGCTTGAAAGATATTACAAGCAGATGGAGAAATAAGATTTTCGAAAGTATGATGTTTCCTTAATAAGAACTCCATCTGGGATTTAAAGTTTGCAGCTTTTTCTAGTTTCCATAGAAAACTATTTGCATATCTTAACATAATTCAGATTATTACAGTGTGTCCACAAAAATTACTAAAAGAGTGTTCAAACTCTACCCAAAAAAATTCATTTTCATTCTTCACATTGCATATTATGTTAAAATTTTTGTGCTTCATCTTAAAGAGATTATTTTTTCCTTCCTTGTAATCCTGAAAACTGAATTCAAGAGTAAGAAGTAATTAGAAAATCCCAAATTTACTTTCCTTCCTAATAAACAGACTTGTGGGAGTCTAACAGTTTTCCAAATACATCTTGGAAAACATCCATCACCAGAACTACAAACTGGAGCTATGTGGATATCTGTTTCTACAGTTCAGTTGCCAAAAAATGATCAAATAATGAAATAAAAACCACTTTGACCTAAAATGAACTTTTCTCATTTTGCTGGAAAAACAGACAACTCAGTGTAAATAATTCGAGGATCACAAAAAAGTGAAGTGTCTTTTTTTTAGAATTTTTGTCTTCTTTAGTATATTAAACCAACTAAGAACATCCATATTTGTTAGCATGCAAGCTTTCTCCTGGAAATAAACTAACTTGTTTTATCAGGTTACCAGAATAACTAAAAATGCTTCTTTGACTGTCTGTTGCTTTGTGTCCTGTCCTTAAGGAACTTGGTGCTTCTGACCATGCCCCATTATTAGCATTGCAGCAGGTCTGTGAGATGGAGTCAAATGCTGCTGTGGGGAGTTATTACTCTTGGCACCTTGCTGGAGAGCACTGGGCTGGGTTGGGCACTGTGCTAGGGAAGAACCTGATTTCTGTGTGCACTTGTGTGGGGTTTTGTGTCTTGTATTAAATTGGGCTAGTGATAGTTTATTAAAAATTCACACAAGCCTTTCCACAAGTTCACACTCTGTTCTTATCACAGATGGACCCAAACTGCAAAATCTGGATCCTGAATAAAATGTTCTTTTACTTTTATATATCAGATGCAAGGTGGTCTTGCCTTCACTCAGAAAAAAAAAAAAAAAGACAAAGGTGGGTTCTTATTTTTAATTAGTTAACTTCAGGTAAAATACTAAGGCAAAGAAAATCAGTTTTCATTTGGCTTCTATAAACTGTCTTCAATTGATTATTTATTGTTGTTGAACTTGATCTGAGTTACGGGTGCCTTTTTTTTTTTTTTTTCTTTTTTTCTTTTTTTGGTGTTAAAGATACTCAAGTACCTGAGCAAGGTCTAGTTCTGACCTCAAAAAATCATTACTATGTAAGTATCAGTTTTTAACTGACTTATCATTCAGCTGTGCTGCCAGCACACTGCACATTGTCAGAAGCAAGACCAAGGCAGGATCCCAGGATGCCAGGTACCACTCAGACCTCCTGTACGGGGGGGGAACATGGAATTCTCAGAAGTATTTTGTTGCTTTGTGATGATGATAGGAAAGTGCCTTATTTTGCCTGTGCTGGGTTGTGACCAGGGCCAAGAGTAAGAGCATTTTTTCACACTGTTGTTTTTGGCTGGTCTGTGTGTTATGACATAAGGGAGGGAAAATGAAGACCAGTCAAAATGTAGTGTAAATGAGATGATAATGCAGAAAACACTTTAATTTCAACATGCATGTAGCAGTTTCTCCAATGCTTGGAGTAAGAGGAAAGTGTTTTGCAGTATTGCCAGATCTCATAACTTCACCCAGGACCAGTATGGAGAAGGGCTGCTCACTCTGAAGATTCCTACAGTTACATCCTTCCACAGGAAGGTTCAGTGTTTGGCAGTCTGTGAGGAAGAAATGTGTGGAAATGCAAAACACAATGTGACACAATTACACAGAAAGAGAACTCCAATTTAAGGAACAACACAGAAGACTTCACAGAGAAGAATCTGAGACAACTGAAAGCAAAGGAGAAAAAATGAAGTCTTTTTGTTACACTTAGCATCTTAACAAATACCTTAATGGGACTGCTATAGCTACCCACCCTGTTTCTGCCTATCTTCAGTCACATTAAAAAGCCTTTCCATCACATTATGAGCCACGGAAAGGGTTAAATGCATATGCCATGAATAGCTAAAATTCAGTGGATCATAAATATTGCAACCAAGGCTAAAATCTATGGATTGCAGTGTCAGCTTTATGATGGTACATTGTAGCACAAAAGGTACCTGTTTTCATTCCATAAGCATTTTTTCACTTGTTATGCTTTTTACGTGTCTTTTGAAGTCCAGAAAACCTTTCAGCACAGCATGCTGTATCACCAGACAGTTCTTCCTATAGAATTTTCTTTGTATATTCCCTGGAAGATTGTCATCATGAAATTTGTACTGTTTCATGATTTATGCTTTTTCCCTGTGCCAAATAGTTACATACTAATATACTACAACATATGCTCTCTACTATCATGTCTAAACCAAACACAAAAACACAATCTATAAAATACCTTCTGACTTTACCATATTAGATAATTTACATTCTGTTTAAGTGACTCATCTCCCACAGACTAATGTAAAACTTAAAGAGCAGGCATATAAGTCCAGAAGAAATCAGAAGGAAGCCAAGACCTACTGGGGATTGATAGAAAATGTTAAATCTAGAGTCTTTGAATCCAAACTGCTGACAAAGATGATGGGGAGGAGTGGGGAGGTGGCCAGTGAGTCAGTTATTGGTTTTTCTAAGTGAACCTCCGCAATAATTTTTTATCTTGGATCTTTTTTATCTTAAGCAGGGATAGGTATCCTGGGAAGAATATAGAGACTTTGCCATGATGGGTAGGGATGGAGTCAGAAAGGCCAACATGCAGCTGGTGCTGAAGTTGGCCAGGGATGCAAATAATAATAAGGGCTTCTACAAGTGTGTCAGACAGAAAAGGAAGGTCGAAGAAACTGTCCACCAGTGCGCAAGACTGGCAAACCGGTAACAACACATGAGGACAAGGCTGAGGTACTTAACAATTTTTTTGACTCAGTCTTCAACTGGCAACCCTCTACCCACACCTCTTGAGGGGATAGACTACTTGGCAGGCACTGGTGGTACTAGAAGACCATGTTCATGACCTGAGAAACGTGAAGATAGACATAAGTCTATGGGACCTGATGAGATGCATACCAAAGTCCTGAGGGAACTGGGCAGTCTCCATGATATCTGAAAAGCCTTGGCTTTTCATGTGAAAGTGAAGGTGTCAGGTGAAATCCTTGGTGAATGGAAAGGGGGAAATATTGCATGCATTTTCAAAAAGGGTAGAAAACAGGAACCTGGGAACTACCCAGCTGCAAGCCTCACATCTGTGCTTAGGAAAATCATGGAATAGATCCTCCTCCAAGCTATGCTAAAGCATCTGGATGACAGGGAGGTGACCTGAGAAAGCCAGCATGGCTTCACCAAGGGCAAGTCCTGACTGACCAACCTAGTGGCTTTCTATGATAGAGTGACTAGATCAGTGGACAAGGGAATAGCTTCAGATGTTATCTCTCTGGACTTCTGTAAGGCCTTTGAAATGGTCCCCCTCAACACCCCTCCCTCTAAACTGATGAGATATGGATTTGATGGATGGACTGTTGAGTGGATGAGGAATTTGTTTTCCTCTGGGAGTGGTGGTGAACTGGTCAATGTTCATATGGAGATTGGTGACAGGTGGTATCCCTCAGGATTCCATACTGGGACCAGTACTTCTTAATATCTTGATCAGTGACATAGACAGTGGGACAAAACACACTCACAGCAAATTTGTAGACAACTTCAAGCTGAGAGGTGTGGTCAACATGCCCGAGGCATACGATGCCATCCAGAGAAGTGGCCTTTGTGAACCTCAAGGGTTTCAACAAGGCCAAGTGCAAGGTCCTGCAACTGGGTCAGGGCAACCTCCAGTATCAGTACAGGAGGGAGGACAAAGGGGTTGAAAGCAGTCCTGCAGAGAAAGACTTGGGGGTATGGTGGATGAAAAGCTCAACAGGACCTTGCAATATGTGCTGGCAGCCCAGAAAGCCAACCATATCTTGATCAGTGACATAGACAGTGGGACAAAACACACTCACAGCAAATTTGTAGACAACTTCAAGCTGAGAGGTGTGGTCAACATGCCCGAGGCATACGATGCCATCCAGAGAAGTGGCCTTTGTGAACCTCAAGGGTTTCAACAAGGCCAAGTGCAAGGTCCTGCAACTGGGTCAGGGCAACCTCCAGTATCAGTACAGGAGGGAGGACAAAGGGGTTGAAAGCAGTCCTGCAGAGAAAGACTTGGGGGTATGGTGGATGAAAAGCTCAACAGGACCTTGCAATATGTGCTGGCAGCCCAGAAAGCCAACCATATCCTGTGCTGCATCAAAAGAAGCATGGCCAGAAGGTCAAGGGAGGTGATTCTGCCCTTCTACTCCACTCTTTAGACTCCACCTGCAGTACTGTGTCCAGTCTTCTGTACAAGGACATGGACCTGTTGGACTGGGTCCAGAGGAGGGCCACAAAGACCATGAGAGAGTTGGGGCTATTCAGCCTACAGAAGGGAAGGCTCTGGGGAGACCTTTTAATGGCCTTTCAGTACTTAAAGGGGGAATATAAGAAAAAAATCAACAATTATTTTTAACAAGTCCTGTTGAGTTCGGACAAGAGGTAGTGGCTTTAAACTAGAAGAAAATAGATTCTGACTTGATATAAGGATGAAATATTTTACAATGTGGTTGCCCAGAGAGGTGACATTCCCTGGAAACATTCAAGGCTAGGTTGGGGATCTGAGCAGCCTGACTTAGCTGAAGAAATCACTGCAGGGGATTTGGACTAGATGACCTTTAAAGGTCCCTTCAAACTCAGACTCTTTTATGATTTTATGTTTCTGTAGTTATAATGCAATACAACTTTTAATGTATGTAATCTTCACTCTTTTCCAGCTCCTGTAAGTGGAAATTATATACCAACAAATGAAAATTCTCTAGAGAAAAAAGCTGTAAAGGAATGCAATATAGCTATCACTTTTTAAAAACACAGTTGACTGTATTGAACATTTGACATTGAGTACTATGAGGACAGATTTTTCCGTGCTTTTCTTTTTAAGAAGTGACTAACTATAGAAGCAGCACCACATTTATGCTTCCACAGTTATTGTGGTGACAGCTTTTCTATTATAAATTTCTGTTTTCAGTGATTTATAACTCATCTGTGGAAGACTGTTCCAGGCAAAAGAACTTTTTGAAGTGCAAAGATCAAAGATTACATTAAGCTTCATGCTTAAAAGAAAACTGTATGCTTTTTCTTCAGCATAGCAAGCAGAAAGTTCAAAACAGTAGTTTTGAACTGTGTCTGGCCTGCTTTATTTTGGCTTCATGCTGGAAGAAGTGATAGACTTTATATTTTTAATAGTAAGCTTTATTATCAGAAGAGCATTTAACTGCTTTTGAGGTGGTATGGACATTCACTATCACAATTTAAATTAATTCAGTTCCTTGCAAGACAAGACTGTCTTCTAAGACTTTCAGAAATAACAATTTTCATTCAATTTCGGGTAAACATTGATTTCAGAAGAGCTATTTTGTCTCCAGTATCTTGTACACAGCAAAAATTCTGTTTCATCAGGGGAAAGTTTGGGTAATAGGGATAAATAAAATGAAGGTTCATTTAAATGTTGAAAAGAATAAAAAATACTAAGTCAAGCAGAGGATTCAAAAATATTAAAACACCCTAAAGTATATAACGTAAATCTTCTTAAAGAAAAAAACCCCAACTCCTCTGAAGTAATTCTATATGTCTGTATTTCCATTTTGCACTGCATTTTTTGTAAAGCTGGAACTGAAATACAAAGGAACCTACATGATTTGGTATCAAAGCAGCATTTTGCCTATGCTATGTAGTCACCAATATTTTTGTAAGTTGTTTCTTGGGTTTTTTTAATATACACAATATTTCTGATATATATAGAATAATAGGTTGTAAATCATTAAACCTGCCAATGTTGTTCTCTTAGCATATATGTTTTATTTGTGGGATGGAATTTTTTGCAGGCTGTTTCTAATTATAGGAAGGATTTAATCTTTTATTTTTATTTTTTTTTAAAGTTTATTTGACTTCATACACCACTTCTCAACATATGCCATATTTAGGACATGATATAACTAATCATCTGTATGAAGCCACAGTACTTCTTCCATTTTAGGGCCAGCTAAGGAATGTACCCCCCTTTAAGTGAGTGTTTAAATCCTCTTCAGTTTAATATCAGTCTCAACACGTGGCTGAAAGCCATCCTGAGGGAGAGAGTTTCATCAATGGCTTTGTAGAATGAGACTCAACAGATTTTTATCCTTTTAATTTTAAGTCAGAAAACTTGGCAAGGTAGCCTGAGATGGCTTTATTCTGATGAGGAAAAAAAAGCCAGTGCCATGCAAGGTGAGATAAAGTTGATGCTCAGCCTTCTGCATGTTGGATGACAGACAGCCATGCTCAGCCTTTCTGACCAAGCACTGTGCTGGGCTGGAACCATGCCACGGGGGCAGCTCCTGCCCAAGAATAGCTCCGTGTGACAGGGAATGACAGCAGTGAAGCCAGGAACTCAAGGTATCTCTGCAGGGTATCTGCTCAAACACCTCTAGGTCAAGTTGCCAGACATTGCAGAGATACTCCAGCAGATACATACGAAGTCAGTTCAGTTCTCAGGTTTGTCCTGGTCCAGGATTATCTGAGTTCTACAGAAAAGGGTAGGTCATTTAGCCTATACTCTCACACATTACAGGTTATTACAGTTTATCAATTTACCCTTCTTAAATGTTGAAATATCTAAATTTAGTAGTCAAAGTGTCTGAAGTGAGCTAAACTGATTGTCACACAAAATTTTTGACTCTTTCCTGCTCCCAAAGACTGCTGCTTCTGTAGCCAGGCAGAGGTACAATTGTTTCAGACTACACCCTTTTGCTCCACCTTTCAACAAGGAGGGAGGTGAGATGCACGGCTGGATGAAATACCACCTCCAAACACAGAAACTAGATCCAAGCCTGAGCTCATCTCCTAAGTACTTAGACCAAAATATTCTGAACCTCAATCAGAGATTTCTGTTAGCAATAGGGGAAATCAAAGCCTCAACAGCATCCAAGGCCCTTTATATGACATAATACTGAAATTATTTCTCTTTCTATCCTTACCATTATTCTATGCACTTCCTGTGTAACTATAGTGACTTGAGATACAAGTTCAAATATAAATATCAGTGCCTTTCATCCCAGGAGTCAGGGTATTGTCACAAAACTCCACAGAATTCAATAGAAGAGCTTATACCAAGAGCAGTTTTTGGCCTTTCCATCATCCTTGTTGCCTAAAATACAGATACCTTTTTCAGTGTGGAGCATATGAGTCATCTTCAAGAGAAAGGTGTCATAAAAACTCACTGATTAGCTATGGAAAATCCTCCACTTGTATGTATGATTGCATCAGTTCTGCCTTCCATAGGTGATGTTTTATGAGTTATGCTCTGAAACATTTCAAAAGGGAGGGAACATGCCAGGATAGGGCTCTGGTTTTTCTCATTCCCATGGAAAATTTTCTTCAATGGGTAACCATTTAAAAAAAAATCCTTCTGTAACTTACAGTGGGATCAGGTATCCTGAAATCAGAGATCTGCCAGTGCTTTTCAGCAGAACACAGTGCTTGTGCAACACCATGAAATTCCCAGGTTACCCAGCTACACCGCTAGAGCACATACAGTCACCATCTAATACTGAGTTTCCATGCATGAACCAGCAACTCAGCTATTTGCAAGTTTTTGTCTTGGCTGGGTGCTAATACCATCTTCTCATTGCCTTCTGTTAGACAAATTCTTGAAGAAAGCCAAGTATGAAAAGTCACCATGACTGTCACTTCTGTGAGAAGGCTGGGTGCTGTAACCTGTTGATGGAGGAGCCATAGGCTACTGAAACTTTATGCTATGTTTGCTCTGTTTCAGGAAACATGTTTACATTTATGTAAATGAAGATTTGTTTCCAGTGATTAATGCTTCCTTATTTTTGTTGAGTCAACTCACTATGCAACCACTAATTTCTGCTGACGTGGTAGAAAGATTAAAGATGAAGCAAAGTTCCCATGAAAGCAATCTAGATTAACTCTGTGACCAAGGGGTAGCTACATGCTGAGATTACACCAATTTAACTAAAACTTTTTAAACTGATTTAGCTAAAATCCATGGAACTCCCATACGCTGCTTGAAGAATTGTATTTGATTGGATGTATCAATTTTAGGCACTTGTACAAACTGATAAATTTTAACAAAGGGGAACAAGTCCCACATTATATAAATCAATTTACAAGTTGATTGAAAATCTCTCTATTCTGACACTGGGATAAAAACTGACAAATGTTGCCTTTTTCTCTTATAACTATATTGATTGAAATTATTACAGTCGTGTAGCCCTTATGACTGAAGAGAAAACAAACAGCTTCTGTGTTCACAGTGCCAAAGAGCAGATTTCTTATAAATTACTGCACAGCTCACAAACCCAGACACTGTTTCTCTCACCAAGTGAGAAGATTATTTTAGCATTAGGTCAGAGCGTAAGTCAAATACTTCAAAAGCAAAAGCAAAGGAGAGGAGGGATATCTCTGGAAAAGTGAATCCAGTTGACTCCTGTTGATTTTCTGGAGTGTCAACTATTATTACAGTTACACTTTGTAACGTGTGTCTCACAGGAGCCATTGTGTTATGCTCTAAATGGAAGATGTGGTCCCTGAACCAGCAAGTTTCCATCTGGTTTTATGTTTTGGAGCAGAAGGAACACACAAGGAAGGGCCAAAGTACAGAGGCTAAAGATCTAGAGTAACATGTCACACAGATATACTCTAATCTCAGTTTCACTATAACACAGAATATCAAAGATTTTCTTGCCTAAAAACATAAATTGCTGGAGTTTTTAATAAATCTGTAAGACAAGAATAGTTAATAAGCTCAAGTAAAGCTGTTGCTTTCTTGTATCCTATTTCAGCAGGACTGAGTATTTCAAGGGCTTGTAATATGAAACACAACTACTTAGTTTGATCCAGATGTTGTAGCATACAGTAACTTCAACGTAACTGATATTATAATGATAATGAAGAAAATACTAAAGAAAGGCAAAACTTGAAGGCCTGTCCTTTACAATTACTGATCTGCTGTGTTCTTGCTGGCTCTGCATGGCCTTCTATGCCAGCAGCTTGTCTGATGACAGGAGATATCACAGGTTGGGCTGAATTGCTGATTACTGTCATCTGGAAAAGGAGAGATACAAGATGCCTAATGTGACTGGGGTGGCAGGTTTGTTTAAACCAAAAGGTAATGTTCAAATAGGACATCCATGTGATGTGGCAGGTTCAAGTCTGTGCTTGATGTTTAATCCCTGTCATCCAAGAGATTTTTCCCTAAAAGTAAATCTATGGGACTCTCTTAATCACTTACGTGGTATCATGTATTAAAACTCCTCCAAGACCAGAAGAAATTTCTTAGCTACACAGATGAGTGTCTCACCCATTAGGCCACAGGATTAATCCCATGTTTTTTTCTAACCTGTACCTCCCTCTTTGACAGATCCTGTAGTACTTTTCACACACGTAAAAAATGAGATGAAGACTGAGACAAAGAAATCAGTTCAGTCAGTGGTGTATTGTAACTATTTAATATTAAGGGAACAGAAACTCAGTTTAAAATGGGAGAAGAGAAGGAATGTCTTGTGACTGTGAAACGGAGAACGGGGGATGTATCATGGCCCTCTTAAAGCATCTTCCATTCAGATCCTCATCTGTCCACCCTCTCTTGATTTTGTTATGCTGGACCTACAAGGTGCCAGCTTCAGATTTACACAAACGTGAAAGCCCTCTCCCCTCATGGCTCCCCTTGAGAGATGAGCCCCACCAGCCAGTATTAAAGCCGTCACTGCTCATTCCCCACTTTGAATGCTCATTCTCCTACACTCCCTGCCATCCTGACTCATCATTTCTGGAGCTTCTCAGGCAAACATTCAGCTCATCAAAAGCCACCAGCACAAACATCTCCTGGATGACCCCAGGCTGGTCATGCATTCTCCTGTACTTTCTTCCTCTGCCTGTAAAACCTGGCTAATAATATTTTTTTTTCTGCTCTTTCATCTGTCTTTCCTAAGATTTCTGCCTTGCTATAGGGTGTAAGTACAAGAAGGAAACCATACAGAAATATAAATTCCTCTTATTTTTAAAGCATTCTTCAAAAGAACTCTGCCCAAAGCTGAGACACCCTCAGTACTAAAGGTCTGCTATACCTATCAGACTGCACACACTGGCCTGGCTCATGGTGCCATAACACCACTATTGAATACTGCATAGCACTTTTCTCTATTGCCTTTCAAAGCATATTCAAACCAAGACCTGTTTGAAGTAACATCCCTAGAAATGAAGAACACTGGTTATTCTATCAGCTGATGGGACTGTCATGGAGATCTGTGCCTGAAGAGCACAGCATCAGCAGAAGCAGTGTAAATCAAACACAAGAAATGATGCCTTCGTCTAGTGCAGAGTTAAGCTACAGATTTTTTGTCTCATGTGAGAGTAGATGTTATATGTAGTCAAAAATAATTTACAGAAATTTCTGAAAGAAAAATCTATAGAAGGCTGTTAAAGAAAGAAAAGGTTTGTCTGCCTCAGGAGGCTCCTGGGTGGCTGGAAGAATATTCTGAATTTTTTTCACTGCATCATTTTACTCTTCCTATGGCTTTCCTTCAGCATTTCTACGACAGCATACTGGGATGAAGTGACGTTGCTGATGTGAGATGAAAACATTCAAGAGCCCTTGCAGAAAGGTGACTACAGATCAACTGAATTCTTCCAACTGTCCATAGCAAGGAGGGCTCATACAATCTTTGAATCATCAGTGGAAGAGTGATTCAGACATCTGAACGATGCTGTGAAGCAGAGAAATATGAGGAGGGGCTCCACAGTTGTATTTACTGAAACAATGCTGACCTTGACTTGACTGGAAGGTAACTGGACACAGAAGACTATACCAAATGGGCCTCCTGGGGAAGGAGACAAGGGAAAAAGCACAGAGCAATGGTTCTGCCTTTTGCTTTTTCCCTTTGCTGCCACCTCAGCTGTCCAAGTGGTTTCCTGTGGTGCTTATTCTCCTATTAATGTGTTGTCCTCACAAACAGGATCACAGAGGCATGGGAATGTGCACATCTGCATGTATGCACATAGGCACACACTTGCTAGTGTTTAGGGATGTCACATCTGTGCACCATCAGTAGCCAGTTCATGGCTTTTATACCATCTCACAAACCCACAGAGCCTTTGGCACCAAGGCAGTGGACAAGCTGAAACCCCGTTAGAATGTGATATATGGACATATGTTTGTCTTTCTCCCACTATAGCTGCATGCTTGTAGCCTGTCTGCATTTATTCATTTAGTCAGTTGGCATTGCTTTTGGAGATCTTAAATCATCTTAAATGAAACATTTGAATAAAAAAGCCTGAGAACTGTCAGCATGCAATCCCACTCTACATTCTTTTCTAAGTTTTGCATCCAGCCTTCAGAGTACAGCTGCTTGAAGTCTGGTGTGTTATAACTTGCTTTTATTTTCAAATAGTGCATTTGTCAACATTTCAAAGCCATCCAACCTCCATCAGGATACAGTGGCAGCTGATCACAGGTTTTAAATAGCTGCCTGATATTTGGAAATATAGCTTTCTAAGTATCCATGATTAACTCCGTGACACATTCCAAGTTGAAAGAAGGAAGTTACTCTCCCCTGATGCATCATGGTTATGAGGATGATCTATTTCTAAAAATCTCTAGCTAGCCAAATCGTAAAGCAAGGCATAACAGCTAATGTGCCAAAGAGTGACCACTACCTAACAATATAGGAGGTCAGGATCAACATTCAGCCAGTGCATTCTGGAGATATGCTGCTCACCACAAGCTGAGGCTGATTGTCCATAAAACTTTCCAAAAGCACTGATAACAAAGTCCAGCAAATCTCCCTTTCTTGTTCATTCTTTGGCACATAACCAAGAGGTATGGAGCTGTGCAAGACCTTGCAACAGCAAGATCTGAGGCCATCAGAGCACCCGGGATATGCTGGCAGTGCACCAGGACACGCAGTGTGGAGCTGCCACATGGCTGATCTTCATGCCCAGGAGAGAACAAGAAGTGTAATGATGGTTTTGCAGCCCTGAACCCAAGACAGAAGCAGAGTTAATTTGGGCTCAGAGCAACATATATATCTATGTACTGATTCTATGACAGCCAACATTTGTGTCTAGTGCAGCATTACACTTTGCAGCCAACTTTCACTCAGAACTTACTTAGCGCTCTCTTGGGCACGTACCAGTGAAAAATTTAGTCCTTTCTCAGTGGTGGCAGGCTAAAGCCCAAGGATTAGAAATTGCTTTTTTGATGTCTAACTCACTGCTTCTTCTACTCACTGCTGGACGTGATATACAACTATTTGCTTCAGTTCCCTGTATTTTTTTCTGCACTTGGTTACACTTGAACAGAGAGAAAGAAAAAAAAGTAGATACTGAAATTCAGTTTTCCAGTGGCATTTGAAAATGAAGGTAATATTCCTTAAGTAAATTTAGGGTTTCTTTGTATTAAATTACTTTCAAATTGGGATGTGTTATTACTTTTGATAAGAAGTAATAAGACTACTTAAGAAATATAGTACAAAATAATAGTCATAGGATGCTACCTGAGACAATGAATACCAGTAAAGTCTGTTCTATAACTTTGTATTCAGGATGATTGATCTGACATATTTTAAAATAGGTTTCAGGTGTGGTGGTAAGGAAAACTTTGTTTTTACAGCTTTCCTAAAAAAACAACCCCAGTTACTCTTTATACAAATGTTGGCCCATGAGAAGTCCGAATGGTTCTTAACATTTCAGCTTTGCAAACTTTATTTAGTGGGGTTTTGACTAACTGGAGCGAATAACATATTACCATGTTGGTGGATCAGGCTTCAATGATCACCAGAAGAGACAAATTTTGTATAACCAGTCACTGGCAGTGTGGAGATAGGAACTTCTCAGTCATCATGCACATCTCTTTCCTTAAACCCTAGATTTCAAAATTCTATCATCACTTGTTACTGCATCTCTCACCCAACTTAAATATCTTGTCCACTGGAAGTGTCCTGAATTCCAAGAAAATCGTATCATTGACAATCAATGACAGCTGTCTATAACTTAAGACTGCCAAAATTCTTCATTAAAGTCTCCCATTCTAGCAAGCAATATTATCCTGTTGTCCTGGTTTGGGCCAGAATAGAACTAGTTTTGTATCTTGTAATTTTGCTTTCAGCTAAGTCTCTTGGAAGTAGCTGCACTAGCTGACATTAACAGCAAGTTTCTCAGTCAGTGAATGCTTCTAGGACTGATAATGCTTGGTATTTATAGTTATGGCAGAGAATGGCATGCAGAACCAAGGCCACTGCTTGGTTCTGAGAAAAGATCTTATGCTCTGGAAAGAGAAAGGGAGTAAAGCGGTCAGACCTGAAACCCTCCTTTAGGGAGGAGCAGACCAGACAAGTGACCAAAATTGACCAAATGGAGTATTCTATCCCATCTGTGTCATAGATATAAATTTGAGGGCCCATGACATTCAAGTTCTTCTTCATCCATTGCTGGCACCCTGGAAGGAGCTTGTCCATTTGTCTAACCCCCAGGTGTGCCCTCCTGAATCCATGTGTTCCTGCCTTCAGCTCCAGTCTGCTGCTGATTCCAGAAGCCCAGACTGGGACTTTTCCAGGGATGCCCTGCAGCGTCGGTGGTGACGTGAGCATTACTTGGGGAAAGGAAAGCAAGGAAAGAGAAGCAAGAGAAGATGACACAAATTCCCTGTTAGGCTGTTCCTCATCTTGGCACAGAGCCCACTCCCTCTGAAAACATCCTGAATGACACAGGTCCTTCTTGGCTCTCATTTCCTTTTTGTCCTGTTCCACCAGCAGCAGCAGTAGTTCTGTCTTCCAGTATTCCCATAACCTACTTTGATGCCAAGAAATTTGCTGACCTGTTGACCTCATCCCATTCATACACTGCAAAACACACTCCAACCCCACTTTCCCTGTGAGAAGTGTCTACTGGCAATATTTTAGTAACAATCTCCAGCGCTGACTGAGAGAAAAAAACTTACTAATCATGGTGACTATTGATTAACATTGTTCCATTCTGACCTCTGCCATAACTACCTCATAAAACATGAAACCCTTGCCATAATGTGTTGAGATTAACTCATTAAATGTTACTGGATCAGACACACAAACTGACACTGAATCTACAGACTTAGTTCTTTTTTTGCTTGCTATGCTTGTATTGGTCTCACATTTTCCCTGTACAGCAGATGACAATTACCACAGGTTTGGATTAAGAACAGCTCAAGGAAAAGGACTTGGGGGTGTTGGTAGAAGAAAAGCTCAACATGAGCTGGCAATGTGAGGTGGCAGCCCAGAAAACCAACCATATCCTGGGCTGCATCAAAAGAAGCATGGGCAACAGATCAAGGGAGGTGATTCTCCTCCTCTACTCCACTCTCCTGAGACCCCACCTGGAGTATTGTGCCCAGTTCTGGGGTCCTCAGCGCAGGGACCTGTTGAATCAGCTCTAGAGGAGGGTCACAGAGATGATCAGGAGGCTGGAGTATCTCTCCTATGAAGACGGGCTGAGAGAGCTGGGGTTGTTCAGATAGGAGAAGGCTCCAGGGGGACCTGATAGAAGCCAGTACCTGAAGGGTACTGATGGGTACTAATTCCCTCCAGTACCTGGAGGGGACCTATAGGAAAGCTGGGAGGGACTATTTACAATGGCATGGAGTGATAGGATAAGGGGAATGGTTTCAGGCTGAAAGAGGGTAGATTTAGACTGGGTATTAGGAAAAAACTCTTTACTATGAGGGTGGTGAGATACTGGCACAGGTACAAACACTTAGTACAGGGCAGTTGTGGATGCCCCCTCCCTGAAAGTATTCAGGACTAGGTTTGGATGGGGCTTTGAGCAACCTCATCTAGTAGGAGGTGTCCCTGCACCTGGCAGGGAGGTTGGTACTTAGGGGTTCTTTAAGGTGCTTTCCAACCCAAACCATTGTATGACTCTGTGATTATTGTATTTTTTAAACCTGTCTAAAAGAAAGGAAGGAAAAAATGAGGCTTAAATGTCACTTAAAGGATGGAGAAAATACTGGAGCATCCTCAGATATGGAGATACCTGGAGAAGCAAGTGGGTGGTGAAATTACAGTTTCCAGACAGTACTAAGCATTACACGTAGTCAAGTGTTAGGCCAATGGAGAGGAGACACAAAAGGGCTTCACTGGTCTAAACCAAAGTATGAAGTTCCCCTTCAAAAAAATAAAAAGTCCTTTTCAGGATACCTTGCATCTGCACTGGCATACCTTACTACACATGACTCCGAGGTGGACTTCTCATGCAGGCAAGGCTTTAATCCTTTGTGGCAGGATGAAGGATCTCCTTCCTGAGACTGTAACAGAAGATAGTCCCATTCTCAAGAGGGAATCTCAAACTTCATTTTGCTAACAATCACATATTGCCATATTTCAGAACAAACTTGAGTCTCAAGGAGACCTTGCTGCATGGCTGGATGAAATCTTTAATTATATAAATAAAACAGGTTCCAGAAAGGAACACAGTAATATCTCCAGCTTCCAGACTGGATTCAGTAACTGATGACAGCTTATTGTGTGTCACAATACTGAGTGTCGTTCTGTCCATCTTTATACACAAAGAAATATCTTTTGCTTTCCAATTTTCAAGAGCTGTGAGGTTCTTGTCTCCCTGAGCCATTAAAGGAAGAAAAAACTTCATATTTGCCAGGCATAATAATTAGATCTGCAGTCTTCCATATCAGTTTAAGCATGTTACTCCTGTCCAAAGCTTTCATCTTTACTATATCAGTGTGATACTGATCATCCAGCTACCAGTACAAGCATATTGATAGACATTTGAACAGCTGAATTTTTTGAAATCTGCTTATTGAAATTTATGTCACTGATTTTTAGGAGTGGAATTTTGCTCTGGATTAAGACAACTAGGTTTTGGTGTCAAAAGTGTTTAAAGAATAAAAGGAAGAGTTGCAGGTGTCTTGTGATACTTTAGAGTACTCGAGTACTCTAAGCCATCTGAGGATCCTCATAGGTCACTGAATGTGCAAAAGACTTTAAATTTCTTAGAACAACACTGGGATGTCTCACAAGCATTTAAAATTGCACAAGATCTACACAGAAATGACACAGGACCTGCATCCTGATTTAGTGGGAGAGCTGGGCTAGTTGATCTCTAGATGTCCCTTCCAGCTCTGACAATTCTGTTATTGTGATGTAGATAACTGAATCCAGATGCCCACAAGTCTAATCTAGGATGAACTAAATTTAAATTTTGATTTCTTAGATGTAGATATCAAACTTGTTAAGAAACTTCTGTAAGATTAGCTTTTTTTCAACCATATTTGTTCATGTAATGAATACGTTTCCTCCACATTTTTTTATAACATTGCATGCATTACACATGTTTTTAACTACCAGTGATCTCCTGTTCCACAATGGCCAGGGAGAGTACAACAGCCATTAGATTCACAATTTAAATATACAGGCATTAAATATACACACCCTGTAGTTGCCTTAACCATGGACAGAAGATGCATATGCAAGTCCCCACATAGCTGTAGTCTTATCAGCCACTACACTTCAAAAAATTCACAGCAATGTTATCCTGGTTCTGGGCTAGGGACATCTAACCTCAGCTCAGCAGGACAACCTTCCCCCTGCCCAGTGCCCTCCCTGAAGGTCAGGCTGAATGGTGGCAGCTGGCACTACTTACAAAGCAGAAGGGAGACTGCTGCCAGGATTTAAAATACATGTTTTACAGCACGCCAGTGCAAGGCATGAGGCAATTTTATGGGGTTTGGCTGATAAGATACACCTATCCTTGACTCTTTAGGGAATTAAAAAACAAATGGTATCAAATAAGCAAATTCAAATCATTCTCTTCCAAACACATATTTCATTCAGTATGATAGTGTGCCTGACATTTGTGTCCTTAACTAACCCTATATCTAGTTCATTTCTCATTCCCCAGCCCAGCACTTTGTGATTATCAGTTATGAAAACTGGGCTTTGCAATGCAGCTAGAAAATCATTAATTTGGGCTTTGTTTATATATATATATCCACAACTTGTTGCAGGTGATTTGGAGAGACAGAGTAAGCAAGAACACTTGTCTTTCCACAGTGATCTGATTTGGCTACAACATTGCTCTAAATAGGCATTTATATATAAAGAATAAAATTAGTGTGGAATTTGATCTTTCTTGAACTCTTACACTATAAAATGTACATACAGGACTATGTATATACATTGATAAATTTTAATACTTTACATTCAACCTGCTAAAAAAACTACTGTAAGCAAAATCTTGGGCTCCTGCATTTTCACTGCTACACAGCCTCAGTAATGCTGTTAAGTGAAGCCTTTCATACCCTTGTCAAAACTAAAGACAACATTTACTGTAGCATTCATACAAGGAATTTTTTAATAAAAAGAGTCTTTTCCAGAGAGTCTGAAATCCACTCACACAGAGATCCTGTAACAGCTCGGTACTCAACCGTCAGAGGGGAGAGGGATGTTCTGTGACACCCCAGGTCACAAAGCACCTTACAGGCAGCATTCAGAAGTGTGTACAATAAAATCCAAACTAATGGCATGAGCAAGAGAGCAGCAGACCTCAACATTACTTTCCATTTCTTGGTAGAGCCTGGCTATGAAAGAGTGAGTTGTATCTGTACTTGTTGTGTGAGTGTGAAGATACAATTGATGACTGCTGGCTCCTCATGGCACACCGAAGTCAAAAAGCAAGAGAAAATAGGGACATTAAAACCAACCCCCTCTGCAGTCACTTTGGTTTAACTGATTTCATTGATTTAAAATACAATATTAAAAAAAAAATTCAAATGAATGTAAGAAAGAACCGAACAAGGAATAAACCAATTAAAGCCATTCTTTACAGTCCAACACAAACCTGTAACCAAGCAGCAGAGAAAACACCCCAATAAACACTTGCAAAGATAAATAAGTGGAAAAATTGAAATAGTGTATGCCTCTTAGTATGAACATGAGTAGGATGGGGTCTCATGTGCATAGTACAGTCTGTAAAGCACTTGATCACCTGTTCAAAGCCAGGGGCTGAAACTTATTCACCAGATCCTGGTTACTCTGCATCTGCTTTATAGTATGATTGGTGTAAGCTTAAAGCTTAAAGCTATCACCACACCTGATGATGCCTCTGAGGCACTGTCAGGAAAAAAAAAATTACAGTATCTGAAACTCCTTGGAAGTGCAAGTATTAACAGATTTCTATCTGAATTCAAGAGGGCAAGATGTGGTCTGCTTGACAGTGAAGTTTTCACCCTCCTACCTGCGTGATGTTTAAAACACCAAGTCACTGCACAGGGACCCTGGGTCATCACAGCAAGACACAAAAGCCTCGTTTCTCACTTTGGTTGAACCAAGGTACTTATTTCCTGCCTCTTGACACTTTCTTATCAATCAGAGCTCAGGGAATTTCCTCTCCTATTGCTTTTAAAAGCGTTATTTCTATGTTGTCCTCATTTTCCTTTTCCTGAACTTGCTGCCATCTACAATGACTGCACTGTTCACCTGCAATGGCCTGTTTTCTTTTTTTTTTCTTTTCTAAGAACAGGGATGTACATCTGATTTCTTATATCATCTGGTTGCTAAGAAGTTACTAAATAATCTTGCAAATTTCTCCAGTGCCTTTGGTTCTCAGAATATATCTCAGAGCAGAGATCCACAAACCAGAGAGAATTAGTAACCCTGCTTATGGGTCCTTTTCACAATCTGAGAGGCTCCTATATATATACCAGCTCAGCCAGCTCCTAGCTGGGAATATACAACCCAGTGCCACTGTATACCACATGGTCCCAGAGTTATGCCAGATTGCATTTAAAAAAAAAAACTTTTTAAATGTCAGACAGTCAGACACCTCATCCACTAGGTGGACCAAATTCATCCAGAGCTCAGATAAAGAAGACTTCTTGTTGATTTTGATAAGCAAACAAATCCCCAGTACTCTCTGAGAGCATGGAGGGTTTTTTAGGAGTTGAGTTCTTGAATTTGCTGTTAAACTGAGACTTCTAGTCTACTGCCACATGCACAAGCAGTTGTATAAATTAAAGGCACTCTAGTACAGCACATGTGAGAGTTTACACAGCTGGAAGCTTATTCCAAGCTAGAAGGTCTTTTCCAGCTTGATGATTCTATGATGCTAATCAGCATGCTTCTCTATCTCACAAATGCTTGACAAAACACAAGACAAAGCTTACAGTTTAAGAGCAGGATGAAAACTTTGTCCAAATTAAATGAAGCCAATGAAACCGTATTAATTGACTCCACTGACCTTAAAATTGGACTACCCCCAAAAGCCTTCAAGGCTTTTGCAAGCTTTGTGTAGCATTAAGGGAATGATACACCACTGATGTGCAGTAAAAAAAGCCAGCAGGAACTGGGAAGGTGAGAAATCTTCTGACATTTTTCTCACATTTTGACTCTGTACCAGAGACTTGGCATGATACTCAGCTGTAATAGGGAATGAGGAGAAGATGATAGTATTTACCCCCCCCAAAAATAAAAAAGGTTTTAGTATTGCTACTACCATATCTCTAAGCTGAGAGGCCTTCTCTTTGCCCCAAGGGAAGCAAAAGTATTTCATCAATATGCTTGTCAGCTGTCACATGTCTCTGTAACAAGCATACTGGACATGGAAACAACAGTGAATTGGCCATGAATTGGGTGTCTCAGCTCCATTAGGATGCTTATTGTTCAGGCTTACTTCATCCACTGACTCTTCCTGAATAAATATCATAATTCTGTGAAGGTTTCCTGTATCCCAATATATCTAGATAATGCATGCATATTGTAAGCTTTCTCCTTTCCATAAAACCCATAATTAGTGGCTTCTTTACCATTTAAAGAAGTGTCCCTGAATAGGTTTCTTGTGTGGCCAAGCATGCAAATGCTTCTCTCTTGCAGTTACAGAAACAGGGGTCAGGGATGCGTACGGCTCAAACTTTTCCTGAACAAGTGTCATTTTCTGACTGGTTTCCCTGTGAATCCAGAAGTCTCACACCAAACACATCACTCAAGCACTTGCAAATCTAGAATAAAATATCCAAGGGGGAGCAGAGGGGGTCTCGTGGTCACCTTTGCTCTCTGGTAGTCAGACCTTAGAGGGAGGGCAGCAGCCTCCCTCCCCACAGAGCTGCTGCCAGGAACACTGTCCCTCGTCTTCCAGCTTCCAACTGGGTGAAAGGGCTGGGACTTATCACCACCCGGGCCAGACCTGGCAACCAAGCCTTAAACAAATACGTATTAGCAACAGAAAGCCCATGCTCCAAGGCCCCTAAATCCAGCTTCTCCTACACGGGGCTGCAGTCCCCTCTAGTGGTTGTCTGACACATGGAAGCCTCACCAGCATTTTAAAAAGAACAAAGGTGGAATCCAAGTAGGTCTGTATCATACAGTGAAACCTACAGATGCACATTCACATATATGTTGTATGGAAAGAGGTTAAGCTAGGCATACGTAATAAATTTTCAGTTACAAATGCATATATTTTAGGCCTGAAGGATGGGCTTTTTAGGGTAAGTCACACAGAGCTTAATACATTGATACATGCACGTACATGTACATGTACAATTCTTAGTGCTGTGCGCTCTGTGCTGGTTTTAATGGGCACCCCAGTAGATAGCTTTTCCTTTTTAATTAGGCACTCACAGACACGAGCCAGAGAGTTGAGAACAGATAAACATCACATTCCTGGACCTCTTTCACAATGCTAAGGGAAGAGGAAAAGCACCCCAATAACAGGATGTAGGTTTCTAGGGCGGAAAGCACCAGGGGAACTCCCTGAGCCTTTCAGTAAACCCCAGCAGTTTTCTAGCCAAAAGCTAAAAATGATCTGATGAGGCAGCAGCACCTTTAGTACAGGAAAGGCCAACAGGGGTGCCTTGACATGGCACACACTCCGTATTTTAAGCATGTGTTTGTACATGATGCAAAAACCCTGCCAGGGAAACTCATCAGCCTGGATTTCTGACCTTTCTGGACATCACGGGTCCCAGATACACAGCCACAGAAGCGGCTGAGGGTGACACGTCACAGCAAGCTTCCCGGCACAGCTCTCAGCAAGTGCTTTTCAGGTAAAAAAACACATCAAGTAAAAGAAATCAGATAAAAACACCTAGACACTTGCTTTCCCTCTAGTTGAGAAAAGAAAAGAAAGAGGAAAAAATTTAACTGAGAAACCAGAGTAAAAAGTAAGACTTGTGCCTGTTAATGTCTTGGTCAAAATAAGCAGTTTAGAAGGTGGATGGCACCCATCAATTAGAAAAATGTGCTCCTGCTTTCTGTTTCTTACATGCAAACAGGTTTCTTGCTGTTATGTGCCTTTAATAGCAGCTACTGAGATCTCTTCTGCAAAATCATCCTCTATTCTAAAACATGATCTATGGCTCACATCTATAGTATTACACACCAAAAATAGCTCACAGCTACTACCCACATTCTGACTATATCACACAAAAGTAGCACAATAGAGGAGGCAAGCAGAAATAGAAATTGTGGGTAATGTCTCAGCATATTAGGTAGAAATGTTTCTAATTAGTAATGGAAAAGTGTGTTTTAAAATAGTCAAAATGCACCAGCAAAAAGGATTATTGTAATTCAAACTTCTTCAAATGCATTGGCATTATCTTTCCTTGCAAGATCTCATCCTATTTTTAGCAAGATTCATATTTTATTTAGTCCTCACAGGTTGCATGGGATAGAGATGTGGAAAAAATTTTTTTACAAAATTATTGTAGGCTTTCAAAGAAAAAAATCTCTTTTTGAACTGAAACGAACCCTCACATTTTTAATAAGGCTGATGTGGATATTTTATTATAAAAATTAAAACCCATAAATACCCAGGAGAGAAGAGATTTTCACCAGCTCTGAAAAGAACTGGATATTTTGCCAGTTTTGTCCACAAAAAGAAGTGAGTGTGAATGAATGTGGTGAAGATCAGGAGTGTAGTTCTATGGTGAAGAATATGTTTTCAGTGGTCACCACTTCTCACCCATTTTCACCCAGTAAGCTAGGGCTTTCTCTCCTTCTGGGCTGGCCTCAGTCTTGTCTTTTCCATATCCCTGCCTCTGAGGCTTGCTCCTATTTTTCCCCTTGAGCCAGGCCTATTCCCCCCACCTCGGACACAGCCTGGCTCCCCTCTCACCCACCTCCCATCACTTCTCCCTACCCACAGGTCTTCATCCTGGGAGTTCAGATTTCTAATCTCTCCTTCAAAACCCTCAGCCAGTCACAACACCCTTGCCCTGGGCACCCAAGTCCCTTGTCCTCATGTCCTTTCTAAGCCAGGCTCAAAGCTCCACTTATCACCAAGTTCTTGTTGGCTCTGCTGTCTCTGTTTTCCCTCTCTTCAACCTCATCTTGCTCTTCCCTCATCCAGTGTCTTTGCTTCCTTCACAATCTGCCAGCATCTATACTCTCCATTATTTTCCTTCCTACTTTACAGACCCATTCTCCTTATCAAATAAATCCCAGCCTTGAATTCTGCCATCATAGGGAAATTTATCCAAGTTTTTGAAGTCCCAAGGAAATATATGGGAAGAATGTCAAAGAAAAAGCTCCAAGAGATCCATTAGAGGTCTTTTGAATTTAATGTCAAAATTTTTTGTTTAACTTTAATTTTTTAGGAGATAGCTTGACATTTTTGGGGGGAGCATGCCAAAGAAACCCCTAGGAACACAAATCACTTCTCACTGTTCTCCTGAAGTACAGTTGTGGAAGAATGAGTCATTTTGCAGATCAAAAGGTCTGGGAATTGTTCTTGTTTACAAGAGACGTGGATACAAGATCTAAGCTGAAAACACAATGATTACACAGGAGATCAAAGTAAGAACATCAAATACATCTGACCCAGTTGTATCATGGCCACAAGGGCCTTTATGGTTTTGTCATGTTATGCCAAGCCATATTTCCACTTAAAAACAAACAACACCTTATCTGAGTAGGATGGGACATCACAGACAAGTGCAAGTTTCACCCTTTTGCTTTGTCAAATTAATATATGTAGTTTTTAGGTTTTCATTTCTTTATCCAGGTGCTTGAATGCATAACATCTGGTGCTTTCATCCCTAATTCCCAAATGATTCACTGCCAAGCCATTTACAGTTTTACAGATTCCATGTGCTCCTAGTTCAAGCATGTGTCATTTCACTGCTGTTTTCTGCACTGCTTTGTCCCCCCAGAGAAACCTGAACAGAACTGTGAATAGACACCAAATAAACATGGTCTGTGTAGCTGCATTGGCTGCCACCACCTTAGACCTTCACTTCACAGGAGGACTGAAGGGAAACCAATTCTGGGGAATCACATCACAAATTAATTCCACCGGCTAGTTAGTACAACAAGATCCTGTGTCTCTACTTCAAGCCAGTGCTATAGTAATGCTGTAGGCTGGATAACTGTGGTTTTCAAGCAGATGTTAAAATCAGATTTTGGAATTTTGATGCTCATTCAACAGTACATGCTGCAGAGTAAGTGCTGACAACATAAACATCAATCAAAGGATGTAATAATTGCATGTGAAAGGAAGATGAAGTAGTGCAAATGTACAATACACTTAATGTTATCTGAATTGCTACATGGGTTTTTTTAATGATCAGTTAGCAGCTATTGTACAGCAAACCATTAAATATATAATGTATATACCATACAGCCTTCTCAGAGGTGATTTCTCAGGCATCTGATGGCCTCACTCCATAAACTGATGCAACTTTGCTGAAGTTTTGCCAGCTGAGGATCTGGCCAATTACAATGACAAGGTTTTTCCTGATTTTCTTTTAGTTATTTCCTTCCATTAAATTAATTAAAATAACAAAAAATAAGAAGTCTAAGTAATGAAGTCCTGATACTTGGAGATACAGTATCTGCAAATATTAGTGCATCAGATGCAGTTTTAGGAACATACTGGTAGAGACTTCTATTTATATAAGGCAAAGGCAGTATATGATGTGATACAACAGAACCTGGTATTTCTGAAAACAAGCATTTGAATCGTCTCGGTAAAGGCAGCAGTAATAATGGCAGCTATCTATTCAATACCTGAAAATGTTCTTTACAGGGTTTTAAAGGATGAATGTAGAGCAAAGTTTCAAAACACCTCAGTATCGGTCAACAACAGAGGAGACCACACAGAATGAATGCATCATCTGCTGGCCAGAGGTACAGGTTACTCAGTGAATATACAGATGAAGTCAACATGAACCAACAGGGCACTTGCAGGGCAAAGCACCATTTAGCATCAGTATTAAGTTTGTGGCAGGAGGCCACGATAAATGGAAGTCATGTTAATGGTAGCTTTCACTACCTCCTCAGCTGGAGTGAGAATAAAATGCATTTTGTGTTCTTCAGTGAGAACCCATGACTTGTTGTCATCATTAGATTCCAAACTAAACACAACTCAGTTAATATAAAGCCCAGAAAGAACTGCAAAACTTAATAAAATTCCACAGTGCAGATAATCTGAAGCCAGTTTTACAGTAAGTAAGGTTTACTGTCTAGCAGACTGAAGCCATTCAAAAGACAGTGAATATAAGTGCTTGGATTTAAAGTGAAAAGCAAGGGGACACATAATTTCTCTGCTAAACCAGTTCTGTGCAGCTGTGTTTGCCATGATTCACCTTCAGGACTTGCTGCATTCACTGCTTCATACACTGTGATACTGTCTTTTAAGGAAGAAGTGTGAACAGGTGGTTTCTGTTACTTTTGTGGATTATGTTTGATGAATCGCTATATTCTGCAAGAATATAATTGCCTTCTGGATGCTTTTTTGGTTTTGTTTTTTGTTTGGGTTTTTTGTTTGTTTGTTTGTTTGGGGGTTTTTTTGTTTTTTAATGAACACAACATTTTTCTAGTATAATTACTCTGAAGTCTAAGAGAACTAGGAAGACACTTTTCTCCCATATTTCACCAAGGTCTTGTCTCAGTGAGCAGGCACCTCACACCACAGTTTCATCTAGTTTTACACATAGGAATGGACTAAATCCTGAGAAGAAAGTAATTTTCTGTTCTAACTGGAACAAGAAAGGAGTCTCTAGCAGTTCACAGGTGGTTTTCATTATTTAAGCTATTCCTAACCCTACCCTATAAAACAGCTCCATCATAGATAGGTGTATTTCTGACTGAAGATGCTCAAGTGGGCAGTGGGTAGGGGACATTCATGAGGTTTGATTGACACATTTAGCATCAGAGGCCTCAGGATGAAAGGTTCAGCTTGTCATGAATTAAGGAGGGGGCAGCCTTTCCACAGTGGGGAGAATGACATGAAATAGAAATGTACTTTTCTGTTTCCAGAAAATCCCATTTCTGTTTCTTCAGCCCAATGAGAGGCCAAGGTGACTCGTACAGGAGTTTATAACAGCACACAGGTCATTTCATACTTAGCTTGTTGAGGCTGAGACCTGCTTCTTGGAGCTATGTTTCTAATTAGGAAACAAATTTCTCCTGCTGCTACACTGTATTAAGTCAATTTTGGTGGCTTCCATGCCAAGGGAATCCCTGGTGGCCCTCAGGGGCAAATCAACACCCACTTAGCCTGGAGCTAAGTGTAACCCAGACAATGGGAACTGCTAGAGCTTCTGAATATGAAAATTTTAGTTTTGAATGAGGTCCTCAAACATCCAGATGAAGATTTCTCAAACTCATCTGCTGCCCACAGAAGAGCTGACTTGGGGTTTCCAATGCTCCTACTCGGAAGGGACCCCACAGCCAGCATGCAGGTGGGACAGTGTCAGATGTGAGTGCTGATCCCTAGTCAATGCATCTACATCGAGGAGTCTCTGAGCATATTATGCCCAGCATCTTTTGCCTCTGTTTTAAACCACAAGGTTTAAAACACACAGTGCACCCTAGATATTATAAACTAGATATGACATCAACACTTGAAAAGTTGTGTTTTGAGAGTCTTGGTAGAGGAGCACAGAATTCCTCAGTTTCACTAAAAGCTGCCACTGCTTGACCCAACAAATTTCAAAACACAAAGCTGGACACATAGAAAACTCGTGCTTTCTTCTGGAAGACTTAGAAGATACTAAGCAGAAACTATCATAAATACCAAACAATTTAATTGCAACATACAGGTCTGCTCCTGACTGGTACCTAAGGCATCTGATGACTTGTCATAAACTGTCCTCCATAATTATATTTTTTGCCATTCTGGGGGAAACTATAAAATTGGTACAAAAAGCAGACTTTCACACATAATTGTTACCAATGATAATTGAAAAGTAAATTATTGCATCAACAATAATAAACAATTAGGTTGAGAAATATAATTTACTGAATTGGTAGACATACTCAACTAACATAACAATAGAATCTTATATTGAAAATATATTCCTTGCATGAGAAGCATCACCCGAGAGAAATGGCATGCTATTAATTATTAATATATCATCGCATTAAAACTACTATACAAGTGATGGGATTTGGGATTAATTAACATTGCTTTGTCCCATAACACTTCCGAAGGCATAAATTCTTACCAATGTTAAAAATCAGAGTTTATACAATCTGTCTGTTGACTAAGAGGTGTTCAGCTTGCCAGAAGATCTAGTTCCAATAAAAAAGGACACATTTTTCCTTTCTTTTCCATGGCTGAAACTGCAATGCAGATCTGCCTTGAAAAATATATGCTGATTCTGAAGTCTTAGTGCTTTTGCATCCAAGCTTCATTTGTACCCTTGTGATAACCTGCATTCAAAGTGGTGCAGTACTACACAGCCAGACTTGGTTTTCAATCATTGCATACCCATTACAATGACATTTCTGTTAATTCAAGACAAATTAAGCCACCCTGAAGAACAAAAGATCATAAATTTCTTTGTTTGCTGAGTTCTACTTATTCTGTTTTCTCAGCTTCATCAGGGATATAATCGTCTGACTTTGCATTAAGCCACTTACACACCCCAAACAAGAAATCATCATCAAGATATCAGCATTTTATTCACTGATGTGTAATAGCCTTTGTGTTAAAAAATATTATCTATATTTTACTTGGACAACAGTTCCATAAATATTTTTATTTGCAATTTTACTGAGTGGAATACCAGGCTTTGGTTAAGGTGTATAAACACCCGGACAGCCCTTCTCAATACTGCTTAGCCCTTACAGAGAAACGGCTACAATCATAATCATCAACTTGTAATATCTCTGTGAAGCACTTAATGTGGACTGGCACTATTCCGAGAGATCTTCAGCTACCCCAGCTCAGCACTTTGGGAGGAGAGTATTTTTCAGGGGAATTCAAAATCTGAAGGCTCAGAGATGCAGTTACCAATATCACCCAAATTCCCGCCATCAGTCACACTCAGCCCTTGTTTGCAGGAACTTCCTATGTGAGAGTTTGGCTTCTGAAGATACTTTGCTTTATCTCACATGTGGGCAAGTAAAATAATTTGCTATTCAGTAGCTGATATTTATTCCTTTGTTTAACTCCTGTTCTTGTATTTCCTTGGAGCCAAAGACTTTTCTTTGTGAGAAGACTAGAATAAAAAAAATAACTCTATTTTACTTTATTTTCTAATACTCTTAATTAAGTACTCAGATAAAATCTTTTTATCCTCTTTCTTTTTTGAGGCTTTAATTCCTTTCTGAAAGCTCGTTCACTCTAATGCAGAGGAGTCCCTGGTGACCAGGGTGTTTTCCTTGCAAAAAGGTTTATCATTTTTCTTATTAATTTTCAGTGCTCTAAGGTCTCAGTCACGGTGCAGTTAAAATCTGCAAGCAAATCTCCCACTGATCACAGCAGTAGTTACACCTTGATTGCAGTGATTTGCACCCCCAAATGACAGGGCTGACTGCACACTTTGGGTTACATGCTGACTACTCCCATCCCCCATGTGGTGTTGAATCCCTGGGGATCATCCAAGACTTTACTGGCAAGGAAAAGCCACTGATATCTCTCTTCATAAGCCAACAGAAGGGAGGTAAGGAAAGATTAAGAGCAGAAAAAGTGTAAGCAGTGAGAAAAAACCTTTGGAAAGCTCTGGTCTGACCAAGGAGAAAGGCTACAGATAAAAGCAAGGATGAAGTGGGAAGGAATGTGGCAGGTGGGGAATGGAAGGGCAGAGAAATACAAGGAGTTACTCAGAAAAAAATTACTCTCAGCATCACTTAATCAGGATCACCAGTCATTTCCACAATTTGTTTTGTGTTGGAAAGCATTCATCACCTCCTCTCCTGGCCTGCCTGCACAACTTTACTACTTAGCAAAGCATTTGCAAATAACTTTGAAGCTGGAGAAGGACATCCAAATAAAAATAAGCTGCATCTGCAGATGGAAAATAATAAAATATTCTTTTGTCTGGTTTTACACAGTAATTTTCAGCCCTGATTCTGAAAATCAGTTTCTACTTGAAACAGGAACCACTATATCTAAGAGCTTTTATGCTGGAAAATGTGTTGTGACTCATGCAAGCAGAAACCAGTATTCTACAAGATCATTTGTCACCAGGAGATACATCACTTGCTGTGAAAGAATGAGAGGTTAAAGAGGTTTCATGACATTTATTTTTTCTTGACATGTCCCCAAAAGAAAAGCTGTTTTTACTATGAAAGAACGTCCTGTCCTCCTGTTAATGCTATCCCCTAACAAGCTTTGGTATTATTAGAACTGGTACTTTTTAAGGAAAAAAACAAAAAAAAAAAATTCAGGAGTTTGAAAAAGAGAAAGATTGTGGCAGTATATATTCATCATGTTGCATATTGTAATTTTCACTGTATTTCTACTTTATTGTATCTGTGGAAATGTAAGAAGGTGCAAATTCCATGAACAAGTGGCTGTATGAATTCCTGTTATGACTATACAACCAAACCTTGTATCATCAAGAGCAACTTTTTCTCCTTGCTTGCATTTTGCTCAAGTTTTTTGTCAAAAATGCAGTTGCTTGTTCATACAAAATCTACATTAATTCTTGCTTCTGAATGAACCTGGGGGAGGAGTGTCTGGAGAGCAGCCTGGCAGAGAGGGACCCGGGAGTACAGGTTGACAACTGGGTCAACATGAGCCAGCAGTGTGCCAGGTGTCCCAGAAGGCCAATGGCATCCTAGCTTGTATCAGGAATAAGTGTGTCCAGAAAGACTAGGGATGGAATTCTCCCCTTGTACTCAGCACTGGTGAGGCTACACCTTGAGTACTGTGTCCAGTTCTGGGCCCCTCACTTCAAGAAGGATATTGAGGTGCTGGAGTGGGTCCAGAGAAGAGCAATGAGGCTGTGAAGGGACAAGGGGGAAAGTCTTAGGAGAAGCTGAGGTTGTTTAGTCTGGAGGAGACTCAGGGGGGACCTTATCGTTCTCTACAGGTCGGACTCTTCTCCCAGACGAGTGACAGGATGAGAGGGCATGGCCTGAAGCTGCACCAGGTGAGGTTGAGGTTGGATTTCAGAAAGCAATTTCTCATGGAGAAGGTGATCAGACATTGGAAGGGAATCACCACTTAGTGCCATGGTCTGTCCAGTGTGGTAGTGTTATGTCACAGGCTGGACTTGATCTCAGAGATCTTTTCCAGCCTCGATAATTCTGTGTTTCTATGAACTGGTATGAGAGATGGTCCACCATCTGCCTGTAGTTATTTCATCATTCTGGACACTTCTCTTTAGTCTATTTGAGTGCTTGTCCCACTTCTGTAGTGATATGAATTTCGCAGAAGTACTAGAAAACACAAAATTAACACTCATGTAGTTACTTCTTTCCAGTACTGCACTTCTAACTCATGTAAACACTGTGTTCTTACTTCACATTGTGGCAATTATTACAATAAAGAATGCAAGCCCATAGGGAGTGTGTACTACCACTGGTGATGACTTCCCTGCTAAATATCTTACTGCTTTCAGAGTAATAGCACACAGCCCTTCAGAAGTACTACATATTCTTGTTTATAGAATAATATAAAAAATGTCAGGTTCTTTAATTGCTGCTAACAGACACATAGGTTCACAGGATTTGGAACACATGCTCCAGTAGAGCTAAATTCAACAACCATGGATGTTTCCTGTGAAAGTGTGAGATGTTGAACAGGGGTCAGAATCTTTTCAAGTGCTGTGTACCAGACTATTTTTTTTTTCCCTAACAAAAATCTAAGTGCACTAGAAGGAGCTCGGCAGGAGCAAGAAAACATAGTCTCTGGAACAGATGATGCAGCAAATCGTTTCTCCTCTTTGTGAAGCAGTGACAGCTGAGCCCTGAACTCAGAGTCAGGAGAACAACCGAACGTCTTGTCAGGACTCAGTAGCCCCTGCTCTTTACAGCTGAGTGACATTCAGGACTTACCTTTCCCCCAGCTTTGGCACTTACACCATATCTTGTTGACCCTTGCCATAGAGCAGAACATTTCAGCCATCACATGTGTACTTCTCTCCTCAATAGTGCCATGTACTGCTTGAAGCCCCCAGGGCAGTGCTGAAGCTTTTCACTGTGTATTAAATTTTAGTTGCACCAGTCACACTGAAGACAGCTAGATTATCCATAACCTTAAAATGAGGCATATCTGTTACTGTTTGAAGAGCATCAAGAACACATCCATGCTGATCTACTTGATACAGCAAACTGGTTAAACCTCTGCTTAAATCACACTAACTTGATGGGAAGAGCACTGTTTGGCTTTGAGTCCTTTTTACTTAAGCTTTACACAGTTTCCTGAATAAGGATGTACATCTGTATGTTTGCACAGATTTACTTTCTTCTGAAGAGTGCCCAGACCTGGTAAAATAAAAACCACACATACAAAATGCAAATGCAAAGATTTTACACTTCAAGCAACATGTATTCCTCATGCCAAACTGAAATACATTTCTAATATTACATTTTGCATTTCTATTATACTGTTTTAATGGTCTTCATAGTACTGAAAAGTAAGAGTTTAAATAAATAAGTGGTATATTTTAAGTGATGACACTTGGGTAAATAAAAGGGTTCTAAGGAGCAGAAGACTGACCTCACCTTTCTTCAGGAAACAGGAATGCTAGCTGTCTGCTCTATGCATATTCCAGCACATGATTCCCTCCTTGACAATCTCTTACTTTTTTAACTATCAAATCATTTTAAAATTTAAATAAAAAGGGAAGTTCACTTGAGAGTGACCTTCACAAAACCACACATTTTTACTGAGTCAGTATGTTCCCACAAGGTTTTGGGAAGAAAGAGAATTTAATTTGCTGTAGTGTCAAGGGTCTTGTACAAAACACTGCTATGCTGGGCCTAATGAGTCATCAGCTTTCACGAAAACTCAGCTGGTGTAGGTGGTGCCAGGTTGCAAATTGATCATAAAAGTGGTTCCATTAGTCTCAGTATTCTGATGATCCTGGGAGTTCCAGATGTGCCAGCAAGAATACTGAAGAGGTTCCAGGTGTTTCTGGCTACCTCATTGCTTTGCTTCTAACCTGCAGAAAACATACAGCTGTAGACAATAGGAACAACAGGTGATAAAGCTGACTGGCAGAGAAGACTGAAAACCAGTGAGGGAGTGACAGTTGTGCTTTAAATAAACTGTGTTTGTACAGATGAGTAATGAAATAAAAATATATATGGTTTTTAGAGAAAGATTACAAGCCTTTAAAAATAAACGTGCTACTTATAATGAGGTTTATATAATCCTGCCAAGTTTAGTGAACTTTGCATTTGCATCTTGTACTTTGACTATCACATCACACAAGAGATACGTAAGAAAGATTATTTTTCTGCTTGAGGTACTACTTTTCAGAGGAAAGATAAAAATCTTCCTCTGCTATTTGCTGGATAAGTTAGAAATCTATAACCTTTTAAAATTTTGCTTGTAGTAAATTTATGCATAAATCTCTAATTCACACGCCTACAAACTTCTGGTTTTATACAATGTAATTCATTCTATCAAAGGCAGTGTCTGTTGTTTTGAATGAAAATTAAATATAAATTTAAGAATTCACAGAAAATTAGGATCCATTCAAGCTGGATATGGATGTGACATGTAAATGCAAGAATTCACAGAAAACGGGGATCTATCCAAACTGGAATGGACTGACAGGAGCCTAATGAAACTCAACAAAACAAACCCAAATTCCTGCAGCTGGAGACTAACAGCTGGAGGGCAGCCCTGTGGAAAAAGCCCTGGGGGTTCTGGTGAGCATCCAGATAAGCAGGAGCCAGCAGCCCCTGGCAGCAGAGAGGGACACCAGCCTCCTCCTGGGCTGTATTAACAGGAGCAGAGCCACAAGATCAAGGATTCACAGCACTGCATGGCAGGAGGGAAAGACATAACAGTTATAAGCTAGAACAAGATAAATCCAGCCTGAACATGTAGAAAAACATTTTGACTGTGAGGACAGTCCTCAGAGGCTTTCAAGAGTGGGTAGGGCAGCCACATAAACCTCATACCTGACCCTGCTTCAGCAGATGGTTAGATGGAGCTATCCTCAAGTCCTTCCCAACCTGAATTTTCCTGCTTCTACCATCATGCTGTTTTGTATGACCAAGAAGATCTCGGTTGTTTGTGCTTTTGGAAAGGATGCAGTACAGATTTATTCAAAGAAGTGTATGACCGATTAATCAGTTTTCCTTAAGTGCAATCAGGATCATATAATTAAAGAGATGAGAGTTGGGGCCTTTCCTCTCAGTAATGTAACCGAGACCGCGGCTTCCTGAAGCAGACAATTTAACAACTTAGAAGCTTAAGAGTACCCTCTGCTGGCTGAACACGAAAGTTGTGAAAATCTGCAGTACAATGAACTGAAGCAGCATTGCAGATACATTCCTTTCCTAGCCTAGCGCAGCTGTGCATCTCTGCATGGGGCAAACAGCTGGGCAAGAACATTTATCATCTACAAAAGGGAGTGCCTGAAGCAACATCACACCACACCTGCCAGAGAGCTCTCTTTCCCAAACAACAGGAATTTCAGAGCTGTCACCTCATTAGGATGCTTGTCTTGTCAAATCAGCTGTCAAACTCAATCTGTGGTGAAGAGCAGTAATATAAAAAATAAAACTTATTCTGGGAACTCTGTTTGCCTTGAACATGAACAGTGTGCAATGAATAGATAACAGAATTATGTTCTAAAAGACAAAGAGCTTGCACCTTAATGACTCATCTTTCTTCCTTGCAAACTCAAGGGAAATGTTTATCCACCTTCTCCAGCTCACATTGCAATCAAATTTCTTGTTGTAAAGTTGACACATCAGGTAGGAAGAATTTATTTTAATCACTGTATATATTATAAGGTGTAATGAAAAAGATACAAAGGTATGCAGTGCCTCGATACCTTCATAGTGTCTATCTATATTATGGCATGTAGGTCTATAAATACATACCTATTACAGTATTTCTTTATAAACAAAACTATATAGATAAGTAGATTTAAAATTGCAGTTGAGATGCAATTCTTTATTTCCTAACCTGGTTACTAAAGAGAAGCTGCTGCTTCATTCCAGGCTCTTGGACTAAATTATTAAAGAGCTCCAGGACATTGCCATTGATGCTGGGTACCATGCCACCCCTTACTAGTAGCTGCTTCATACACCTGATGTCTTCTCACATTTCCTCTTCTCTATTCACAGTGATGTGTGATCTTTCTGACAACACTGAGCAGCCACAGCTAACCTTGATGTTACTCGATAAATAAGTGAAACAACAACTTTTTAAAGTATGTTACACAGTCACTGTGGGGATGTAAAAATTCTAAGCTTACAGAGAGCAAATTCATCTTACTGCTGAGACATGACTCTTGCATTTCATATGAAGATATCAGTTGTGCTTTTCTGGCCTTTTTTGCTTCAGTGCTTGAGTATGTGACAGTGCCTACCCCAGGAACCAAAAAATTTCAAAGTGAACTAAAACCTGCATATTATTTATGGTAAATGTCAAAGATGAGTCTTGGGTCCCTGAATATGTTCCTCTTTCACCATTTGCAAGGCAAAGATGTAATACAGGACCATCTTTTGTATCTGTCCGTTACAAACAAATCAAACAAATGAGGCCATGATCAGAGCTGCAGGTGGCAGAGTTTTTATTGTGCTAGCCATTAGTAAGAATTACTATCAAATAAGCACCTGACAATACATTCTGATATATAAAATAGTAAGAAATGATGGAAACGACATTACCTCAGCAATTCTGTAATTAGATACTGCATTTCCAAATGGCACAGAGAGAAAAATTCCACACTGGCAAGGGAAAAAAAAGATGGTCCACAGCGTCTCTCCTGTTAGAATACTAAATAATTTATTCACACATCCATTTTTTTGGCAGCTGTTTTTATCCAGGAAAAAAACCCACATCAATCGTAGGCCACCTTATTTTTTGGTTTTAAAATGTGTGTTCCTCCTTTATTTAAAAGGAAACCAAACTTTTTTTTTTTCCAACTTAGAAACAGTAAAGAAAATGAAATATTTTTTAAAATTAGAAATAGCCTCTTAAAGCACATAGAATTGACAAGAATAATAGGTTCCAGACTAGATTCTTAGAAGACACTGAAAAAATTAATGTGAAGCAGAACCCATTTAACATAAGTTGTCCTTGCATTTTTCCTCAAGGAAGACAAATATGATTAATCCAGGTATGATATCTATCAAAAAAGAGGACAGAAAGTACTGGGTTTAATATAGTTATTGTATACATAATCTACTAAAATGATAGATTACACTACATGGACATTACAGACTAGCAAAACACTAAGCATCATCACTGAAGTATCCATAATAATTTCTCAAATATGCTTAGAAATAGTGACACAGCAGTCCCCAAATGTATTGTCCCTACTTTAACAATCTTACCTTGAGCATTCGCCTTTCAGATAGTAAGAAATGAAACTTTTTTCTTTTTTTTTTTTGTCCTTGTTGGACTTTCCAGCTACTACTCAAAGAAGTATGCAAGCACTACATACCAAATGCTATGATGCAAACTGGGTTATCAGTAAGGAGTTGGGCATGACTGCTTATCAAAAGGAAACTAAAAAGTTGACCCTCAGCCCCAAAGAGCCTACAGTCTCCCTACTGACAAAGGGTAAATTAGGAGGGTCAAATTCAACACAAAAGCATCATTCAGGTAGAGACAATATTTTTTACTTCAGCAGCAGATCAGCACAATACCTTTCTGCCATAAAAAAATAGCATGCTCATAACCCTTGACATCAGGAGAGATCTTTGTTCAGGGATCTGCTTGGAAGGGAAGTTAAGGTAGAGTCCTAGACAGAAGCATCAGGAGAGTCAATGGATTTGTGATTGATCTGTCAATTGATTTGATCAGTGATTGCCTTCTCCAATCCTGATGTGTGGGAAATCACCCAAAGGTGGCAGGAAGCCAGCATGAATCAACAAGGAACTCCTGACTAAGCTCAAGATGTAAAAAAAGAACCCAGGAGGACTACATGGGCAGGGATTTAGCATGAAGGAATGGGGTAAGAAAGTCAAAACCCACCTGGGGTAAAACCAGCAAGGGATTTGAAGACCATCAAAGGCTGATACAGGTACATCCGCAGCAAGTGAAGATGACAAAAAACTTGAGCCCACTGCTCTGGACATAAGACACAAAGGTGGTCAAAGTATCCAATGCTTCTTTGCTTTGGTCTTTATTGTTAAGATTTGCCTCAGGATTCCCAAGCCTGTGGAATGTCTGGAGCAAGGAAGACTTACCTGGAGGAGAATCACATTAGAGAACATTTAAACAAGCTGGACAGACAGTAAGCCCATTGGGCCTGATGGGATGCACCTGTGAGCTTTGTGAAGTCTAGTCAATGCTATTGCAAAGCCATTCCTGACCAGTTCTTGATTAGAAAAGGTTCCTGAGAATAGGTGTAGAGTTTTTGTTCCAAGGGATATTGAAAACTCAAGTGAACATGATCAGCAAGGTCCTGCCCTAGCTGACTGCTTTGAGCAGGGATGCTGGCCCAGCCAAACTCTGAAGGCACATTCTACCCTCAACCACCCCTCCAACCTCTCCCATCCAGCACATGAGTAAGTCTGACTTTTCATTCCTTCTGCAAAACTTAGGTGTAATAATCAGGATCAGCAAGTTGAGTCTCCTGATAACAGATATTAATTTTCTTCAAACAAACAAACAAAAGTAAAAAAATAGAGGTCTAACGTAAAAGAAATAAAATTCCAAAGGTTCTTTTAAGTAAAAAAAATCTAACACACTAGTGCAAGAGAAAGACCACTACATTAGCATCCATTAAAATCTTATTCTAGGAGAAATCTGTGAAAAAAAAGTATCTTTGCAAACATATTTGGGCTCTATCCACACATCACATTTGGATTAACATTGGAACATGTTAGGCATGTTCTATAAAGTTAAGACATGGTGTGAAGCTGCTGAAAAAGATGAGAAAAAATTCATTTTGATCCAAGGAAGTAAGGAAAAGCACAGCCAGTTGCTTTGAATAATCTCCAAAGTTTCCTTTCATAACAGATAAAATATAATCTTGGAAAATAAGCCACAGAAGACTGACAGACCAGGATGTCAGCCAGGACCATTATGAAAAGTTGTCCTTCATGTTACTGCTATATATAGCCCAAAAGCTTTTTTTTTTTTTTTTTGTTACAGCAAGCTTTCATTATTTGTGTGTTTAACCTTGTGCTGTATCAAGAATGGTCTGACAGTAACCTGAAGGGCAGGGTAGACCCTGTTTTTCAGGAAGAATTGATTTAACATATGCACATAGCGCTGTATACACTGAGAACTTAAGACTCAAAATGTGATTAAGTTATTTCCACAACACTTGATCCTTTTTCAACTTGCAAATGTCAGTTCAAATGTCAACAGCACCTCACTGAAGAACACATCTCCTATATATATATATAAGACAATGTATATAAGACAGTCCTTATCAGCTACAAAAAGTGTTGTGTTTATACAATATATCCTATATATTTTTACAGTGACCAGAATCCTGATCTTTTCTAGAACCTATGGGCTTCGTAATCTCTCCTGAAAAAGAACATAGTGATCTGAACCATCTCAAGGGATCTCTGACTTCCTGGATTCTCTAAACCAAATTATTCTGCAAAACAGACTTATTTTACCTTATTTATGAATGGATGGTATTATATTTTGCAGAGAACTTGGTGTTTGTGAGAGACACTGTGAATTCTCACCAAAGAACAAAGTCAGTATTACATCCCAATGCTCAGATGAAAACATTTCAGCACATACTTTGATTCCTAAGCTTAGCCACTTGGAGGAGTATAGTGGCACACATCCTGCATAGTCGAGACTGATTTCCTGGCCCTGTTTAGAGCTTTAATTGAAACATGCAGGTCTGCAGGCTTGCTTGTTCCTGGTAGATGTTCCTGGGTCTTTTGTGGAGTCCAGCTATAAAACAGCAGAGAATCTTGTCCTTTAAAGTGTCTAGATGGTACTGAATAATGTATTAGCCTTTGCAAAATGTGCTTAGTCTTAGGTCAAGAAATCCTGAAAAAAGAGCAAGACTAACCAGCAAAAGGGTTGTAATTTTCAGTTTGATACCAGGAAGTTTGGGGTTTACAGAAAAACAGGTGTAAATCTAGAAACTGGAGGTTCACCTTGCTATTTATGACAGAAGTATCTCACCAGCACTTCACCCAAGGCACAAATCTTGTTTGCTGGATATCTCAGATCACTTCTGCAGCACTTACCAATGTATTCACATAGTTTGATATGACCTCTGCAACTCCAGGCAACCAAAAATACAAATTCTTGTACTACATAACCAGATCTCCTTACAATGAAATTAAAAAATTTAATGGGAACAGCTCACACTTTTGAGCACTAAACTATTAACTCATATAGGAGAAAACATTTGTATCCTGGAGTGATTAACAAAAACCACTTCATCTCCATTGCCACTTCCTGCTCATCACTTCAAATCCTGCTCCTGCACCTCTTTTATTCTGATTATCGTGGGAAAAATCCATGAAAACTTGGTGTCTGATTCCCTCTCTATTCAAGGCAGTGTGTAGGGGGGAAAAAAATAAACCCAGTCAAAACAATTTTTAGTTCCAACCTTCCAGCCTCTGAAACAGAGCTGTAATTACAGTTGGAAAATGAGGATGCAGAGTAAAAACAAGATGACTAATTATTTACAAACTCAGTACTGAGAGGGCATGAGGCAGTAGCATAGTGTTAAGTATTTACAAAGTATATAACTTGGGTCAATATTCTTTCAGAGAAAGCTAACTACATTTGAATTCACCTTTCTGGACCCCTATCAAGTTCACCCATGATAATTTAATGAAGAGCAAGAGTGCTCATAATGAGAGGGTAGGGGAGTGGGAGTATTGGGAAAAAGTTATTAGTGATTCCTAATACTCAGACAGCACATCTGTAAGTTTCCTACAGAAACAAAGCAGACAAAGCTGAACACATTACTCTCTAAAACTGAACAAACTTGGTTATCTCTACTCTCATTACTTTTGCAGGGCAGGCTGGGAAGAGTTTCTTGTCTTTAAGACTAAAGAAAGCCAAATCATTGGGAATTTTTGTTTTTTATTACTTCATCCCAGATCTGAATTTAACTAGGAACAATTTAGCTAGGACTTTTTGTCCAGAGCTTCTGGGGGGAGTAAATAGAAACAAATACTTCCACAACCTCATTAAGTGTTACCCCCAGAGTCCCAATGAGAATACTAAGTTGTTCTTCATATGAAGAAGCATTATTTCAGACTTGAAAGTTTATACTGAAGACAATTCCATTCAGTACAAGCTGATGATAGCTTCCAACAGAACTGACATTTCATGTTACTATTAAAAAGGATCATTTGGACCTGTCAGTGAAGTGCCAATAATGAAGCAATAAAGACAAGGCATACTCCTTGAGGCCCAATGTTACTGAAACTGGCTACATCTGTACTAAAAAACCCTAACAATCCTCCAAGTTGTATTCTCTGTGCTCCTCAAACTGCCTACTTTTTCCTCTTTCTAATTTATCACTTATTAAATATAACATCTGCCCTACACCTTGAAAGATCCGTGGCATACACACCCAACTCTGGCAATTACAGATGAGAAAGCACAGAAGTCTTCAGACTCTCAAATTAAGAAGCACCTAGATAGAAGAGCTGAAAGAAAGGAAGTTAAAGAAAACTTACAAGTACTTTAACACCACTGGGTATTTAAACTTCACTGCACAAAATCAGTTTAGACAGTGTTTAACATAAGAATGCAAAAGAATTCTTTTTTTGTTCAATATTCATATAAATAGCAAACTGCACATATAAGTCCTATATGCACTCTTCACAAACTAAACTGTAACTTCGTCTGACCAAGTTTCCATAATTACACAGAAGATGCTTGGCCTTCACTGCTCAACAGGTCAATCCTACTCCTACCCTTTTTACTGACCACATACCTCAGGGTTCTGGTTATAACTTCTTTATAGCCTTTACAGCCTATAACTTCTTTATGCTCTTTTCAACTGTATTCTTTAATCCCCCTTTATGCTCCCTGTATCAACCACCACAAGGTATTCCAAACTTTACACACTTCCATCAGAGCTTTAAATACTGAAATACTGCACCTGGATGGACCTTTGCTTATTTGTAAGTTTGTATGGTCCTGTAGAATATGTCAACTTCAGCTCTAATACTTGCCTTTAAGCTTACCAACAACACACATGAGGTTGTGTCTATGCTGTGCTTGTTAGCTTTTCCTCTGAAACAGTACAAGAAACAAATAAACTGACTGCAGTACACTTGCTCAGAAAAAGACAAGAAGTGATTACATGCAGCAGTAGAAAGTAGATTAAGTCATGTATTCATCAGCTCTAGACAGCACTCATGTAACAACTGTGAGCCATGGAGTGGAGGTGTTAGCCAAACTTACTTTTCATCAATGTATAAACTAGTTTACATACTTAATGCAAGCACCTGGAATAAAGACTTGTCTGCCTGCCTTCAAGAAGTTGTTTAAGTTTGACATAATTCTCCCTTTAGAGGAAAATGGCAGGGGGAAACTTGGGTTTTCTGCCTCCCTCACTCCACTTACAATCCAGCACAACTGAGTGCTGGAATTCAGTGCTGAACTGAAATACAGTGCTGACAAGGTTCTGGGTCTCTGTGGGGTTTTCTTGTTTGTTTGCTTTTGGTTTGTTCTGGGGCTTTTTTCCCCTCTATTTTCACTGCCTAAATAAAAAAAATAGACATGACAACACAGTAAAATATTGACACCTTAAAAATTTTAAGGCACATTCCAACAAAATAAACTTTTATTGAATGTATTATTAGGCATTCTATTTTGTTTAAGGGAACAATGCTTCCCCCCCAAAGAGATTCCCTTTGACAGTTTCTAAAAGCTGTATTTCAGTTACAGAAATATTTCTCCTAGCAAGAAACAGCTTCAGTCTAAATTTTTCTTAAATTATGAAGTGCAACTAGGTCCTTCCAAATGACAATTGTCTTCAGTAGGCACTGGAATGGGAAACCTTCCAATTGTTTACAATTGCTGGGTACAGTGTTATGTTGATTCAAATTTTACACTAATCCATTTAGATTGTTGTTCTTGAAGAATTATATAAAAAGTGGCCTTTAATAATAAAGAAATGCAGCTTAAAGAGCAGTTCATACCATTTAAAAAAATCTTAATGGAAACCTGCATATTTAATACCATTTCCACAGTATGTCAGATATCAGAGGCTTAGTCCAATAATTTAAAACTTTATATAGGAATGTCTTTTGGCTTTGAATGAAGATCACAAGTCATCATGTCCAGGAGGTGAAGACTCAGTTTTTTCACTCTCTGCTTCCTCTCCTGTGAAATTAAGTATCATAATTAGAACACAAATGTATTATTTTTAATGTCATATAATTTCTTACACTAAGATTTTTTAAAAAGAAACACAGACCAACATATTTATCAAGACCAGAGAAGCAATGAAGCCATTTAAAGGAAATATTTGCACCACCCTCCTTGTCTAAGCTTAGATTTATTTTTTTTAACTAGATGCAAACAAAACATTTCAGATAATATAGTATGGTATTGCTTGTGGAACTAAAAAACAGAACAACTAGTTCTGTTCTAATCTTTACATTTCAGATATTCACAGTGAACTTTCTCCTTTCCACTATACCTGTCAGAATAAATTCTGACACTGAAAACAAAAACAAGTATTACTCAGAATTACTTTCTATAGTACAAACTGCTCAGTTCAGGTTTTAAAGCAGCCTTTGAAAATGTAGTGCAGTTTTATTATACTAGTAAAAGTGTTTATCTATGAAAAATGCCAAGCCAACTTGTCATTTTGCTTTTATGTTCATAAAATGTCAGGCAACATCAAAAAAACCCCACATGAACTACTCTGCACAGAAAAAGCCTGCACTTTATTTTAAAGGACAAGATGAAAAAGCAGTTTTGGGGGTGGAATCGGGACAAACAATCCCAAACATTCCAAGAAGTAGAAAGAAAATAACAGTATGAAATTGAGTCTCTCTCATCTATTCTCATACAATAGTTACAAAAAATAATCCCATCTTTCACTTTGTAATTGTAAAAAAGCCTAGATGGAGTCATGAAACACTAATGAATGTAATTCTGTCCATAATGTGTCATACATCCTGGAGCAAATTACACTTAAACTAAACCTTCTGTCAAGAAATTTTAGACAAATTAAACAATTCCCCACTGCTGAAAGATGGAAGTTTTCTCCATTGTCACCTTCACAACAGCTCTGATTGATGACAAAATAAACAAATTCAGCTTGCTAATCCAGCAAGAAGAATTCTGCTTAATTTTCTGAGATTTCAATGCATTGAAGAAGCTTGCATGTGATAAGTGATTGTAAGTGATAATAAAGGGAAAAAAGCAGGGAGGAGGAAGACCTTTTTAGGGATAGCAGTAATTTGCTAGTTCACTTTATGTAATGAAGTGAAATGCTTAAGTGACTAAACACAATCCTGAATTAAGCAAAAATCTACCATCTTTAAGCAAGACAAGATACATGCCAGAATGTGGCCTACACAACCACTTGATACAGACCACAGAGCTGAAGGAAGATGAAAAATTTTACAGAAGAGTTTCCAAGTGACTAGACCCTTACACAGGAATACACTTCAAAGTTGTCAATGTAGCATATTTTTTAAAAAGTATGTCATTGAAAAGCCACTTGCCTGTTTTTACAGTTTGAATGCATGTCCCATCCTTATCTTCAAAACCTTCTGAACATACACATTTGTAACTACCTGAAGTATTAACACAGTCTTGATTCTCCTTCATGCAAACCTTTGCAGGAAGGTTACATTCATCTATATCTACAGATAGAATAGGGAAAGAAAGAATCCACTGCTGTTATTTTGCTATAGAACTTACTTGTGCTCAGTCATATAAAAAAAATCTGTTCAAATATAAAAAGCATTGAAAGGCAGAATGCTGATGGAACAGATTTAACTTGTTAAAATGTATTACTGTCCAAGATTTAGACCGTTTCAAATTTATTGACATAGTACTGTTATTTTTATGTTTTGCATGCCCTTGTGTGGGGAAATGAATTAGTCACTAGTCTTAATCTACTGAAGACTTCCCACAGTTGTTTTCTACTGATGCCACCAAAGTACAACTAAAGGGATGGGAGCCTCTAAATACATCATCATTGTTAACATCTACTTAAGATCACGTATATCTTCTGCTCTTTCCCACAAAGAAACTCTAATTTCACTCTTTCTACTACAATTTCATGTTATTGTGCACTATGATTTATTATTTGAACGTGGACATTAACAGATTAACACTATGTTCCTGCCTTTCTGTTAAAAAATGAATCCAGATAAAGACTTCTAATGAAGGGGTAGGCAACCAGCAAGAGACTCCTGAGTATAAAATGGTATGTTTCCTGAGTACAAAATACTTTGTTCCTTTTATATGAGTGCTACATTGTTAAGCCTTGCCATGCATACAGTATTATAAATAATATAATTTTGCCTTTGTTGCTATTACTAGAACAACAGGGTTCATTTTGATAGGTCTGAAAACTAAGCAGGATAAATGCAAATGTACTTAATAACTCCTCAGCCTGGCTAACCAAGAGTGAGGTAACTGGTGTTCTACCATGTAGTGCTAAATCCACCAACCTGTACACTTTTCATCTTCCTTCATGTATCCAGATGCACAAGTCTTACAGTTGTCAGAACCTTCCCCTGTGCAACCTATGCAGCTGGCATCACATGCTAAAGATAAAATATTTTAACAAAAATCCATCAGAGGTTTAAAGTACCACTCTTAAAGTCAGTTAGTTTACTCACGTAAGAAATCACATGTGGGTTTGGGTTGGAAGGGACCTTAAAAACAACTTACTTCAACCTCCTCAGCATGGGCAGGGATGCCTCCCACTAGACCAGGCTGCTCAAAGCCCCATCCAACCAGCCCTTGAAGACCTCCAGGGATGGGGCAGCCACAACTTCCCTGGGCAACCTGTGCCAGTATCTCACCACCCGCATAGTGAAGAATTTCTTCTTCATGTCTAACCTACATCTACCCTCTTCCAAATTAAAACCATAACCCATCATCCTGTTACTACATGCCCTTATAAAAAGTTCCTCTCCAGCTTTCCTGTAGGCCCCTTTCAGGCACCAGAAGGTTTTCCTGAAGCTTTCTTGTCTCCTGGCTGAACAGCCCCAATTTTCTCAGCCTGTCCTCACAAGGGAAGTGCACTTAGGAAAAAAAACCCACACATTTAAAAAACAAAATAAAACAAAACCTTTGCATGAGAAAGATCCATCTGTGTTCAAACAATACTGGTGATCTTTGCAAGGAGAAGCAGCACATTCATCTAAATCTGAAAGATTAGAATTGACAAGTTACCTAAAGTAGTAGTAATTTTTAAATAGCCAGATTAATACTTGAATACTGTGCTCTGGGATCTTGTAACAACTGGCCCAAAGAAGCTATAAATTTAAAATGACTGCATTGAGAGTAATTATAACAATGAGTTCAGGATCAGATTCACAACATGTTACATCTAACATCATAACATATGCTGGTTTGCTCATCTTAAACTTACATTAGCAAAACAAAAACTGATTGTCATATGCTTTGCAATGACAGTAACAAACATATCAGAAATTCAAGAGATCAAATCAAATAAAACTTCCAGAATACCTGCCATCGTTGACATTTTCAAGTCAATGTTTTGCATACATTCATACTTTTTATGCAAATAGGGTAACAAATAAGCAGACAGATTACTCGTCTGGAACACTATTGATTTCTCTCCTCCTATATTATTACCACATTATGGAACTTCTCAAAGTATTAACAAAATTATACAAATGCACACACACAGACAACTTAGTTTTTCTGCACAAAGCAAATCTGAAAAAAACAAGTTAGGGTTAGGACCAGTCAATGTAGAAACCAGCTCCATCTGGAAAGTTAAAACATGATAGACTTGTGATTTCAAGGGAAGAGCACAGCAGCAGTCACAACTAAAAATTCAGACTGAGAAAGTCCCCTCGCTGTCTCATTCATCCAGTTACTCCAAACATCATTCCTACCGATTACTCGATTAACTTACACTTATCAGTTGCAATGATTATTTGGAAAAAAAAACAGCCATACAGCAGGCAATACAGGAGGATCTTAAAAATGCTCTTAAAGCATTCAACAGTCACCTAGAAAAGTATCACAGGAACTGTAGTTCAAGTCCAAGTTCTCATTAGCACTTCTAAAAAGAAGTGGTGTTCATAAAATTGATAAAATACTATTTCCAGACATTTTATTAAAAAGTCTTAAACTGGTCAAATTTAAACAGTGAAACAGACTGTGTTACTCTCTCCCTAGCACATTCCAACATTGGGAGAATTTTTAGTATTTAAGGAAGAGAACTAGAAACTACAGAAATCAAACTGACAGAATGGTTCTATAGAATGCAATGAAACTCAATATGATGTCAAATAATTGGACTATCCAATGATGCTACAAAACCTGTTTGAAGTCTCTGAAGCCTTACTCACCCACACAAGCTGCATCTTCATTCTTAACCCAGCCTTCTTTACAGTCTTGGCAGTCCTTGTTACTTGAACCAGTACAAGTTTTACAGGCAGCGTGGCAGGCTAAGATGAGAGAAAACTACAATTTGAGCTTTGGCAAGAGATTCCAAGACAAGTCTGGAATTTGCAAATAAATTCAAATTTATTTGCACAATAAATTTGCAAATAAAACCCTATTTAGGATTCACAGGAGCTATAATATTTAAGTAGCTTGACCTTCCCATTCACCAAATTAAATCTTGACTTTATGGAGATACCACTTCCAAAAAAATACAGCTCTATGCTTCAAAAAAAAAAACAAAGCCAAACCTGGCTGTTAGTCATCTACACCACTTAAAACAGTGTCCTGAAATACCAGTGATTAGAAGCAGCATGTCCAGTTTCCAAAATATTTGGGAAAATGAGAAGGTAAATTAGTAATCTTATTAAACCCCATGGTCAGGATTTAGTCGCTGCAGAACCTCATTCAAGATGTAAAACCAGACAAAAATCCAGCCAAATGAAAAACCCGTGACCTAACTTTATGTCAAAATTAAGCTAAGACCTAATCAACTGGAGTCTATGATCTGTGTATCCTACAGGACAGATCAGCTGTTTGCATGTCCACTTATTTCAGTTAAGTTCATCTGAGACATGGGAAAAGCCAGCTTTCAAAGCAGTCCACTATGCAGCAATTTCAGCTCTGAATTTTCACACAGTACTTGGGGAGAGGGGTGGCAAAGCCTGCCTCCCTCCTGACAGATTAATTCTGCTTCTTAAATTAAACCATAAAATAATAAAGAAGGCAGTCGGAAAGGATAACTTAGCAAAATCTTAGTATTTCAAACTAACTGACATGTCATTTATGGTAAAAGCTGAGTGAGCAAACTATTTTTTGTTTTTACATTTGACAGTTTGTCTCTAGCTTTGTTTACAAAAACTGAAGAAGGAAGACAAAGATCTAAGCATGTGTCAAAAACTTTGTTACCTGTACAAACAGAATGAGTCTCATTTCTCAAGGTACTGAAGTAACCATCAGAACAGTCCAGACAAAAATCTCCTGTATACTCCTTGTTACAGCTACAGGAGCCATCTCCACCTCGGGTACCATCACCATCACAGTGGCCATTTCCATGGCAAGGTCTTTCTGATCCACCACGACAGGCTAAAAAGGATGAAAAATACTTAAAAATCAGATGTCAAAGGAAACTTCATATATTCAGCCACAAGCACCTCCCTGTTCATAGGCAGCAAAATGACCAAAAAAAACCTAATAAAAAACCTAAAAAAAAAATCTAAAAAAAGGCCCTAAAAAAAAACCTAAAAAAAACCAACAAAAAAACCCAAACCAAAACCCACCCCCAAAAACCAACCAAACAACCAAAAAAACCACAACCAACCAAACAAAAAACCAAACCCCACTAAACCAGCATATTATTTCCATAATCTTTTTCTCTTGAAAGCAACCAAAAGGCTTGCAACATGCAATGATCAGTAATATATTCAAATAAAAGAGGAACTCAAAACAACCTCCAGGAAAATTCAGTTATAAATTTAATTCTGGATAAAGACAATGGCTTAGAATTTTATCTATTTTCCTAGCTTCCTGGCTTAAGTTGGTATCTTTATTTATTCTGGATTTTTGACAATGCTTATACTGCAGTTGCAAAAACCTGCTACTACTAACAATTTAGATAATGGAAATGGCTCTTATTTTTTAACAATATAAGAGGCCGAAGCTGATCTCTAACAAGGTCCAAGGTTTTAGAAGGCTTTATAAATTTATAAATTTATATTTATAAGTTTATAAATTATACAAACTTCAGGGGGCAAACACCTCCTCTATCATTTTTGCATCAAAGACAGCTTCCAGCCAGTTGTCTCCCACTTACTTTTATTCAATTTCTCCCACTGACTTTTTAACTAATCCTCAGTTATCAACGTTTTCATTTAATCCCCAACAGTGTTTTGGGCAGCTTACTCTTGAAACTGGTCAAGGTCTGCTGTCTACACAGTTTCTGCAAGAACACCTAAACAACAGGCTTGATGTCATGGAGAACCTTTAAGCATGGGTCAGGTGTGGATGTGAGAGCATCAGATCAGACAGATTCTGCACATGTAAGTACCATCCATGCCCAGAAGACAGAATAACCACAAGGCAGCTACCTAACCACCAGGCAGGTACATACCACACAGCAGCTGGTGTCTCATGCAAAATACCATGCTTGTCCATGTTATGAAAGACTGGAACAAGCAGCTAAAAATATCTGCTACTGCATTTTTCAAAATAAAAATTACCAAGACAATCTGGTCCGTAAGTTCCAGCAGGGCAGCAAACTTCTATTGTTTCTATGCAAAACCACTTAAACAAATCAGGATACTTCTTCTTTCTGTATATGAAAGACATTCATTAATCAATAATTCTTTAAAATCATTTCTTTAAAAGCCAACTTGCACAACTGAACCTGCACAAAGCAGTAGAGAATTCTACTGCTTATGACAAATTAGAAATTTTTTTTTCCTCTTTGGAAGATGATCTTATTTCAGGAACCAATATCTAGAAGTCCTCCAACTTGAGATTAATTTACCTTTTAAACTACAATACCATTAAAAGACTAAACTCAAGCTACATAGGTTTTATTTAGTTATATATAGTTTTATTATACTTATTTATACTAGTAACTCCTTTCAAAGCTATTATGTTGACCATATTGACTCCAAGGCTCAGGCCATGAGAAATTTACTGAGTACCACATGTAATGTACAACTTGTGAAAAAAGATCTAAGGTATTCATGGACAAGGAAACTGTCTTTGAAAACTACCACAGAAACTGAATGCATTTGGATATAACATGTTAGACCAGAGGGCAAAGTTAGTAAATTGCACTCAAAAGGTCTGTTGAATATAAAAACTTTGAAGAAAACAATGTATTTTATGAATGGCTTTATTTCAGCAAGTTTTTTTTTTGTCAAATTCTCTCCTTTGAGATCCCTTTCTTTCTGTTCTGTAAATTTAAGACCCTGGTTTGCATAGTTCACCTTTCTGGAAGGCATCATCTCTGAGGTGCAGCTAAGGACTTTGGGTTTGTCTAGTCTGCAGAAGACTGAGGGGGTGACCTCATGGCTCTCTACAGCTTGCAGAGGAGGGGAGGGAGAGACAGAGGTGTGGATCTCTTCTCTCTGGTATCCCGTGATGGGATGCATGGGAATGCATCAAAGATGCACCAGGGAAGGTTTAGACCAGACACTAGGAAGTATTTCTTTACTAAGAGGATGGTAAGACACTGCAACAGGTTTCCTAGAGTGGTGGTCAACACCCTAAGCCTGACAGTGTTTAAGAGGCATTTGAACAACGCCCTTAATAACACACACTAACTTTTTGTCATCCCTGAATTGGTCAGACAGTTGGACCAGGTTGTTTTAGATCCATTCCAACTGAAACATTCTATGCTATGCTGCTGTATTCCCTTCAATAGGCCTGTTAATGTATACACAATCCTGTTCAGCTAGGCAAAAGGATAAAGCAATAAAGCAGTCATTAAGAGCAAAGTGGGCTACCAAAATCCTTATCCAGTTAAAAAGCATTATAATGGCAGTTCACCCTATTGGATTCTAGCTGACTAGGAGTGCCAACAGTCTACAGTAGTAAAAAATACTTAGAAGTATCATGATTTGGAATTAAAAAACTAAAGATCTTATGAGATTTAAATGCTACAATGCCACCCTTGCACCAATTATATTTTATAATGGTATATGAAAAGCTTAGTTACAACATAAATCACAGGTTAGCTTAGAAGGCAGATAGAAAAGTCAGCTGCTACATTACCATTCTCTAGAAGTCCAGCTTCTAGATCTATTAGTATCAACTATTTTTTGCTTATCAGGAGAAAGAAATAATGTTTCAGGGGGAAAAAGTTAAGAAACAAAAACTCTTCAAGAACCAGAGAGTCCCTTGGAATTTTATGACAAAGGAAAACAAACCGTACTAAATCTCCAACTTTCCAACGTCAGGTTCCCTCAACACCCCAGTGGTAACTGAGCAGACAGTAAATGAGAAGCCAGACTAGATATTTTGGTTTCTGGAATTGAAAATAAAAATAGAACACAATACAGCAACACACAATATTAGAAGTCAGGCTGAACTCAGCTGCACCCAATAGCAGCTCCTGCAGAATAATGAAGAATTACCCACATGCTACTGCTCAGGCACAACATTTAACATTAGTTGTTCCTCCTCTTAGATAACTTATGCAAACACCTAAAAAAAAATTAATACTTACAGTTTGAACCACCATTTCTCTATGTGTTCTTCATGCTCTTCTACCATGTTGTTACATTCGAAGTTACTACTGTCACACAGATTCTCTGTGATCTCTACAAGACGAATTTCACTACAAGCAGAGAAGGAAAATTGTGAGATTCAATTAAACATTAGATGCCACTCAAGACATGACAAACTAGACTTCAGCCTTGAATACTTTAAGTTTGTGGTGTGTTCTAAATTAATTTTATAACAAAGAAAACATTGCAATAAAGGAACTAAGGAACATTATATCAACCAAAAAATTAAAAGGATGAGCACAAAGATGCCTTTGGCTTGCCTGCATTTATTACATCTGCAGATTGCATCTTGGGAGACTTTTACCTTCCCAGGAAGTTTTGAGTGCAGCATTGTTCTCTTAAGCTCAACTATAAATTTCTTATACAATTTTTGTATAAATTCTTATACAAATTTTTGATGCAACTCTATAGTAACTGAGGTTCAAAAATCCAACTAAGAATAAAAAGTGAATTTGAAATTTGTAATATAGATATCAGATCACTTTACTCAGTCAATCAAACATATATACAAGAGAGTGATCTGCACCTCTTCTAATTTTCTGGTTGGCACTGAAATGGTGACAACTCAAGGGAGGAGATACTAATTCTCAGACAAGTATTGCTTCACTCCACACCTTTTACGACTATGGATTAACTAGTGAGCATTTTTTAAGATTATTATTTTAGGACTTTAATGGGTAAGCAGAAAACCATTACAACCCATAACAGTATTAACTTCTGTTGTTTTTAGAAACAAGAGAAATAAAGACATTAATAACTGGTTACAGTCTTTACTGTAACCCTTATTTTACAATGTAATGTTACACTTTAATCAATAAGAATTTAAGGCTTGGACACGTGAAACTTTAACTGCAACATTCAATATTTAAGTTCCAGACAAACACTGGTACAATGAAGCTACACACAGTGGACCTGAAATTCAGATGAATGAGAAGTACTGAGACAGCTTACCTGGACTCATACTTTGCCAATGTCTTTTCTTCCCATGCAGTGTTTCCACCACCAAAGTTCTTTTTAGCTGTATCTGCTAAGCCCTACAAATGAGAAGTACCAGAACAATAGAAGTTACACAGAGCTTGTTACTAAAGAAGGGCTATAGTAAAAGCTTGTAAGAAAACTGTGAAAAGCACCATGCAGAAACTTCAGTAAAGGTCTGAAGATGCTGACCAAATTCCTGAATGAAAGAAACTGCTAATGACAACATTAAAAGTGATAAAGTCATGTTATGCTATAAACTACAATTTCCATAATGCATTAACAAGCTCTTGCTACAGTCTTTATTTGCATCCAAAGAAACCTAGATGCATAAAACTGCATACCCTTCTTCAACTCCTCAGAAACGTTCTTAGTGAGTTGAACAGCACCTCTTCTTTATACAGTTTTGATAGTACTTAGGCCAATCTTCACCTTGTGGTAACCTGAGCACAGGCATACAGCAGGATAATTCACTGCGATATGCACAACTTCCCCAGTGCCCGTCATCAGATAACATCTCACAAAAAATACCCACCCCTGGTGTTCTACCAAGCCTACAACTGCGAATATACAGAATATACAGAGTTTTAGATCCATTCCCACTGCGAACATACAGAGCGTGAAGTTCCAGCCACAAACCAGAGCGGCCCCGTGCTGCATGTGTTGAATTTACCGTGGCACAACGTAGGGAGGGATTTGGGGCGGATGATATTTCCATGAGCACTCCTCACGGAACCGGGCACGCTCTGCCAGCACCGCCAGTCCCTTCGCACTAAAGCACCAAAATACTTCCGACAGCAAAGCTCGAGGAGCTTTTCACCTGACGATCCAAGCGCTACACCCGCCACCGGAGGCGGGAGCAAGCTGCTGCCCTCTGGCAGCTCCTCAGGCGCACCCGGCCGAGGCTTTCCCGGAGCTCGGCTGAGCGGCTTCAGGGGAGAAAGCCGGGCTGCCCCGCAGCCGAGACCTCCTGGCGGATCGGCACCGCTCCGCACCCGCTGCCCGGCCCGGTGACCGGGGCTGCCCCTCAGAGCGGCCTGCGCTCCCCGCGCCTCAGGCCGCCTGGCAGGGCCTGGTGGCCAGCCGCTGGCCGGGGAAGCCCCACCTGTCGCCTCCCGCCGCTCTCCCNGAGGCGGAGGTGGTTTAGTTGTTTGGGGCTGTTTCTTTGGTTTATTTTGTGTTTTTTAAGTCCTGAGCGTTCTATACGTTTCCTTCCCGGTCCGAAGAGTGACATTTTCTACGTAGCTTCTTTGTACCTTCGTAGCTGGTGATCCCCCAGACACCATTTCCCACCTCAACTTTCTCTTCTGTTTGGTTGGTTGGTTTTGTTGTCATGATTTTTTTTTTTGTTTTAACTTGTTCCCAGACTCAGGAGGAAATGGATGTAAGAACAGCAGCTGTTGTGTTACAGCAAGGGCAAGCGTAGAGTCTTGCATCTGGGCAGGAACAACCCCAGGTACCAGTACAGGTTGGGGACTGGGTTCTTGGAGAGCAGTGAAGGGGAAAGGGACCTGGGGGTGCTGGTGGATCGATGGATGACCATAAGGCAACAATGGCATCCTGGGTGCATTAGAAGCGGGGTGGCTGGTAGGTCGAGAGAAGTTTTCCCCCTCCTCTACTCTGCCCTGGTGAGGCCACATCTGGAATGTTGTGTCCAGTTCTGGGTCCCTCAGTTCAAGAAGGACAGGGAACTGCTTGAAAGAGTCCGGTCCAGAGCCTCCGAGATGATTAAGAGAGTGGAACGTCTCCCTTATGAGGAAAGGCTGAGGGAATTTGGTCTCTTCATCTTGGAGAAGAGGAGAATGAGGGGTGACCTCATTAATGTTTATAAATACATAAAGGGAGAGAGCCAGGAGGATGGTGCCAGGCTTTTCTCAGTTATCCCAATGATAGGACAAGAGGCAATGTATATAGGCTTGACCATAGGAGGTTCCATGTAAACACCAGAAGAAATTTTTTCACTGTGTGGGTAACAGCACTGGGACAGACTTCTCAGGGAGGTTGTGGAGTCTCCTTCCCTGGAGACATTCAAAACGCACCTGGATGTGTTCCTACATGACCTGCAGGTGATCCTGCTCTGGCAGGAGGATTGGACTCGATGGTCTTTTGAGGTCCCTCCAAACCCCAAACTTTCTGTGGTTCTTTTCCTGCTTAGAAAAGAAGAAAAAACAACGCCAGCAACTAAAAGGTTTAAATCTGACCTCATTCAGAAGTTAGCTTTAGAGCAAAGCTGGAAGACCTATTGGAGCATAGGGAACAAGAACATCAAAACTGAAGATAATACATTTTGCTAAAGTTAGATCCAGCCAAAGGGGGAGGGTCCTATGGTGGGATGCTCTTGGTGGGTTTACTTAAATGTCTCCATATGGAGCGTGCGAGGGAGTGAAATGTATTCTCTGTAGGCAGGTTTAATATGAAGTTTGGTTGCCAAATTCTAACATACCTATACTAGAGAGTGTCTGGAAAACATCAGTGAGATAATATGATGGCTTTTTCTTGGGAAGAGTAAAATGTCCATTATTGCAATTAATGACACTTCCACAGAAAAGGTACTGAAAAAAGAATAAACGATTTTTCATTAAAATGCCTCATCCTTTTTTTTTTTTTTCCATGTAAGAAAACTTCTATTTTCACCCTCTTTAATCCCAGGAAGGGATAAATTCTATCTGTTGAAAATCTCAGCTCTTCTGTGATTCAGTCTTGAGGCAGACATCTGGGAGCGTGTCAGGCGACTATGTTGTACAAATCTGAGAAAGATTCTTCTAATCTAGAAGCAACTAGAAAGTTACTGATGGATAAAACTTTGTATTTTCTTACAGTATTCCTCTAACCATTAATAAGTATTTTTATTAACTGAAAATCTGTTTGTGGGTGTTTTTTTGTTTTTTTTTATTCTGGCATTTAAAAATAAAAGCTAAAATTCTAAGCATTTTGCCTTTATATAGCAAATTTATTTTAAACATCAAGTTCAGTACCTCTCTTGATAATTCCACTTGAATTTTGAGGTTTGTCAGCATTAATTTACAATAGAGAAAATTATCTTGAGTCTTGGCAAGATCACTAAATTTATTAGGCTTTATCTCAGAAACCCAGGTGTTCTCTTCATGCTTTGGTTTTTTATCTTCTACCGTGTTTCCCTTCAGGGAATCTCAGAGTGTATAAAGCATATAATTATCTTCAAAATGTATGAGAATACTGGCAAGCTTACTTTCTTCAGGCATACAAAAGGATTGAAGTCAAGAAGATAATATAGCACCTTGTGATAAACTGTGGATGGGATCTGTAGCTTCACTGTCATTCTGATGATTTAGGAAGTTGGGTACTGATTATTCACGTGATTATACAGAGAACAGGAGCAGGCTCTGCTGAGGAGTGGTCAGAGTATAATGAACACAGTGTTTCCAGGTGAAGGTAGCATCTTTTATTACACAACTGATTACGAAGGAAAAAAGAGCTGCCTGGCACTTGGGTCCTTTTACTAGAATTCATTGAGTCCTCAAATGCTACTTGCTGCTTCTTGTAACTCACAAGCTGCTGAAATGCTGGTGCTGCTCTATGCAGCAGTGGGTTGATCCTTCAGTGTCCATTTTTTTCTCGGGTATGTTTGGCTAGAAGCTTGACGTGCCTCTGTGTTTGTTGAAAGAATTCAGCAACAGAGCTTTCTAGAGACAAGAATTTGTACCTGACAAATTGCTCTGGGCAAAAGCTTAATTCCTGACAAACAGTTCTTGAAGTTCTCCTGATGTCCCATTCCTGTTTTACTACTGCTGAGGAAAAAGGTTTCTGTCAGAGCATAACCCATTTTTATCCACCCTTGTCCTACCAGGCACAGGTTAAACACACTTCTTCCCACTTCCTAGGATGGTGTGTTTATTTAAGTTCTGTAACAGTGCAAAGCAGACCAGAAATCTTGAGGACCTACCATAGAACTCTTCTCTTTTAGCACCGGGTTCAAGCTTCAGTTGCAGTCTGCAGCAGCAGCAATCATGAGAAAGAGATGCAGTCAGTGAGAAATCTAAAACAGTATGCAGATACATGCAACTTACAGGAAGTACACAAATTTGGGCATTTATTGATGTTAGCTGTGAAAATAAGCTAATGCTCATTGTTTTTCCTAATCAGCAGGACAAACATCAATTCAGGAAAAGGTAACTCTAGGAGGAAATTGCTAAGTGATCCTAGCAAATCTGCAAACTGTCTTGCATCTCTTTGATGCACATATTTAGACCAAAACATGGAAGAAAATGACTCTACCTAAAACCCAGCTGTATCTTAAAGGTGCTATTTTTCAAGTTTTGTATCTGTGAGAACAGAACAAAAATAACAATAACCAAAATCTCTGATCTTTTAGGAACTATAAATTCACAAAAACGGGCAGCAAAACCAAATGAAATAGAGTACCATGGTTTTGCCGAAAATGGTAATTTTTTTACTGATTTATCACCTGCAACCAGAAAATACAAATGTTTATCCATGACCATACCTATACTTATTTGCTCTGGCATTGCCTGGACTTGATTTTATCATCGTGACAAAATACATCATAAATACTACCATAGTAGTAGCTCAGCAGTGTTGTGAAACTAAGCGCTACGGAGAGGGCACTCATTCCTGGTAGCAGCATGAAGGATGGGGTTCAGACTGTCTCATGCGACCGTGACACGTGGTGTGGGTGCCAAAGGGGATTCGCCTGGTCCAGACCTCACTACTGGCAGGCTGGCAAACTTAAAAGATCAAAGTATTCTCTTCTGAGCAATTTCTAATTCTCATGGTTCCTCTCCCACTGGTTTCAGAGTGCTAGACAAATGCTACAGTATGTTTTAAAGATCATGTGTTAATCCAGTGTGTGATTAAAGTGAGAGTAAATTACAAAGCTGTCTCCCACAAAATGCAGACATAATTGAGGTGGCACTCTCAACAGTGGTGGCAATATGTAAAGGCTAGTACTTTCTTAAGTAGGGTCTGTGTTGTCTGAGGGTTTTTTAGGTGAAAACTAAAACATTTACAGAAGGGGGTATGAATCTTGAAGTGCTCTCTGGATGTGTTTTTTACTATCTTCTTGATTATTGAATATATTAAAAGAAATAATAGGATGGATTACTTTATTTCTTAGTCTTTGCTTAAACTTTTATACTACTGTAGTGCATTATCAATCTCTTTTTTTCCCGTTTGTACAACCCATGTCATGTTATTAATATATTTTCTTGTAATCTTCTTTTTTATAATAATAGAATATATGTGAATTTTTGAACCAAAGATGGCTCAGAAGAGGAGCTCAAGTGGGCGGTCATTCCCGTTGCTGCTGCTGATTATTGTTGTGGCCTTTGTTCATTTAACTGTCTGTCCTTTCACAAAAGTGGAGGAAAGCTTTAACCTACAAGCTATCCATGATGTGGTGTACCACCAGTTGGACTTGGATAAGGTAAATTTGAAATAAGGTTTATCTTGGATCACAATTCCATGGTATATGAGTAGAATAAATGAAATGTGAATATGATTCATCCCAATTTTCCTTTGTTTCCAATTTGCCTATCTTACTTAAGTTTTCCTTTTTGCAGTATGACCATCATGAATTTCCTGGAGTTGTTCCAAGAACGTTCCTTGGACCAATTTTTATTGCTGCTCTTTCCAGCCCAGCTATATATGTACTTTCTGTGCTAAGAATGTCCAAGTTTTACTCCCAGCTGATAGGTATGAGAACTTTAAATTGTCAAAATGGAGAGGTTTTTCTATTGGACTAATGGGAGATACTGTTACAACAATCAATGTTTGGATCAATGGGTAAATTGTGATACTCTTTTCCTTTTGTAAGGAGGCAAATCCACCCCCTCTTTGGGGTTACTAATAGCACAAAAAATCCTGTGCAAACAAATGTCAGTGTCAGGACAATCAAGTGTCTTCAGAGAATGCAGTTCAGAAAACATTGTTTAACATTGGCACAGAATCATTGAGCTTTGTGCAGAAGTATCAGATTAGTTAAAGGCAAATGAAAATAGATGAACTAATGGAGAAGTTTTTTTGTTGGTGGGGGGTTTTTTGGTGTATTTTTTTAAGGGGGTTAGATTATGATATCTTTGGTATTATTCTTCCTAACTTCTTCCCACTACATTATTTGACGTGGTTGTTCATCAGTGATCCATTTAATGTTACTCTCTTTCCCATTTTTATTCCAAAAGTCCGAGGAAGCTTGGGGCTCAGTGTGATCTATGCATTATGGAAGTTGCAGAAAGAAGTCAGAAAGCAGTTTGGAGCAACTACATCAACCATTTTCTGTCTCATCACTGTTACTCAGTTTCATTTGATGTTTTACTGTACACGAACCCTCCCTAATGTGTTTGCACTCCCTTTTGGTGAGTATTCATGTAGAAATAATAGAAACATACTAGTACCTACATCTGCACTTAAAAAAATAAATCTGTTAACTTAGTCGACACAGGAAACAGGTTTTTCATAAAACTGTGTAAGAACCTGTATCTATCAGAACTGGACAAGAAAAATCAGTTGAATTTTCAGATAAACACTGTGTAGTAATAAACTTCTCAGATAATCTCTGCAGTTATTAAAAATTACAATTGGTTCCATGGCTTTGTACTATTAATTTCTCACACATTTTCTTTAGGATCATGTCCACTTGACTATGTAGTCATTGTTATCATGTGATTTAAACTGAGAAAAAGTAAAGGCAGCTTCATCTGCAGAGATGCAGTGTGTTTCCAGCTAACCATGCAAATGGATTTATAATTTTTTCTCCCCAAGCAGTGGTTTGTAGTCTCATTTTCATATTTGAGATGAGTTACTGTTATCATGAATACAGGATATATTCAGTTAAGAGAATAAACTAACTCTTCAACTGATACTGAGCAATAATAATTACCAGCTGTAGTTTGAAAGGGTTTCAGTAATCCCATAAGATTTGTTTTTCTCTCTTTTTTTTTTTCTCTCTTTTTTTTTTCCCCAAAAGCTATTAAACATAATGTCTGGGAAGAGTTCCCATGTGTTCCTTCTGTGGTTATATTTTTCCTAATTACCTAAGCATCAACACTAGAAAGTGTTGTGTTATTCCAAATTAGATTTTTCTAACAGAGGAAGAATTTCTGGATAAGAAGCAGTAGGAGGACTGAGAGAGGGTTGGTGGGAAGTTAAGAGGAACAATGTGCTGGCATTGAGAAACATTATGCCTTTTAGCCTGTTGGATTATGTGTTTTATTTATTTTTGCAGTGCTCTTGGCATTGACATTTTGGATACAGCAAAAGCAAAGGCCATTCATTTGGTTCTCAGCTTTGGCAATTATAGTCTTCAGATCAGAGCTCTGCATATTCTTGGGCCTCATGCTTCTGGTGACATTATTAACTAAGAGAATCTCCATTTTCAAGTTGCTTTCACATGCTGTTCCTGCTGGAATTTTTTGGTTGGGTAAGTGTTTACTTGGAAGAAAAAAAATGCCACATACTAGATTCAGTAGAAGTCTGGAGATTTGACTGCTTCTCATCACCCCTCCCTCAGGGCTTTTTTTTCTTTTTGTCTGATTTTGATCTTAAAAAGTTTTAGGTGTACAAGGTGACTTTAGTATAATTAGTACCTGACTGTAGATACATGCCATGACAATAAGCTGAATCCCAGGATAAAATACAATGGTGTGAGAGAGATACCAAGCCAAGTGGGCTGTGGGGAGAGTCACATTTCAGCTGTTTCTTTCTTGCATGAATTTGTATAGCTTAAGTGATTATCCATGCTAGAAAAGTTGGAAAATGCCCTTGTCTCTACGCATCCATGGAAGACTCATGCATATGCTCATAAATACTCTAAAATCCTTTGCCAGCCCAATTTAAAAAAGTTGTTGTCAGATGCCTGATGATGACCTCTGGTTAGTGTGTTGTCCCTTCTATGGCATGGACAGTAGAAACAGGTAAAGATCGTGCCGTGTGCTTTTGAAGGCACCTCACAGTGTAAGATTTTGGAGGTCCAAGGGGAATTAGTCACTGCTAACCCATTCTCTCTCTTGGCAAATTTCTTAAATACCAGAGCAGTTTTCCTAGAGCTGAATGGATGAGATGGGGCTGATGGATGTGCTGCTTTGTGTCTTTTTGTCTTTAATCCCTTATCCCCTTATATTCCCTCCCACCTAATTAGGAGCAAACTTCTAGAGGCTGTTTTCTTATCAGCTTTACCATAGAAATCAATTTAGTACTATTTGAAGTTAACCCAGGTTTCTTACCATTCATTACTTTAATGCTCTAATATTTTAAAACAAACATTTAATTAAATGTTTTTCACACCTGGGGTTGAAGTGGGGCAAATCTCAACCAGATTCCTATCTAACATGCTTCTTTTAAGACTTTTATTAAGAAGTGCCTTCCTTTCCTGCATTTTCACAGAGAGATTCAACCTTGTCTGGGGCTTCGGGCGAGGCTTACAGTGCACGTTCCAGTTCATGTTGATCTCAGCAGTAAACATGCAATTTGGTTGTGCTAGCTTGCTGTTCCCTAGTTTTTAATTCACACAGATTTTTATTTAATTCTTTTAGGGCTAACAGTTGCTGTGGATTCTCTGTTTTGGAGGCAACTTGTGTGGCCTGAGGGGAAAGTGCTCTGGTATAACACAATTCTAAACAAAAGTTCCAACTGGGGAGTATCCTTTGAAATGTTCAGGGAAAATGATATATTGAACACTACCAGCCAAAGCAAAGGCTTGATGCAATATTCCCAAAGTTATGGTGTTAATTCTACTTTTTGTCCATTATTTCATTATTTGAAGCCTATGAGACAATGTTTCTTAGATCTTTCATTAACTTTTCTCTGCTGTCTGTTCCTTCTTGCTTTTTTGTATTCTGGCAATGGAAAGCCAGGTTTCTTCCCCTCAATTTTTCATGTTGCCCTTTGTTAGCACCGTTTGTTAACCCTCTGTTGGGTGATGTGGATGTAATTACTGCTTTTATTTCTCAAAGGGTAAGGCAGGAAACCAAATGCCTCAAAGAATATGATGTACAAAAAGTATACTGCATATCTGCAGAGTTTGTGTATACTATTAAAAAGAAAAATTACTCCACTTGTCAGCAGTGAAAGTATCCTTAACTCTCCTTTTCACCTTGAAGACTTCCCCCTTCTTGTGGTATTTCTATTCAGCCCTGCCTCGTGCTTTGGGATGCAGCATTATATTTGTACCTTTGGGTGTAGCAGAAAAGAGAACTCGGATATTACTTTTGCCAGCATTGGGCTTTATTTTCTTGTATTCATTTCTCCCACACAAAGAGCTGCGTTTTATCATCTATACTTTCCCTGTGTTCAACATAGTGGCTGCTAAAATGTGCTCAAGAATGTAAGTTCAAATTTCTGGTTTTTTTCCCCTCTGAAAACACAAAAGAAAAGCAGAACTATTATTACTATTTTTATGCATTTCTTTCCATCTTGGAATCTGGATCATCTTGAGATCTTAATGTTTGAGAAAGGAGGTCTGCACTATTGTACCCATTCAACTAATAAGGGACATGGAGACAAAATTAAGTGAGGCAAAGTTAAATGATTTAACAGAACCATTTGGCAAATCTGGGGCAAAATCAAGAGTAGAGCTCTGATTTTGCTGTTATACTGTTAGAATTCAGTTTATTTTATCCATCAGAGAAACAGACACCTTCCAGTGTGCTATTGTGTTGTTAACATAACTTACCATAGGAGATAGTTTAATACACAGGTGGAGCTCAGACACCATGCAGTTTGCAGTTTGTAGTAAAAAGTTAAGCTTGGGTATATTGAGTAAAGAAACTGAAGTTAAACTCTGAACTTCTTTGAATGAGAATATATTGATAGCTCATGGTTTTAAATAGAGAAATACTTTGCTTTATTGAGAGTGTATTAGCTTTGTTAATGAGAATATTACAATTCAAGTGTCACTAGAAGCTGGTCTTTCAGAAATGGTTAATAAACACATTCTATGCACATTATTGTAATAAAATTTGCATTCCTCTTTATTGTCTAGCAGTGGAGTTTTCCTAAAAGATTTGTCAAAAATGTCAGTGATCGGTATGAAAGAAAAATAACAAGTTTATTCTTACTCCTTTTTTCCTACTTCAACAGTCTGAATAACTACCGGAAATCCTGGCTGTACAAACTTGGATCTTTCTTTGTTGTAACTCACCTTCTAGTTAATGCTGCTTATTCAGGAACATCTTTATATGTTTCACATTTCAATTATCCTGGAGGAGTGGCAATTCAGAAGTTGCATGAGTTGGTACCTTCAACAGCAGGTATGTAAAGCTGGTTTGAGTTTAATTGGTCTTATTTCAGTTGCAGGGTTTTGTTTGTGTATCTTTACATACATTGGATTTTACTTCTACACACTTATTTACATTTATCTTTTTTCTGTTACTGGTTTGTTAACATTAATCTGGATGTTTTTAGAAGAATTTTTAAACTTTTTTTTCTTTCTTTATGTAGATGTCTCTGTTCATATTGATGTGGCTGCAGCACAAACAGGAGTTTCTCGGTTTCTAGAAATCAATTCAGATTGGAGGTATGTTATGAATAAGCAAACAGGAGTTTCTCGGTTTCTAGAAATCAATTCAGATTGGAGGTATGTTATGAATAAGACATTTTGATCTGAAGACAGGAGCATGTTTTTTCCTTTTTTTTTCCTATATGCACAGGGCAAGCATCACAGATAAAGTTTCTGGTACACAGTATTTACGAAACCAGGTCGAGAACAGTGTGTCTCTTCAGAGAATTGTGCTGTATGCAGTACTGCCATTTCAGAAGTACAGTAGTGCACCTTTTAAAATTCTTTTGTTTAGTTATGGCTTGCCCAAGTAGCTTAGTAATCTGCTAGTGTACTACAACACCAGTGTGTTTATTGCAGCTACATTTGATATCTCACTAGATCATATAAAACACAGCTGCAGGGTGAACAGTTTTTTGCTCTTGGCAGAACAGCATATGTAACTTTGGAGATAGCTTCTCTCTTTGTTTATGACTGATGTGGGGCTCATCCTGCATATTAATATTCAGTGTCTGGTTTTATCTGGAACATTCTTCACATAGATGGCACTGAAGCCACTCTTGTGGACTATTGGTCAAATTCATTCTTTACCATGAGGGTAGTAAGACATGGGAACAAGTTGTCCAGAGAAGCTGTGGATGCTCCCTGCCTGGAAGTGTTGAAGATTGGATGGAGTGTGGCTGACTGTGAGGTGTTTGTGCTCAAGGCAGGAGGGTTGGAACTAGATGCTCCATGCCAAACCAGTCTGTGATTCTGTAAATAGCTCTAAAAGAAAGCAGTTGAGCACTTTGTTACCATGACCAGCAGTAGTGCACAGTTTTAAGAATCAGAATTTTGAAATTAATAGTAGAAGACATTTATGGGATGACATTGTTTGCTTTTCAGGATGCAGGCAAAAAAGAAGGCACCTTATTCTTAGGCCTGCCTCTTCAGCTGAAGTGCATGTTTCTAATTGAAAATATAATCTTAATGAAAATGATTCAGCAAAAAATGACACAAAGCCTTATTTCACACAAAGCCAAAGCAATATGAGCAGATTTTGGTGTAAGAAATCCTCTGAGCTTGGACTTCTCTTTCTGCAGTTACAATCTTCAGGATCAGGTGAACAAGCATAATTTAATTAATGGTATATTTAGAGAGAAACACATTTTGGAAGTAAGGAGGAAGAAGGGAAAAGTATGCTTCTGAGAGAATTATAAAAATCATTGAGCTTCCTATGCCTTACTTCTGTGCTGTCTGATGATTCTGTGATGGGACAGACAGTCCAAGCTGATTGCCTTCGGTTACCAATTCAGTGTTTATTTGAAATAGTTTTTTGCTTGTTCAATGTAGACAAAGTCTTAAGCCATGAATGGTCAGGAGGGAACATTAAACAGAGTACAAGTGATAGAATATGCACGATATCTAAAATGTTCAAATCTTTGTGTTTTTTAATATACTTAAGTACACAAACTACTCTGAATGCAGCTCTGCATTCTAATTACAATGCTTAATTTCAGTGAGCTTTTTGAGGTGGTGGGGTTTGGATTGTTCTGGGCTTGCAAAGTGGTAGTGGGATTGGAAGGTGAATGAATAACTGATGGATGTTTCCTAATGTTGCAGTTACAGAGCATTTTATTTCTCACTTTTATCTTTACTCATCAAAAGTAGCCTCTAGGGNTTGGACTGTCTGTCCCATCACAGAATCATCAGACAGCACAGAAGTAAGGCATAGGAAGCTCAATGATTTTTATAATTCTCTCAGAAGCATACTTTTCCCTTCTTCCTCCTTACTTCCAAAATGTGTTTCTCTCTAAATATACCATTAATTAAATTATGCTTGTTCACCTGATCCTGAAGATTGTAACTGCAGAAAGAGAAGTCCAAGCTCAGAGGATTTCTTACACCAAAATCTGCTCATATTGCTTTGGCTTTGTGTGAAATAAGGCTTTGTGTCATTTTTTGCTGAATCATTTTCATTAAGATTATATTTTCAATTAGAAACATGCACTTCAGCTGAAGAGGCAGGCCTAAGAATAAGAAAGGTGCCTTCTTTTTTGCCTGCATCCTGAAAAGCAAACAATGTCATCCCATAAATGTCTTCTACTATTAATTTCAAAATTCTGATTCTTAAAACTGTGCATTGCTGCTGGTCACAGTCACAAAGTGCTCAACTGCTTTCTTTTAGAGCTATTTACAGAATCACAGACTGGTTTGGGTTGGAAGGGACCTTATGGAGCATCTAGTTCCAACCCTCCTGCCTTGAGCACAAACACCTCACAGTCAGCCACGCTCCATCCAACCTTCAACACTTCCAGGCAGGGAGCATCCACAGCTTCTCTGGACAACCTGTTCCCATGTCTTACTACCCTCGTGGTAAAGAATGAATTTGACCAATAGTCCACAAGAGTGGCTTCAGTGCCATCTATGTGAAGGATGTTCCAGATAAAACCAGACACTGAATATTAATATGCAGGATGAGCCCCACATCAGTCATAAACAAAGAGAGAAGCTATCTCCAAAGTTACATATGCTGTTCTGCCAAGAGCAGAAAACTGTTCACCCTACAGCTGTATTTTATATGATCTAGTGAGATATCAAACGTAGCTGCAATAAACATACTGGTGTTGTAGTACACTAGCAGATTACTAAGCTACTTGGGCAAACCATAACTAAACAAAGCAATTTTAAAAGGTGCACTACTGTACTTCAGAAATGGCAGTACTGCATACAGCACAATTCTCTGAAGAGACACACTGTTCTTGACCTGGTTTCGTAAATACTGTGTACCAGAAACTTTATCTGTGATGCTTGCCCTAGGCATTTTGATCAGAAGACAGGAGCATGTTTTTTCCTTTTTTTTTTTTTTTCTACATGCACAGGGCAAGCATCACAGATAAAGTTTCTGGTACACAGTATTTACGAAACCAGGTCAAGAACAGTGTGTCTCTTCAGAGAATTGTGCTGTATGCAGTACTGCCATTTCTGAAGTACAGTAGTGCACCTTTTAAAATTGCTTTGTTTAGTTATGGTTTGCCCAAGTAGCTTAGTAATCTGCTAGTGTACTACAACACCAGTGTGTTTATTGCAGCTACATTTGATATCTCACTAGATCATATAAAACACAGCTGCAGGGTGAACAGTTTTCTGCTCTTGGCAGAACAGCATATGTAACTTTGGAGATAGCTTCTCTCTTTGTTTATGACTGATGTGGGGCTCATCCTGCATATTAATATTCAGTGTCTGGTTTTATCTGGAACATCCTTCACATAGATGGCACTGAAGCCACTCTTGTGGACTATTGGTCAAATTCATTCTTTACCACGAGGGTAGTAAGACATGGGAACAGGTTGTCCAGAGAAGCTGTGGATGCTCCCTGCCTGGAAGTGTTGAAGGTTGGATGGAGCGTGGCTGACTGTGAGGTGTTTGTGCTCAAGGCAGGAGGGTTGGAACTAGATGCTCCATGAGGTCCCTTCCAACCCAAACCAGTCTGTGATTCTGTAAATAGCTCTAAAAGAAAGCAGTTGAGCACTTTGTGACTGTGACCAGCAGCAATGCACAGTTTTAAGAATCAGAATTTTGAAATTAATAGTAGAAGACATTTATGGGATGACATTGTTTGCTTTTCAGGATGCAGGCAAAAAAGAAGGCACCTTTCTTATTCTTAGGCCTGCCTCTTCAGCTGAAGTGCATGTTTCTAATTGAAAATATAATCTTAATGAAAATGATTCAGCAAAAAATGACACAAAGCCTTATTTCACACAAAGCCAAAGCAATATGAGCAGATTTTGGTGTAAGAAATCCTCTGAGCTTGGACTTCTCTTTCTGCAGTTACAATCTTCAGGATCAGGTGAACAAGCATAATTTAATTAATGGTATATTTAGAGAGAAACACATTTTGGAAGTAAGGAGGAAGAAGGGAAAAGTATGCTTCTGAGAGAATTATAAAAATCATTGAGCTTCCTATGCCTTACTTCTGTGCTGTCTGATGATTCTGTGATGGGACAGACAGTCCAAGCTGATTGCCTTCGGTTACCAATTCAGTGTTTATTTGAAATAGTTTTTTGCTTGTTCAATGTAGACAAAGTCTTAAGCCATGAATGGTCAGGAGGGAACATTAAACAGAGTACAAGTGATAGAATATGCACGATAACTAAAGTGTTCAAATCTTTGTGTTTTTTAATATACTTAAGTATACAAACTACTCTGAATGCAGCTCTGCATTCTAATTACAATGCTTAATTTCAGTGAGCTTTTTGAGGTGGTGGGGTTTGGATTGTTTTGGGCTTGCAAAGTGGTAGTGGGATTGGAAGGTGAATGAATAACTGATGGATGTTTCCTAATGTTGCAGTTACAGAGCATTTTATTTCTCACTTTTATCTTTACTCATCAAAAGTAGCCTCTAGGGAGGGCTGAGTCACTGAAGTTTTACATTTAAAAAATAAGGCAAAATCCACAACTGAGCGTCATACACAGGACTGTCACCTTGACAGCACAACAGTGCAAAGTTGAGAGTCACCAGCTGTCCCGTTTTCTCTTTATTCAAGGGAAGTGTCAGACTTTCAGATTGGTGAAAATTAATTTACCATCTTCATAGACTGTACATCAGGTGAAAACAGTTTTATGGATGGAGTGGCTACAAACGCTGGTGATCCATCAGGATAGCTACAATCTATAAATAAAAGTGTCTTAAAGTTAACAGCTTTCAGTTGGTGTGCTCAGATTAGATCTATTTGCCTCAAGAAAAATGCAAGCAATCCATTATTTTTCTTCAAAGGCTGATTGAAAGAAGCTTGATGCCATTTCTTAAACACAACAGGTGTTACCATCTTGTCTTCAATTAGTGCAGTCTCTTTGAACCAGGAATAAATATGCTGAATAAGCTTAAAGTATTTTAAAATCATAAAATTCAAAATGCTTGCATCCAGATGAAAGGCCCTTTATTTGCTGATGAAGAAAATGCAAAATTAGTAGTTGGTGAAGTTATTACAAAGTATGGCATTCCTTCCTCCAGTCTGGATGGATGTACCAGTGGTATTGTGATCTTTTTGGAAATACCAGATGGAATTCAAGTGCAATTTTTTTTCAGAAGATGAAAGCATTTGTTCAGTGTGCAAAGACTAACCCTGCTATATGGTGTACTTATTGACACCTCTGGAATCTATCAGCCTGATGTTTCTTCTGGATTGCCAGAATTTTAGTAAACAATCCACACAATTCCTCTAGTTTGCTATAGAGTACTTGCTTTAAATATCTTAAATATTAATGTCTTCTATGTCAGGGAATGTTGTTAAAATATAGATTGAGATGATTTTTTTTCCAGTTTTTCAGAGAATTTAGGTAGAAGTGAGGCTAGGTGTGCAAAGACAGACATGGTGAAACATGCAGCCTGGATTTAAGAATACATATGCTTGGGATTGCACCAGTTTCCTACCACTGTCCCTGTCTGTAAGAAAAAACACAGGCTTGAGTAAGGTGCTTGTGAAATGGTTGGGAGAAATCAGGTTCCTAAGAACAGGAGCTCTAAAGGCTGGTAGAAATCATTTCACAGGGCAACAGAAAGGGTGAAAAGCTGGGCAGTGCTCTTCACTCTGGGTTACAGAGCACAGACACTATTTATAGATGCTTGAGACTGTCTTGTCATAGACAAACCAACCTCCATCTTAACTGCCATCTTCTGGACTGCTGCCCAGTACTGTAGAATATATATATACACACACATATATATGTATGTAGTGGATATAGAACACAGATTTGAGAGATACAGAGCCAAGATTTGAATCCAGGTCTCCTACTTCTAGAATCACACTTCACAGTGGTCTACAGAGATTTTTGGTGTGGACTTCCTCTTCCCCTTTTAAGTTGTTGGGCTGAGGATTCAGCCATGTCCAGTATAAGCACCCTAACCCTTAGGCTATAAATTCCACCTGTCTTCAGTGAATGAATAAATAACTGTTGTGAAGTAGAACTGTGTCTTCATGAGACAGTAAGGGGGAGATATCTTAATTTCTAGAAAATTAGAGAGGTTCATACAGCTCTGAAATAACAAACTTCAGTTGCAGGGTTTAGATCAGATGGAGAGTGGCTGAACCCAGATCTTGCACATCTCTGCCAACAGCTTAGGTCACTTGTTTTCTTATTTTGTAAGCTCCTTCTATGGTTAGATTGGATACAAGTCCTAAGAAATAACTGCAAGTGTACAAGTTAAACAGTTTTAGATCTCACTAGTTACTTTTCATATTGTTTTAAAATAAATAATTTATATATATATACTTAAGTACCTAAACAGGTTTATAAAAGCTGACCTGAAGTGACCTGCCCAAACATGTAGTAGATCAGGGAACTGAACCCAGAATTAATTAGTGTCAAGTTAATACTATAATTGCCAGGCTGTTCTTTCTTTCCTACAGTGTTCAAGGAAGTGTTCTGCTTGCTGTTCTCTGAAGCTCCTGCTTCATGTATACTACTGGAAGAGAGAGATTTCTGCTAAAAAGAACAACAACAACAAAAACACAAAAAACAAAACCAAACCAAAACAAAAAAACCCAACCCAAAAAATAAAACCCCCACACTTACCCAAACTTCAATTCTTGTAGAGCAAAACCTTAAAAATTAGTCAAGTTTTCTGCAGTCCTTTCTGCACAGAACTAAAACTAGTGGACTAGTGAAAAAATTTCTAGGAGTCCTGATGTATACCACAACAGCAGCAGACTTACAAGGAATAACTGGCTCATTAAAATCTTTAAAAATACTACTTCTTCCTTCAGTACTAGTTAATTTAATCAAGAAATACAACTGAGAACGCTACAGTTCTCTTTGTGTTTCATCTTGGATGCTGCATGCCCTTCATGATAATGGAGATGTTTAATATGCAAGGAGAAGAATGTAAATAAACATTCTTTATTCTTTACAGGTATGACAAAAGAGAAGATGTTAAACCAGGAGACCAGTTGATGTTTTCTTACACACACATACTGATGGAAACAAATCCTCTTCAAATATCCCATTACAAGACAACCCATAGGCCGCTGGCAAATATACCTGGCATCAGTAAAATTGGGTTGAACCTTACTGCACTACCTCCTTTTACTTTAAACTTGAAACCAAAATTAGTATTGTTGGAAAAACTTCCTCTAAAATCTTGACTGTGAATTTTAAGTAAGTCTTTTGATGTAATTTTGCTGATGACTGAATAATTTAAGCACAGCAGTGAATTGTCATTCCAACACTGCAGTTCAGCTTCTGTGGAAAAGGCACGGAAAATCTTTGTACTGATTGGTATTTAGCACCGTCCTCTTTCTTACATAAATACTATAATGCATTCCTAGTCAGTATATACTTGAATACCAATTTGTATTGTTAGATATGTTTGAGAGAGGCTACCTACAAGTTTAGTGGTATTATGTAAAACATGTCTACTTGGTTTCTGTTTCATAATGTAGCACAGGTATGTCCTAATTGTCCTATATAAGATACATTATGGAACAAGTTTGTGTTATGGCAATAATTTGATATGTAATCTGTGTGTGCAAAGATTAATTTACTTGGTGTATCTGCAGGATTGTAACCCCTTCATTTGTCAGATTGCCTGTGTGAAATTTAATGATGTTATCAACATAGGAAAGCCATACTCATTGTAGCTTCATCACAATACCTAATTGTGCCCTGTAGGCTACCAAACTAATTAAAGTGAAAGATCTACTGAAAAAGCAGTTGGACCTCTTGACAAGCACTGTCACATAACAGATTTGAGTATTAAAGGATTGTTATCTTTATTCCAGTGTTTCATGGGTAAGCAGCAACTTGGATTTCACGGGAAAAAGAATTTTTTAAATGAAGTTCCCCTTTCTTGCTGTAATACTATCATAATTTGCAGTGCAAAAGTTTGCCTATGAAAATATTATTCACTTGAATACACTTTAAGAAGATAGGTGCTGTTTTCTTTTTTTTACTAAGTAGTCCCTTTGGAAAGGAATAATCTAATGTGCCATGTGTTGCATTCTATAAACTAGAATAAGATAGCATGCTCTGTAGTCTCTTATTAGATATTTTTCCTAAGGATGTCTGCCTAGATTGCTGAATGGAACATGTTAAAGGATAAACTAAGGAAAAAGAAAAAAAAAAAAAAAAGGTCAAATCTTTGTTAGGGCCACTTGTAATGTGACAGGAGCTCTAATACTGTAAAAAAATCAGTGTAGGTGAAATAATCGTGGGCAGAAACCTATTTCTTGCTGACTGAAAACTCAAGTAAAAGTTCTTATTGAATAAAGTGTTTTGATTTTGGCTTTTTATTTCTTGAAGTATGTTGCATTCAGGAGCTACCTTAACTGTGTACTTTCAGCTGTTAGGACCACATTTTCAGTTTATCCTCTAGATTAGATATCAGAGGAACTGATCTGGTGGGGTGGAGCCTGTTCCCCGTGGGTGGCTGTTGCTGTTATATAGGCTTCCTCCTGCTGAGCAGATCTGGCAAAAGCAGCTGCAGAACTTGTTGGTCCAGTCTCTGGCTGCTCTTGAAATTAAAACCACTCAAGTATTATCTGTTTGACTTGTCTTTGGAAGAAAACAGTGCTTCCTTCAGAGCCAATTTGAACATCAAACAATTCACATGAGACAGAAGGAAGTACATGTGCAAATAGCTGAAAATTTGGAACAATACAAAGGAAAAGTTGTGAGTAAAGCCATTATGTTAAGCCTAATTGTTGACTTTGTGCACCTCCTCCACACTATAATTCACAACTTGAGAACCTAAACTAAAATTTATCCTGCTCAAGCATAGACAAATGTCTCTATTGATAAAGTTACGTGTATAGTTACTCCAGTTTCCCAAATCTCTGGTTGTCAGAATCCTACTGCAGAAACTTGCTTCTGTTAACTTACAGAGAAAACCTGGGGCTGTTATGCTTTTGAGAGAGACATCTTTAAGCTAATTCCCAAAGTGGTGCAGAACAAGTGGACATCAGGCATCTCGTGAGTTTAATCTTTCTGAATGTCAGACACATGCACCTGATTGGGTTCTTCACAGGCTTTGGTGCTGATGTCTGGGTGCTACCTGTTGGACTTACACCAGTGATGGTGTTCAGCTGTGGGAGCAGTGTGTTCTTGTGCTCACAGCCTCACCACTCGTGAAAAAAGCAGCTACCAGTGCAAATTGGCTGTTAGGTGTATTTGGGGTAGAGAAAGATAAAATACATACAGGGAGACAGGAAAGAGGTACCGGAGTGCAGTTTTGAAGTGTCTCAAGATAATTCAGGTCCTTTTGCAGCTTGTTCTTCATGTATGGTTCTTGTGCTTGGGGTTGTAGATGATGGCTTATGTAGTGCCTGCAGCACCACAGGACCAACAGCTTTGTGACTTCTGTGACAACATAGGCAAGCCCCTCCAAAATAAAGCAGGAATGTTACAGCAGCCCATAGCAAGAATAAGAAGGGGGCAGCTGCCAGACTGGGATGATGACTGCAGTATTCCCCTACAGGCTGCTTTCAATAAACAAACAGTCCTTCCAATGGAAGTTAAAGGCATCTCTCTCTTAAATGGATCTTTTTGTCTCCAGGTCCTTTGTTGTCTTTCTTTAGCTCCACAAGAAATACTGAGATTATTTTCTCCTTTAATGTAGGCCAATATTCAGTGTACTAGCTTGGAAGAAAGCAAGCATGGGTTTAAGTTCCCTTAGGTCCAAGAGGGCATTAAGAAGTCTTTTCCCCCTTCTTCAAACTTGAAGTGGTATATTACAAATTCCTCTGTATTTGGGGGCATAGGCCTCAAGCAAGCCTCAAATTGCTGCATGAATTCTGTAGGTTAGAGAGAGATACTGAAAACTTACTTGGTGGAATTTTTAAAGGGACTGAAAAGTAATCTCTCATGACTGTTCAAGTTCTTAGAGGAAAAATTCCTTTTGTCTTGACATATTACAAACACCCCTAGCTTAGACGACAGCTTTTCTTACTAAAAGCAGAAATAGGATGAGCATATTCAAATTACTGAGGGTTGAATTTCACCTATGGCAAAAGACAGTACAGTTCACATATAAATTGTTAGATCTGTGACATTTGAGCACCAAATGGAGTTGTAAATAAAATGCATTTACTATATATAATACTGCTGTAGAATGAGATTTATTCTAGGGTGTTGTTTTAAATTCCTCAAAGGTCAAACATTTCGTAGCATCAATGCATTGCCTTTTGAAGTCTGATGCCATGTCTTTCAAACAACATTTATTCCTGTAAAGAACAAGGATAGCTTGATTTGGACACAAAAATGTCACCATGTCATTTCACCCAGAGACAGTGAGTGATCACTGTCGTACAGCCTGACATTGAGGACACCCTGTGTGTAAATCCAAACAGAGTGCTTGCATGAAAAAAAACTTGTGGAACTTGCTGATAGAGGACATTTTTAGATCCTGAAAGTAAAAGTTGCTTCAAAACAAGGTTAAACAGATCACTCTTCCATCAAGAACTAAAAGAAACAAAGGCCGCAGTGCAACATCCAATTTACAAAGTCTCTAATAGAGCATTCAGAGCAGGGAAAAATATCAAACCCTATTTATCTTATACCTGCCTGAAGTTCTTAGCATGGGTGGTTTCTCTCAAGAGCATAATCCGGGGGAGGGAACCTGGCAAATGGTTGCATTGGATACAACACAAAATACATGTATCTAACCCCAAGAAGAGTCAGAATGTCTCAGTTTCTTCTCTTTGCCACTCGTACTTCAGCAATCGGAACACAGCCCCAGCGCAATGTAACTCTGTAAGGCTTTGGGAGGGATCCCACCCCTTCTGCTCACTCCCCGATGATTTCCCACATCCCTTTGGTGAGACAGGTGACACCTTCAGGCAAACATGACTGAGATTGTGCTGCCTCTTCTACTGCACTTAACAGCCGTTCTAGAACCATTCCTATCTCCCTGATTACTTCTAGTTCTTTCCATAATGCTAAAGAGCTTGAAAGATGATCCAAAATTTAAGCACTTGTTTGCTGCTGATGAATTTCAGTGCAATAATGTGCCTTTCCCTTGTATCTGACAGCAGTTAGTACATAACCAAAATTAGTGTTGCTTTTCCTTGCTGTGCTCAGCCTTCAATACTCCACCCCCACCCTCCCCCTAATTTTTCCTTGCAACTTAGTATGCAAAGAGTCTTTCTTGTACAAATGACTTCACTTCCTATTTTCCAGAAAACAACAAAACCAGAAGCAGAGGTTATCAGGATGTAAGCAGGACTGTTCAGCCACAGCCTTCTCAGTGAGCTGGTTTAATCACTGGTCTAAGCTATGGCTTAAAATGTATCACTATCTGCTTAACATATGATGCAGAAGATCAAAAGGGTGTTTGTAGAAATTCCTGAAGTGACAAAGAATACCTCTGAAGATCTCCTTCCTTTCTTACTCAAATATGTATGATTTCTAAATGTAACTGATCCATTTTGTATGCAACTATTTACTTTAGATCAGTTCTCTAGGTAAACATGCAACTACAGCAACTTCTGGTAGTTCATCTCAGACCTTTGTGTATGATAGCAAAGACAGACTGTTTCTTCTGAAATTCAAAATCTTACTGTCATAGGCAGTCTTTCACCAATTCTATTTTATTTCAGCTGCAACTGCCCTTGGTTCTGCATCAAGGCTTGATTTTTTACCTTTGTAAGGTAAAAATGCTGTCTGAAATACAGGTCGTATTTTCCTTTAAAACTGCCAATTTAAATCAAGACATTGGAAGGAGGAATCAGTTCATATATTAAAAAAACAACCAACTAAACAAAACCCCACAAAACAACTAACAAACAAGAAACAAAACCAAAACTGAGTTAGGGACATCACTATGGTTACTATTTCTGGTTGGCATACTCATTTTCTGAAACAAAACACCTTTGGGTAAGCTTTGCAAAGAAACCAAGAAGCTAAAGAATCTCTCACTAAGAATAAAGAAATAAAGAATTAAGAAAAGGATGATCATATTTGTGGAAGACAAAGATGCTTAGTTTATAAAATATAATCTGTAATTAGAAAGTGTTATTTGCTAATTATATGTTTATTTTCCCTTTTTTGGAGATAGCTAATGCAAGTCTGTTATGGTCAGCTCTGTATAGCAGTGGAAAAAATACTGCTTTAAGGGACAGGTCTCTCAACAACTGTAAGCAACGACTTTGAGCTTGTGGTCTCTATCTGCAGTTAACTGTCACACCCATCTGCTGGAGCTGAAGCTGTTCTAGACCAAGATTTTGTTTCTTTGCAAATTCAGAAGCTGGTCTTGGGAAGCAAGGAGAAGTTTTGAGTATTCCTAGTAAATACTCACTGACCAAATTCTGCAGTCAAACAGGTTTCTTTCACTTCTCCTTGGTGGGCAGAAAAGAGGCTAACTGGAAAGGTGCAGTATGGGAGGAACATTATCACATTTTTTTTGGAGCATAAGAGAGATCTTGATGGACACTTTCCATTATATACCCTTCACAAGACTCAAGTTCTTCAGAAAGGCTGTTGCAGATCTCTACTTCTTTCCCTTCCTACAATTAGTACTTCAAAGTATTTCTTGCTGCAGTGTGTAGTTGTCACACCTGCCTACTCCAAAAGGAGAAAAAGCTGTAAGATTCTTACAATAACATCATGTATCATCTTTAGTAATATCTACACTTTGCTTATTATGTTGAAAAAAAAGTATGCTTACTGATTTGCTAATGTATTGAAATTTACTTTGAAATACAACAAATACCAATGTTACAGGTTCACCATTACATTCTGCATGAGGGCACTGTCTGTTGCTGCAGGGACTGGTGCAGCAGTAGCTCAGCTTGTTGAAAACTCCCACCACTAACAGCTGGTGCTTTATTACAGCCTGAGAAAGGGTAATGTAAAAATAGTGGTTTCCTATGCATTACAAATATGAGAAGTGTTGGAAAAAACCGAAACTTTTAGAAAGCACTAAAAACTTATATTAAAAAATAAAGCAAATTCAGCACAAAACCTACACACACTCAGTAACTTACCTTGATAAGTCAATGTAAGCTTTCAACCCTTCTTTTGAAGCTGTTCTTTCCTCAAAGGCAGCAGTGCATAAACAGACGATGGAGATGCTCCCAGAACACCTATAGAAGGACCAAGGCCTACAACTGAAAAATGGCAGCTTCATGCTTTCAGTCTTGGCTGCTATTTTGATTTAAATTTTTAAGATTACATGTTTTGTTTTCAAGGCCTTTTGGAATTGCAAATTATCTCTATAAAAACTTCTAACATCAACCTGTTATTAGTTCTTAAACAAGCTGACAGTTAAACAGTGAAGTCTTAAGAACTAAGCCTTTAAAAGAAATACAGTAGATGAACTGATAAAATCTTACTTGTAAAAGTAAGACTAGCTCTCACTCTCAGGAAAAAAAATTAAGTATCCATATGAATAAGATGCAAACTGGGGGCTACAAAACGCCATCACTAACTTTCCCCATGAGAGTTACATAGGAATAACAGTTGAAACTGCCTTCAGAGGAATCAAGCTCCTTGTTTCCAGAGAACTGTGATTTTCAAGTAAAGTTATTCAACATCAGCACTCCTGCTGGTATGATGTGGCTTTACAATGCTTTAAGCCAGAGGCTGTATTTACATTCAAGCCTTGAGAAAAAAAAATCTTTTGTTTAAAAAGAAAGAAAAAAAAAAAGGAAAAAAAAATTTTTTTCATCCTCTACCTCCCACTTTACATGTTTGGAGAGATTAAACATCTCCTTTACAAAGGTCAAGGTTATATTCACAGTTAAAACATAGGGGAAAAAATGAGATAATGATTAACCAGTAACCATTTAAACATGTTTCCCAACAAGCTGCTTTAAACTCACCTAGTTCCAGCTATACATCAACTAGAACAATTTGTTTTATTACTGCAAAAAACCCCACATGCTGTTCTCATTTAACCCTAGAAGAACAGGGAAATGCTGGCTGTTGATTGAATTAAAAGTTACACTTCAAAATACTGGAGATAAAATGCAGAATTCATTCTTTCCCAAGCACACTATATAATAATTTACTTAAATAGTACAGGTGTAAACATAACTCATGGAATAACAATTGAAATACCTGAAACCATAAAACAATTAGAAAAATGTCACATGGAAACCAAAGCCACCTGGGAAATAATTCAACAAATTTTCCTGAGCTTGAATAACTTGAATGAAATAAAAAGAACCAGAATACAGGCCTAATTGCAAAGAGCTACATGGAAACCCAATATTTTCAGATAGCACCTTCTATGATGTATTTATAATTATATTAATTCAACTTCATTCAATGGTTGTCTTAAATCAATCCATTCAAAAATAACAGGCAGTGTTGACTACCACTAGAAAATTGCAAATAAAATGTTTAATTTCAGAAACTGAGTTCACCATTTATAAATACACTAAAACATAGTAAATGCAAAATTAGATTAGGCATAGGTACAGTATTTTAACAAAACTACAACTTTTCTAAAAGGTCATAGGCAAATGATGACTTGTTTCCCAGAAAGTATTTCAATGAAAACTGAAATGAGTTAAAAAACGGAGAACGTTCCTTTCAAACTAAAACGCTGGCTTTTTTTTTTTTTTTTCCCATCTTATTTCAAGTTTTGAGGGGTCTATATCCCATTTTCCTGATGGACACCAACAGTTAGAATCAACCCTACTATATAGAATTCTAAGCAGTGCACCATAGCCATAAGGCTATTACTGAAAATCAGAAGATTGGTTCTTTCTGTACTAGGAGCTTTAAGACAGGCTGCTCTACACAACTGAATTTACATTAGGAGTAAGGAATCCATTTTTACAATAGGGAACCTTATAGTTTCAATGCACTAAGAACAGGAAAGACTCTAGAATGACATTAGAGTCTCCATGGTAAATTTCTTGCCTTTTTTGTACCTGGCATGAAACAAAAAGCATTAATTTGCAACCTTTGGTAAGAGTTCCAAATAGCTTTTATAAATACCTAGGATATTTCTGTAGTTCAGTTAAAATGTAAAGCCTGAACAGGAGAATCCAGAATGGGAAGTTTTACTACAAATCGCTGTATAACTGACGTTCCATAGAATTTCAAATTTAATATTTATTTTCACATACTAAGTCAACAGTCTCCTGTAAAAACATCTTCCTCAATGACTCTTTTTAATCCTTTAAGTACTTTAGGGCTTGCAGTTAAAAACACGATGTGATATAAGACAGCTTGAACCCCATCTTTCACATACAGCTTTCTTTTGACAACTACAAAGGCTCTTTTGTTGCAATTAAAGCAATGTTCAACTAAAATACAGTACCTGGTTTATGGTTTTTACATAGTAATTGAATAAAAAACTACAGAATAGAACTGTTTACATCTTTTTTTTTTTTTTTTTTTGCCATTCTATTAAAACAAATGACAGAACTTTTTTAAAATTTAATTTACAAGTATGGATTAAAACCTACATAAATTTGTATAATTTGACAAGACAGGCTATCTCTAGTGTGAACTTTTAAAAAACATATATACAATATCTGGCCTGAAGTACTATGAATAAGGCACATGTAGACATATTGAAAGCTGAAAAAGTGGAACTAAAATTTGGAATTATAGTCACTGATTAGATGTCATACATGGCCCCTACTGGAGCAATTTAAAAATCCAAGTTATAGATAGTTAATATCCAGTGAGCAACAATAGATTTAGTCTAGCAGTTTGTTCATTAGTTTCAATACTGGAAGTATATTAAAGGAAGATTCACTTTCAGAAAGATAAGCTTTTCAAAGTGTTCGATCATTAACCTTGACTGACTAAAATTGTTGCTTTCATTGGATGTATTGAACAATCTCTCGGAAGGAACAATGCTTGGTGGACAACCCAAGAACCTGACAGCCAATTTTGACAGTACTGGCCATGATGACTTCTTAAAGTTCCAGTAAGTTAAAGGATCACAGTTATGCTCAAGCACTTCTTCCTCCAAGTAAGAAAGCACCATTTCCTCTGGTAACTTTGCTCTCTCTTTTAGGTCTTTTGTTTTCTTCATGTCACCCATGAGTGACCAAAGATTATCTTCCCCACATGAATTTGTAGATGGTGAACCTATATCGCATCCATTGGAAACAGGTTTATCATCATCTGAGGTAGAACTCATTATTTCCAGCTCCCTGATTAAGTCTTGTTTATATTGTTCAGCCTCCTCTTCTGTAAATAAGGATGTTTTATACCGGGGATCCAGAAGCGTTGCAAAAATGTACCTTGGATCATGAAGTGTGGAGGACAATCTACTCACCATAGCTTCTTTCAAAGACTTCAGCATAGTATCTATGCCCATTGTTTCCTCAAATAGCATTTCTATTTTCCTGTTGAGTATATGAATCATTGGAATCACTTGGCTTAGAGTAGACATGTGTGTACTCATCTCCTTGCTTGCAGCTTCAAAAGGTTTGAGAGCGTGACACACCGACTGCATGACCTCCCACTGATCACAACTTATCAGCTCTCGAAAGCTGCATTCTATTGACATTTCATCAATTGCTCTTTTCTGTTCAATAAGACGTTCAAGCATGTGAAATGATGTATTCCACTTCGATGGAACATCTTGTATGAGCTGATGCTGAGGCAACTCATACTCTTTTTGCAGCTCAGCTAATTTCTCTTTCGCTTTTGCAGACCGATGGACGCGTTCACAGATCTTTCGTGCAATACTAAGCAAATTCTGAACCATTCTCTGGCTTTTAATAGCCTCATTTACAATGACATTAACAGTGTGACTAAAACATTGTACACTTGAATGATCACCCTCATTTAAAGTTTTCTCTATACTCTGATTATCAGTAACAGTAATCCCAATCTGAAGGCCGATGGAAGTAATCCATGTTTCCCACCAGTACTCTAATTGCTTTTGAATACTGATTCCATTGTAATCACAATCAATCTGTGACACATTTAATAGTGCTGAACAATGGTAGTCCTCACACTGTGGTCGAAATGAAGACTCAAATGTTACCCAATGAGCTGTCAGGGTTAGATATTCTCGTGTTTGGTTGCTCATCCATATTCCAGATGTAAAATGGATCACTCCACTTTCAGCTTCTTTAAGATGCGAAATAATTATCTGTTTTACATTATCATACATATCTGGAATTGCTGTCCTAGAAAAGTAAGATGGAGAAGGTAAAGAATACTGAGGTTGTAAGTATTCAAGCAGCCTATTAAAGCCAATGTTGTCTACAAAAGAATATGGCTGAAGGTCAAGTGCAATCATTTCGGCTACAAGACTTGTGATTTTTTTGGCAACTGGGTGAGAGTCACAAAATTTGTCATTGGTTTCATCAAAACTTGAAGCTCCTAGTAATTCTGTGCTCAATGGCATGTGATGATCTGTAGATGAGGATAATACGGTCTCTGAGACATCAGTTTTCAACACATTGTTATGAAACCGCTGCAAATGTCTTAGAAGGCAACTCGTGCCCAGATTTGTTGGCTTTTTCCCCCTACTTATTGTACGTCCACAGTGCATACATATCACTTTTGTTGAATCTGCAGAACAAATTGAAAAGTGATTCCACAGTTTTGAGGTCTTCTTACTATTAACAGGAAATATAATTTGATTATCGTGTGTAACCATTGTAGGCAAGTCAGTCAGCTTTGAGGATGAACATTCTGCAGAAGCCAAAGTGGCATAAGGAGAATTTGCCAAGCCCATTTCAAGAAAGCTCTTCTGGGTTCCAATTACATCAGGATGGCGTCTATACAGATGTCTCATCAAGCAGCTTGTTCCCACATCTCCTTTCTTACCACGACTTATCATACAACTGCAGTATCTACATACTGCTTTTAGACTGTCTGCAGGCGACAGTGAAAAGTGGTGCCAAACTTCTGATTTAAGCCTTCTCATAATCCTTTTGTTTTGCTGAAATACAGCAGTAGGTTCAAATATTAGTGGACCTAATCCCTCACATTGTTTCTCAGGAGATGAAACAAAGGAGACTTCACCTATATCATCAGAAGATGACAGCATTGAGTCTTCCACCAGAGCATCTCCAGAAGAGAGATTAGTATGGATATCCTCAGAGATTCTGTCTGGAGAAGAAGAAACAGAAGTTGATCCTTTCATTAGTTTTCCAGGAGAGGATACCATGGAATTCAGATCACTATCTGAGGGTAGTAAAGAAGGCAACAGAGTTGGAGGTGCATTGTAGAGAGGTGGTATGCTGGTACCACCCCCATTCTCTTGCAGGACAATGGAACGATGGGCTCTCCACATGTGTCTTATTAAACAACTCGTTCCCAGGTCTTTTCCATTTTTTCCTCTACTGAATTCATTCATGCAGTGGATGCAAACAGCTTTAGAATTATCTAGAGGTGATAAATAAAAGTGTTTCCAGACAGCAGACCTCCTTCTGGACCCTGATGTGCTCTTTGGAATTACAACAGCTTTTTCTGCTACATTCTCCATATTGTCATCATACTGGTTGTTGGGTAGCTGTGGAGATGACCCAACCATGACTTCTTTGCTGCACTTTTCAGAAACTGAGAGATCTGATATTTCTTCTGAAGAAACAATAGAAACAGATTCCTCAATTATTTGATCTGGAGATGTTATTTTGGCAGCCATTTTCTTGACCAGTTTTATGGGGGATAACATAGAACTCAGATCTCCAACATCTGCGGACTGAGGTGGCAGCAACAATGCAGGTGAAGTAAAGGAAGATATACCTGGCATGCTTCCATTTTCTTTAATTAGTACAGTGGGGTGGGCTCTCCTCACATGTCTCATGAGACAACTGGTACTCAAGTCCTTTTCATTTTTACCCCTGCTGAATTCTTTCATACAGTACATACATATTGCTTTAGTGCTATCTCTAGGAGATATAAAAAAATGGTTCCAAGCAGGTGACTTTTTTCTGGAGCTTATGTTTCTGCCAGAAAGGAGGCTTTGTGTCACAGCTTCCATTGCTACATCATACAGTGTACTACTATACTGAGAAAAAAGAGATCCATAATCATCTTCATTTTCTGTAGATAAATATTTGCCAGGGTTGTTGGTAATAAAGTTCTTTTCTTTATCTTCCTGTTCATCACTGCTGTCCGCATGTTTGAAATCATCTTGTTCTGTCTTTATATCCATTCTCTCTAGAGTACAGTTAATGCTGTCTTCCTCTTGCTCTACTTTAAAATTATTGATTTTACCCAAAAAAAAATTACCATCCATTCTGGGGAAGCCTGCTTTACTCTTGTCCATGAATGACAAATTCTTCTTGACAAGTCTTCATTTATTAATAAATATAATTTAAAATATTAAAAATTTTTATTAATATTACGTATCTTGTATATTGAATGCACAAAACCAAATGTGCGTACGTGTTAAAATAATCTGTGGTTTATGAATTCCGTATCTGTGTTGTGCATAAGCAAATAAAATTAGTCATAAAAATCCATTGAAAAATTACAGACTTAACTAACGGAATCTCATGTTTTCCCCAGTATCAGGACATTTCGGGTCATAGATGAATGTTCTCAAAGACAGCTGTGCTTATATGCTTCATGTTGTAGAAATAATCCTCAAAAATGAATGTTCTGTTTTCTTGTTGAAGGAAGCCATTCTGTTCATCTTGTTTGGGCAATTGGGATCCTTTCGCACCATCTAGAAATACGAAAAAAAAAATCAGAAGACAAAGTTGACCAACACACTTTAAATAACTAGGGTAAAGGTGAACGGAAAACATGCACTGAATTTTCTATAGGTGTTTTGTTTTGGTTTGGTTTGGTTTGAGATAAAAGCAATGAGTGTATTATTGAAAAAAAGACCCAGAACTAACAAACAAACCCAGAACAAACAACATTTAGGACTACATTTATTGTAATCAAATACATGTCTACATATGCTCTGGTTCAGCTTTGACAAAATCTACAGTCTCAAGCAGCACTTTTGTATTTGCTTGGACTACCTATGCCTCATTCCACATCCTAATTCAACCACTGCATAGTTATATATACATTTATATACAACCATAAATTACACAGGTGTCTGTATCTACAGAGATGTATCAAGACAAGCAGACATTTTAATCACGTTCGTAAAGAAATATGTCATTAAAACCAAAGATTGAGTCATACTTCTGTATACATGTGCCCTTCATTACTGACAGCAGTGTTAAAAAGTGCATTTTACAAGAATTCTCTGTGAGGGTGACTGCGTTGTCACACTAATCATTCTTCTTCTGATCATAATCTCACGTGGGTATTTATATTCATGCCATAACAATGCCAGACAACACCTATACTACAGAAACAGGCTACTTTTAGAGTTTCACAATTCAAAACCTCAGTGTTCAGTTTAGGATCACTAGGCTATGCAAATGCCATTTACACACTGAGTTTTCCCCAAAGCGTAAGAACACCGCTCAGAGGAAAAGATACACACGCTGTCACCCAGTGAAGCTCTGCCACCTCAGTTCCTCACTAACCCAAGGGTTATTCTAGAAAGCCCATTTACACAGAGATAGCTCATTTCCCTCGTAGATAAAGACTTCTCCTAACATTCCTAGTACAAAGAGTAGGTTTTCATAGTATACCTGCATACAAACCACAGGCTCAAAACTCAGAACCCTGTACTCATCCCACAAAACCTGAAGAAGACATCTGCATTTGTCAGCCACCTTAGGTGGGTTTTTTTGGGTGGTTAATCTTTCTTTTTACTATAGCTCTATCAGAATTCTCAACTTTATCAAACCCTTTTTTGATTATTCTTTTGTGTCAATAACATAGTTATTGGTGCTTTCATTCTAGATAACAAACATTTTTTGGTCACACAGGTGATGCTACAGTAACTGTGCAAATTTGACACTATGGAACTCTTTCTCTGCAGCTGAAGACAAAACACAAATTGCAATCAGGTATTTTAAAAATGTCTTACAAAATTATCATGTCTTAATCAAACACAAAAATTGTTTCAGCAAACAGAAGACGACATAAGCCAAACCTACCAGACACACATGAAAAAAATCTAGGTAGTACTCACACAGCCATTTCCCCCAAGAACTAAGACCAAGGTCATATTAGCTTTCTCACCTATTCTAATAATATTTCTCTGAGGTCTGTTTACAAGAGAGATTAGAAACTCTTATTTGCTGGGAATTTGAGATTTCTGGAAAAGCATACTATAGCAATATACTATATTCTTATATATATAGTATAGAATATACTATATTCTTCTCCAATGCAGCAGAAGGGGCATGGAAAAGGAGAGGCAACCAGGTTATAGCCACTGTTTTAAGAAAATGTAGATGGGGCAGTCAGAACATGCAAAGAGGAAGGTGGTAACTCAGCTTTTCCTTCCATTATACTTTTAGTATTTGTGCTCTCTTGTGCTCTCTCTCTCCTCATAGGAGAAAAAAAAAACCAAACATATATATTTTCAGAGCCAAAAGACAGGACAGTTCAGCCAGAAGAGAACATCAGTTATAACAAAGGGACAGATATTGTTAGAAGAAAAAGAAAAACCTTGAATTTCTCAGTAAAACCCCCAAACCCCAACACAGTACACAGTACTTTCCATTGGTTTGTGAAATCACGTCTAACAACACCTCTGGCAGAGACTAAATTTCACTCAGTATAAAACTGAATGAAACACAAGATAATGATCACACACACATTGATGATATGGAAGCATGTGCACCTGGGATGAGTGAGGACCTATGATATTCAACATTTTTAACAGAAATTAATCTAAGGATTTTTTTCATTTTTAATCTATTCTGTAGATTAAATCTACAGAATTTTTAATCTATTCTGTGAATTTGAAACTTGTACTGCAAGCAGGAAAAGCAAGAATGTATAACAAGCTGCTGTGACTTAGGATCACAAAATAAAGGCTCACAAGCAAGTGACTCCATGCAGAGCTTACAAAACATAAATTATGCATGTAAGTGCCAAGTTACAGTAAGCACATTACAGAATCCTAGCTAAATTTGAACAAAATACATGCACGCATCCATTGACTAATTTGGTTCTGACAAAACTGTGCACAATTCCTTTGCCTCAAAAAAGGTGATCTGATCTCTTGCCTGCACTTCCTCTAACTTCTTAATTATGCAAATGCAATTCTAGGCTTTCAACAGAAAAATTCAAGGACATGCTTCACTCATCCCTGTTGTGATAAGCAGTTACTGCTTAACACAGCCAGGGGTAAGGCAGCCTTGATGGGAAGATTTGGAAGCCTGATAAATGAAACCAGCAGCAAACTTCAGAACAATGTAACAGTGCTTAACTAGATTGATAGTCATTAACAATTAATTAACAGTGGTCAAGTTCTTAATCATTACCAGCCATATCACTACAATATTCAAACAATAAGGCTCTAATAATCTTATCCTAAATTATCTTTCAGTACACAATACCACTGAGCTGATGCCACACAGTTAAATACTGATGGTTACAGCCCTTGTGGCTCTTAGCTGCCAAGGCTGAAGAATAGCTGAGAGCACTACTGGGACTCTGAAGAAGGAATCCTGGTGGTAGTCTTTCTTCCCTGTTTCTCCTTGCTGTTGTTGGGTGCTTTGAACACTTGCAATCTCCACCAAAAAGGTGTGGGAAACCAGTACCACCTGCCTTCTTTCTTTAGGATCAAAAACTGTTCTTTTTCCACCAGAAGTCTTCCTTACTTATTCTGTGTCCTTTAGTTTTGCTTGCAGGTTTTACTACTTGAATAGCTGATTCACATGTTTCTCTGCCCCCTGTTTGTGCAATTAAGCATAGGTCTCCTTATGCAGCTACTATATTATTTCTATATTTATGCTTAGTGGTGACATAAAAATATTTGATGCTATTAGGAGAGTTACGCTATTAGTGTTGCAATGTGCTTGTATACTGTGGTCAGAGTATTTCAGTGAAAACAAAGAAAACATTAATTATATCTTGTACACTTTATGGCTATTATAGGTCTCTGGCTATACAGTAGGTATTTTTCTGGACACTGTTGCTGTCTTCTGGAAAGTGGAATAGCTGAGATGCTCAGAGGAGAGTGGTTAGGGCTGCTAGAACACTTCCTGGGAAATCCCCAAAGTTGAATGTCTCTCTGAAAATTTTGCATGAGGTTTTTTTTCCATTTTCTTTCAAACACCTAAGCATGATCACTATTGCTTTCAGTGTTACCACACCATACTTTAAAATTAAGTCAAGCTCCCTTTGCTTCAAACACCCTTGTGGGTACAACCCAGATTTTCTTTATAACACAGTCCCCAAAATACTCAGGGTTAGGAAGATGTGGTTTTCATTTCTCTCTCCCAAGTCAACTCTATGTAAGAGTATATCTATTTTAAAAATAAAACACCCCTTCCTCTTTGAAAATTTCATAGTAACCTAAAACAAAGTATGAAGTTAGTTATGGTCACCTTTACATACTTTATTTACCCATAGACACAAACCACTTAAGGCAAAGGACTACTGGTAAACAAACAGGATATTCAAGGAGAATAAAAATGTTTTCAAAGCCATAAAAGGCTACATGTAGTCATTTCAAAATTAAAATTATGTCTTTGAAATCTCCTCAGTAAGCTACAGACAGGCAAAGAAGCAAAGAATTAAGAGTCACCTCAAAACAAAAATATTAAAAGAAAATAAATGAAAGCAGAACAATTATCTACACAAATGCACTACTCTATAGTTCTAGCCCCTGAGTAGCTCTAGACAGTCAGGGGTTGCTGTGGTAAGAAGCCTGCATAAACATTTTATAGGATTTTCCATTCACTATGGGATTACTGAAAACATATGGTGGTTGACAAGAAATGTCAGGAGAATGTCCCTGATCCAAAAAGTGCCATGGTGGACTGCCATTAACAGAAGAAACCACTGCTGAAAAGAGTGAAATCAATGGTTAAAAAAGAGAAGTACTGCTGTCTTGAGATTGCAGAGACATACATTAACTTACAGAGAAATATGAAAAGTATGCAAAATTGAAACATGAGCAGCATATCTGTTTGTGAGGGAGGTAGTGACATGCAAGCTTTAGCAATTTTGGATTTTAGGAGGAGTATTAAGGCAATAATTATGGACTTGATTTTATTACAGAATCTTAGTACAAATAATGGTCTAGAGAAAGCAGTCTAAAATAAAAAAAACCTTTAAATTATTACAGAAGTACATGTAGTGTAAATATAAGCAGACACACCTTCAAAATATCAGAGTAGCTGCTTCAAGAAAGCTGCAAAATGTAGAAACAAAGTGAAAGCAAATGTACTTACTAGTTTTAAAAGAAAAATAAAACTAGTGACAGATTTTGAGTGTAGGACATTAAAAGCACAGATTTTTTTTTTATCAGTTTCAGAATAAATAATGTTAATCTTGTTTAATTTAGGAAATGTACAGGCATTGTTAAGAACATCAAGTAAAAAGAATAACCCTAAAAAACAAGCCAGAAGGAGACCTTTTAAGAAACTATTATTAACTTCCTCTTCAATGGCATGTACTATGCTAAGTAAGGAGTATTTACTAAAAAAAGAACCTACAAAAACAAACAAACCAACCCAGTAAACAAAAAAAAAAATCCAACTAAAAAAACCCAAAAAACCAACAATGAACCACACACACAAAGAAACCCCTCCAAGAAACACTGAAAATAAAACGCACATCCAGAAACTTGTAAAAATTGAGCAGAACATATTTTTATAAATGAATAGCCCAGATGAGCCTTGCTGCTTTTCAAAGTTATAAATCTCTTGAAGAGGAAGACTAAGAACAGTGACAGATTCAATAGAAATTTTCTATGACAAAATATCAATGACTAGCTTACCTATAAAGAACTAAAGGAGTTTGCAAGGTACTGACTGATTAAAACATTGTATTAGAAGAGACTGAAAAATCAGCATGTCAGGCACGGTCTGAAATGAGCTGGGTACTAGGCTCCAGTCTCACTGAAACTTACAGGAAACTACACAGGTGTACAAGCATGAACTAGTGGATGCAATGTGTAATGGGGATCAAAGTACAAAAAGTCAGGCTTAACGAAAGAAATAAGTTGTTCTGAACCTCATGGGAAGTGTAATTTGTAGAGGACTGTTGGGGAAGAAGAGCAAGGTAAAGCTGTTGTTACTATTCCATAACTCTTGCAGCCACCTGAATGACAGATCTCACATTAACCAGTAACTGTTGTGGGTTAGAAATGTATTGTTTCCAACTTGCAAAATACCCTCTCATTCCACAACCCCTAATGTTACATCTGGACACAAAGAAGGTAAGGTGCGAACAGCACCACCACCACCATACATTGATCCCTGTTGACAGGAATAGTCTTTACCCTATTCCTTCACCCTAGTGTTCCTAGTCCTTCACCCTATAAACAGAATATGAAAATTAAGTAATATTAGATGGTTTTTATTAATTTTATATGAAAGAGTTGAAGTTTATAGGAATTTGTGTATAGGGAGGGGGGGCCAGGACTGGATGGAGCATTTCAAGCCAAGCAGGATGGTATGCAAAAAGAGCTTTAACAGGCTGGGAGGCAAGAAGCACACAGCTCCTGAGGTTACTATGTCTGCTGGGCTTCAGCTGCTGCAAAAAACAGGGCAGCATCCTGGCAAGGCAATTGATGCCCTCAGCTCCATCACCCTGGAAGAAAATAGAAGCTTGAAAACATTTGAAAGGAAAAATAACATATCCAGCCTGAAGCTGAATCACTATAACTCAATAGCCACAGAGACTGAGACTAAGCAAGGTATTCTTCATTATGGTGCTGAGAGCACAGGGGCTGCTCCTCCTAACATGCACACCACTTGGTTATTTGGTTACACTTTTATCCTTACAGATCATACATACGCATTACATTTCCATTCAAATCATCTCCCACTAGTTATTAACATAAGATTCCACTAATTTCTGCATGAGCACTGTCTCCTAGTGGTCCTGGGTGAGGGTTCTTGGGAGGAAGGCTCAAAGTCTTCTTCACAGTGTACTTTTAATCCTGGGCCTTGGATTTTTGCACTTGGGTGAGAAATGCTGAGGCAGCAAACCAGAACTATTTGAATCTGGGTTTTACTCTAAGCTTAACAGCAGCACCTCTCTTTTGCCCATACAATAAATCAGAAGTAACCTGCCTAAGGATGCCCTGCCTGGCCACATTCTGCCTGGCAACATCCTGCCTGGCCATTTCATTGTTCCCACATTAGCAAGTTTTAACCCTTTGCATCAAGACTAACACACAAGGAAGGAAACAAGAACGTGGTTTGGAAAGCAATGTGACATAAGTATGCTCAGAGGCTCGGCAGACAAGAATGAGAGCCCTCCAAGAAAGGTATGTGAGCTCCCCAGTGTGCTCATATTACTAGTCAGGACATGACAGAGACCTCTGACTTGCTCAAGCATAAAGACCATTCATACCTCTCTAGTTGCTGTGAAACTCAGTGTTTGGTGTAAGCTGGGGCTTAAATCAGTAATCCTAGACAAACCAAGATGTGGAGAGCTGAGTATTATAGCCATAAGTGTCATCATTAGATTCTGGGGTACTCAGTTCTAATTACAAATGCTAGAATTCAGCTGAATGAGAGACCAAAAGGTTAAAAAGACTACCAGCTAAACGTAAATATTCCCCTCCTTTCTTGCCTCCCATTTCCCAAAGCATGACCTGCCAGTGCCAAGTAATTTATTTTTGTTTAAACCATCTCTAGACTCCACCACCACTAAGTTAACAATAATACAGGATGACAATAATCATAAGCACAACTTTGTCTTAGACTCTTGTTAAAGAGAGAACATCAAACATCATCCTCTTATTCTTTTAATTCTGTGAAAAAAAAATATATTTTGTGGAAAAAAAAAAAAATTGTGCATTTTTTGTCCTTTTGCTGCTGTAGGGAATCTGGTTACTGACTGTTTTTGTTTTTTTTTTTAAATTCCCTAAACCTCGGGAAAGAATCATGGACTAAAAGCCCCAGCTTTGCACAAATATTTCAGTCTCAAGCTCTAAAAGATCTGCATCACTGTGTATGGGAGAAAGCCTGCAGACCAGTTCCTGCTGACAAAACCACACTGGCTCTTACACTGATGTGTAAAAAGAGTGGAAATAACTAACAACAATACCAAAACCAAAGAGCAACTGTATGATTTCTAAATTAGCGCTACTTAAAAAACACAAAGCAGAAATGGAGTGAGATTTCATTTTCAAAAATAAGATTTCTTTTTAAAAATAGGATCTGGTTCTTAAATCAGTTATTGCATCACTATATCCTAAACCAAAAAACTTCTTAAAATGCTTTTTGAGTATTATGCATTTTGCATTATTTTCAAAGTCTGATATAAATAAGGATGTTTCTATTAGCATGCATATTACACACATCTGGCTGACAATTTAGTTCTGGTATCTGTTTAGCACCCAACCAGATTTACTAAACATGCTCAGGACCCAAATGTTTCACCAGATCTCAATGATACAAGCTGATTGCTGTTTAACAATAAAGCAGGTGTCTTACACAGGGTAGGGAGTCAAAACACAAACTTATTTCTAGAGAGATTACTCTTCAACTCTTACTTACAATTTAGTAAACAAAAACCTCCCTAGCTTTATATTAAAAAGCTAATTGCTAATTGGTGTGCACCACCATACATAATATTATGTACCACCAAAAAAAGTAACACTACTCACACCTTCAACTACCTGATAAGTCTCTAGAGTTAAAACTTTTTTTTTTTCTTAGTGCACTAAAAATGCCATCTGATCTCACATCACCACATCTTCTCTCACACATCCTTTGCTGATTCCCCATAGCAGCACATTACAAAAAAAGTTGGGGGGTAGGGGGTGGAAAGAAGGTTGTATACACGCTAATCATTTCTGAACCTGTATTATTAAGACACTGCTCATGGCAAACAGATCTGTCACAGTAACTGAATTATTTCAACATCTGTCTAGGATCCAAACTGTCTCCTAAACACTGAAGTGTTCCTTCATGTTATCTGGTATTATATAAATGAAGCAGAACTTGCAGGATATGTTTCTGTGCTATTGTTCACACCTACCACATGCCATATCTGTCTGTCATCTGTTGAAATTCTAATGTTTTAAGTGATATTTAATTAAAACTTTAAGCAGGAATTTCTAAAGTCTTACACATCAGTTCAACAGTGCTCCAAGCGGAAATTATAGACTATACTCTTATTTTTTACATGTTTATAATTTACATTTTTTGATTAATAGCTATGATATGCTAATAAGATGGAGCAACTCTTAATACTACAAGAGATAAGGTGGTGGTGGGGGGTTTTAAGAAAAAAAAAATTAGATTTTGTTAAACAGCCAAAGCATGTACTGTGTGTTTGACAGCATTTTCAGTGCAGGAGGTGGAAGCTTTAGCTCATGCTGCACAGTTTGGGGCTGAAAGGAGGGAAGATGAACAAAGGCTGCAGCAATACAACACGATGGTAAAACAAAGAAGATAAGAACTGAGTAGTCAAGACACATCAGTAGTATGTAACGGGAAACAACACACAATCAAAAACACAGTAACAACAGGTAAGTTTCAAAAGGCTTAAAGACAAAAATACAAAACATTTACTTCATGTTTCTACAGAACAGTAGCCTGCTTTCATAAAAGCATCAGAAAATGCAAAGCAAAGCTCCTCTAACACTTCTTTTCCCCACCTGTTCAATTCCTCTGCCCAGCCCATTACAACTCCTCCTGGGCAGTCCACAGCTGACAAAGTAAATGGGATCAGTCTAGGACAGGAAATTCTTCTCCTGCCTAGTCCTAATCTTCCTAGCTTGCAATATACTAGAAAACATACACTTTTTTCTTTTTTTTTTTTAAGTCTACCTTTAAATTCCATAAGTGAAACCTTAAGCACTTTAAGTATGATTGCAAACAGTTAAAAATGAGACACTCGTAAGGAAAAAGCTGAGAGTTACAAAGCTGAATAGGCAGGATAAGAAAGAATAGAAGCACAGATAAATGAGACACACGACACTCAAAAAAGTAGTTGTGATATGGTCTGCAATACTAGTATACAGTGCAGTACACGGGGCAGTGGTGTTTTGGGTCTGACCCTTGTGATCCCTCAAATTTATACTGAGAATGACGTGTATGGGATGGAATACTCTGTTTGGTCAGTTCTGGCATCTGTCTTGTCTCGGTCCTCCCCAAAGGAGGGGTTCAGGTGGGACCTCTTTACTCCTTCTGCAGGGTAAAATGTTCCTCAGAGCTGAGCAGTGTCCTTGGCTCTGCACACCAGTCTCTGGCAGTAACTATAAACATCCAGTGTTATCAGTCTGTCTGAGAAACTTGCTGTTAATTTCAGCAAGTGCAGCTACTTCCAAGAAACTTAGCTGAAAGCAAAAGTACAAACCAGAAAATCACCTTTATCCTGGCCCAAACCAGGACATTGACTCACTCTTCCTACTATTTCAGCAGCTACTGGTGCAAGTAACAAGTGAAAACCTCTTTAGCCTGTTGTCTTTTGGTTTGGATTTTTTTTTCCCCTGTCTGTAGGTATACTCCCACAGTTCTTACCATATCATGTTCCCACCTTTAATGCAGAAAAAAGAATTTTATTTTTACAGAGTATGATTGCCATTACCTAGGCCACATTTTAGCAAGGATTTGAAGTCCCAAATCTTAAATAAGAAAAGCTCTCAAGAGCTGGAAGCTTGTGGTTGGCTAGGAGTTACAAACTGGCAGCAGTTTCCACAGCACTCTTTCCTTTTCCACCTTCTCAGGCACTTCTAACACTACTAGACCCCTCCAATGAGGAAGATTAAGATTTTTCAGATTTTCTTCAGCAATCTAAACTGCACATAAAACCTACTTCATAGCATTAACGGGAAGACTTTAATTCTTACAGTGGATGCTAAAGTGTTTAGACCTATGATGTTTGTGATCGACCAAAACATTAACATTTTGAGAGAGCAAATAACATCCATACAACACAATATTCTCATCGTTGTTTTCAGGAGACTCTTCAGCTCTGTGTAAGTACTTATAAGTGTGTGTTCTTAATCACAAATGAAGATAGCACCACAGACAGAAGGAACATCTGCAAAATGCTAGCTCTCTGGGTAACACCATCATCTCCAGGAGCTGGTATGCAATAGCTTGTTTATAATATGCTACATGGTGTGATCTGTACTGATGAATACATCCCATGTTGTGTATTGATACACTGAAAAACAGAGGAAAAAGAGTCAGTCTTCAACTCCCATGCCATGAAGGAAAAATACCCCAGCAGGAAGTAGTATGAGATCACTTAAAAGATTATGTATTTGATATATTACTCACATTTCATATTTCCCAAAATAAACATGTAAAAATAACTGTGTTCCATAAAACCTTAACAAAATAGTTAAAGAAAAAACTGTCACAAGGGACTCAAAATATGTTCTACAAATGCATTTTTAGGCTGACCAAAGTTATCTAAGCTCTATTCCAGAGTGCTTACAACATGAATTTCAATGAAGCACATGAATATGAGCAGGGGATAAAATGTATACACTTTTCCATTGGTGCCCATACTAGCATTCAAATTCTTTAAGATTAACCACTTACTTAACCACTTCTACCAGAAGACTTGAATTTGCAGCTAACAGTTATTTCATCTGGGACAATAATTCAAGAAATAGTTCTTGAAGATATTAAGACCAGATACTCATTTTCAGGAGACAGGGAGCACTAACATGAGTATTTTCATTGAAGGCTTTTAACCTTGAGAACCACATTAGAAAGGTTCTTTAGTTAGAGCTATAAAATCCTATACTGCTTGACAACATATAACTAAACCATGCAAAGCATAAAGTGACCAGAGGTGAGTGTATTAGAATTCAGCATTAAATACACAAGAGTTAAATCCTGGATACTCTATCAAAAGTAACATTGGTCCTCTTACCAGAGTTCTGTACAGTGGTCTCAAAAGGTTGTTGCATAAAATGAGAACTCTTTCCTGCTCTTTGCCAAGGCCACACACTTGGAAAGAGCTAGCAGTTCTTTGCTTAGACTCTGATGAAGAGCAATCCACAAGCAGATTTAGTATGTAATTTAATGGCCCATAACTTCTGTATCTATCACCTAGGGAAACTTCCCTTCAAGACATGAATCTGAATCATGTTGGGTTTTGGGGGTTTTTTGTTTGGTTGGTTTTTTATTTTCCTACTGAGGCCAAACTCTTATGAGGAAAGGCAGAGTTGAGATTCTTCAGCCTGGAGAAGAAAAGGCTCTGATGAGATGATCTTGCAGATTTTCAGTACTTAAAAGGGGTCTATAAGAAAGATGAGGACAAACTTTTTAGAAGGGCCTGCAGCAACAGGACAGGAGTCATGATTCTAAACTTAAAGAGGGTAGATTTAGATTAGGTAAAAGAAGGTGGTGAAACACTGGAACACGTAGATATCCCAGTCCCTGGAAATGTTCAAGGCCAGGTTGGACAGGGCTCTGAGCAACCTGATCTAGTTGAAGATGCCCATGCTCACTACAGAGGTTCTGGACTAGATGACCTTTAAAGGTCTCTTGCAACCCAAACCATTCCATGATTCTGTGACCCCACCAAGACTTTGGTCAGCATTTTACCCATCTTAAATTTTTTATATATCTGTTGCTAATATGAATATTAATAAAAAACATAGGCAGCTTAAAAGTTGAACTATTTTATTCTGGCCGGAGGGAGGCGGGGGGGGGGAAGGGAAGAGGTTGGGGTGTATAAGGAAGAAAAAATAAACAGAAAACTCTGAAACAATATACAATAATAGCATTTATTGTTTATCTACATATCAATACTGATCTGCATATGAACAATTTTTTTCTCCTGCACCTTAGGTCAAGAATCTCAGGCTCCTGAAAAATCTGTACTCAACAGTTCAAACTGAATACATAAACAAACAAACAAAAAATTTCACACAAAAACCTTAGAAGGAAGTATTAAATTATACTTCATCAGTGAGGACATGAAAATTTGAGTAAGACAAATGTAATTTGAGTATAGGACTAATGAAGAATGCAAGTTACTTCACCCCTTTTTAGAGGTAAACTTCAGGATAAGGATATATCCATGCCAGCTGTTACAACAGAGTAAGACATGGCCCAAAACCCACAAACCAGTTACTGTAACACTGTGAAGATATCCAGGCTTCCAAACTTAAAAATGTCTCAGGCACTCACACAGACCTCCTGCTAAATAATTAAGCTCCATACAAGTCAGTGTATAGGCATACAATGATTCTTGACCTTCATACATTGGCTTAATCTAAATTAATAGCAACGATGATAAAGACCCAAAATAAACACGCTTCCCACTAGTTTATTCATAAGAAGAAACAAACAAAAAACCACAAAATGCACTTACACATTTGTTCCACTGCATGCGGGTGGCTTCATTGGAGGTTAAACACTTGCTACTCAAACTTTATAATGATTGTATCTAAGGAAAAGAAGAAAGTAACTCCTTTAAATATTTTGGGGGGTCACATTAACTGTCACAGTGGCACTATCATGGGATGTTTCATTTTTCTTCAGGAGACTGCTGCAGGAGTTGCACTTATATGGATAGCTCTTGCCTTTTTTCAAAATCCCTGGCCCTCATAATTAAAAAAAAAAAAAAAAAAAAAATTGTTAACCCTAGAGCTCCAAAGGAATAAAAAAAATGTTTAAAAAAATCGAAATACCAAACCACCCCTACCATGAGTAATAAAAAGATTTAAAAATGAAATTTTTGTACTTGTCTTGGCATTGCTCCACATTTTTTATGCTCAGGGATGACTACATCTCATGATCAATGAAACCAAGTCTACACTACATGCAAAATTTCAAAGGAGCTTGCTGACACCTTTCAAGGCCTGACAAAATTAACCTGGCAACTTTTTACATCTCTTCATGATCCAAATACACTGCTTACACACTGCACCTAGCATGTATATTAAACGTGCAATAGCACAGGATCAGCACAAGATTATAATTCCTTACGTGTAAGAACAGAATGATTGTAAGTGGAGCATATTAAATCACATATTTGACTTAGCAACAAAACAGACCAAAACAGTTTATCACAAGATTTATTACTGGAGTTTTGCAACTTCAGTTCCACTGACCACTATGCAGACATGAGTGCCATTGTGCAGAGTCCCCAGCTGCTTCACCTCAAGGAAGGAGATAAAAAGAACAAAACTATCAAAAAAACAACAAAAAAACCAAACAAAATAATATTTTCGCCATCTTAAAAAACCCAGAAAGTAAACTTGGACTACAAATCAGAATGCAGAAAACACTAGATGCTGCAATGTTTTAATGGTCAGGATGCTGCTTTGCCCTTTTTCTAAACTTCACACGGATCAAGAATCATCAGGGGTTAAAATCAGCAAAGCATTCTCCCCGCCGGACAGTGCTTATTGCTCTTACTCCCACTGTCAGACAGTGATTAACATATATATATATATACATATATATACACACACACACAGGTTTTTTTTTTCCTCCAGAGGAACACCTTTCAGATGGTGTAAAGTCCTGACTGCTGGCTCGCTGTGGATAAACGAATAAACTGTGTGCAACTTCTTTTACTGGCATTTTCATTTAAAAATACTTCCATGCTCCCTCTTTAGCAAGTAAAAACACCTCCAGAGCTGTGTGGCTGGATAATTTGACTGTTAAGATAAGACACTTCAGCTGTCCCTACTACAGCCAACATTTAAATAATGTATACAAAGAGGATGTGTCAGCCAAGGAGACAGAGACCCACCCGAAGCAGGGTGCTCAGCAGGAGCAGTTAGGGCACTCTCCTGAGATATGTGGATTCAGCTCCTCAGGCAAAGTAGGGAAGTGAACCTGGCTCTCCTACATTCTTTTCAAGTGTCAGAGCCTTCAGATTACAGGCAAGACAGAGTACAAATAATGCACCTTTATCTTTAAATGTATTTAAAAAACAAAACAAAACCACACCAAAACCTCGTTCCCATTTTCCCACTCTTTCATTTGTTAAAGATGACTATAAAATAGTTTCAAGCTGGGCCAAGCATTTCATTCAATTCAAACTAATGTTTGGGTTTTCTTGATTGTTTATTTTAGTGAGAAGAATAAAGTCATTTTAGCTGGATCCGAGCTTATTTTCTTTAGAGCAAAACACTTATTCAGAAAATAGCACACAGAATTACAGCAGTAGATAAAGAGCATAATTATTAAAATGTTAATTAAATTAACACATATGGTGCAAAATTGGTACAAATTGATTACTGTAATATGAGACAAACAGTATTAATTTTAAATACCTTTTTTCACACTTTTTTTTAAGATTTGGAAGAGTACTGCTAAGATATGTGACAGCTGTTAAACCAAGCCTATTATCAGCCACAATTTTCAAGCTATTGACTACTGAAATCCAGACCTGGCTTATGTATTAAATCTACAGAAAATTAGAGCACTTGGTGAAAAAGTTACTCTTGACATTGCAAGGTAAAAATATACCTGTGTGACACTAGTGAATACAGACTAGCAGACATCACTCAGAAAAAAAAGCAACCCACTAACACCACAAAAAAAAAAAAAAAAAAAGTGGGGGAAAAAACACCCAAATAGCAGTCCAAGTTTTCATGCAGCTGTAACAGTGACCTAGTAACCCTCCAAAGAGTGGTAACAGGGATTGTCCAACCCTACATGGCATTACGAAACGTAGGGGGAAGGAAAAGAGGTGAAAGATGGAAGGGAGGCAAGTGTACAGCAATAGCTACACAGAGCACATAGGCTGAAAGTTTAAATAAAGATTATGGTAATACCATAATATTTCTTATGTCAACATCCACTGAAAACTAGTCTTACAGAGATTATAGGAAACACTGGTACTTCACTTTGCAACATATTGTTCAATATCAAAAATTCACAATATCTTCTGAATTATCACACTTGAATGAAGGAATAAGGGTCCTTAAAAATCAACCTATTTCCCTGTTGTTGCTATAACAGAACATCACAATATGCTGTCTCATCACAACAACAACAACAAAACCCAAACACACAAAATAAACCAATACTACCATGGTTAAACTATGTATTACACTACATTATTTAGAATAGTAGATCCTCCACTTCAGGAGAAAAAAATATAAAAGCTGTAGTTGTTCTTATTTCTTGTGTGTGCTTTAAGCTCTAGATTTCACTTGGCAGCTACCATTAGGCCACAGAAGCAACTCAATTTTTTACAGTAACTTTAAATTAAAAATCCCAGTTGAATTGACAGATATTGATGATACCAGTAAAAAATGCAAAATAAACAGCCAAAGTTGTACAGAAAACAATGCACTTTTTCAGTGTGCAAGAGACCACCTTTTGGTGAAGCCTGTTTTAAAAGTGTACACTAGAACAAATAGCTATGTAAATTAAATTCAATCATGTTGATACTAGTAAAATACCTAGACTGTCCCTACTTAGGAAAAAAAAACCCAAAAAACAACATGATGATGTTAAACACTACGGTCTACCTTGTGCAAAATTCCTAACTGAACTATAGGTTTCAACAGAAAACTATTACATAAGATAATACACACGTATAATCACACCTGTCTGCATAAAGTGGATTATTTCAAGTTGCACATTAAAGTGGCAACCCCACAGCACAATAAGCTCATTTTGAACTCTTACAAATTAAAAGTGAACCTCAAAAGGCAGGATTTACAAAATGCTCTCAAGACTCTTCACCGTGAATGGTAGTAAAATGCAGAACAACATCAGGAGATAAATCTGCATTCCTTAATTGAAACTTTATCAGAGCCACAAAGTAATATCTAAGAAGTTAACATATTCAGGGTTCTAGAAATTAGAAGAGAACAAATTCAAAAAAAGGGGGAGAAAAAAGATACAATGGGATCAAAGGCCATGTAAACCAGCAGCTACTCCTTACAAACTAAGTTTGCTAAGGCTTCCTTCTGCAACACCTAGTTCTTAAGAATCTTTGATAGGAAGATATTCTATTTTATGTGGATAAAGAGTTTTTTAAAAATGTGTAGTATTTCATTGCTCTCCTGTATTTCCAAAGGACCTGCTACAAGACTTAGTGATGTTTAGGTGTACTGAAGTCGACCCCCTCTGAACTAACCACCCATGACCCCATGACACTAGATGTTGTACAAACACAATCCTTACTCAGGACATTTGCACTTGAGTTTTAAAATGAGCCAGAATAGGTGGAAACACCAAACAAAGAGAGAGGGCTATAGCAGATACGGTAATATAAAGACAGTAAACACTAGTCTAAGCTCATCCCCCCTCTAGCCCTCCACTATTATACACTTTGCCTTTCACATTGTCACAATTTGGTCACAATTGAGTTTTTCACTGGCACAGTTTTGCTTTATACAGAGTAACAGGGCAAGAGCTACAGTCATTCAAAAGCATAAATGTTTGGAAATCTTTTCTCTGAGATGCTTAGTTTAGGTATTTCACTTTCATTTTATTTATTCTCAACCAGTTCTTACACCTGTCTAGAGAACTTCTACAGAATACATTCCTCATCATCTGTTAAAGTTGGAAAGTGCTAGCAACACTGTAAGTACCACACTAGATCCAGACATACAAAAGCCTCCAGCACCTTGCCTGTTTGTCTTACTCCTAACAGACAGCAGTCAAATTTCTGACTTCACAAAATAATTTCTACTGCTTTTAATACATAAGGAGTAAAAGATTTTTTTTCTCCACAAAACCAAGCTCCATAATAAATAACTCAAATGCCCCTCCCCAGTATTTGTACAAATATAGGCTTTCTAGTAGCAGTGTAGTTATCTTGAGGATAGTTGATAAAGTCTTCCAGACTTCAGTACCACCAGCATGTACTCCACCATCCTCCCAAGGGTGCCCACCTGCAGTCTAAGTGAAATGTCATATTACTAAAGATAACATTTATTGTCCTCACTCTCTTGAAAAGCAAAACGTATGCACATACAGAGTGGGTCACAAACACAACACATAAGGAACAGGTGATACGTATGTTTATGTTACAGAGGCTGGAAATACGTTCTCTGCTTGGCATTACAGGCATAATATGACAGCTCACACATTGAAATCTCTCAAATTGAAATCTATTGAAATCTCTCAAAGATACCCCCCAGAAACACGACACATAAGCACCAAGGAGAAAGAACTGGGGAAGGAGGGCTCTTTCCTACATCATAAAGTCAAAGAGTAACTAGAATTCTGTTCATGCAAAAGAGACCCTTTACCTTTCATTGCATGGTTTTTACTCTTTGAGTAGAATGCACGTGCAGCAGACAACTTTAAGCACATCAGATACCCTGGGAAACGCAGTCAGCACTCTCACACAGCTAGCATCCGCGAAAAATAAAAAAAAAAAAAAAAAAAAAAAAATCACTGCGTCCGAAGTAGAAAGCGAAAGAAGCGCTACGTGAAGCTTTAATTCTGAAGCTTTTTCACACGCACCCGTCCCGAGTCCTGCCTGCGCAGGACGGAGCTGGAAACTTCACCCCACGCAGGAAGCGCAGCAGTGTTTACACCGCGGCCGAAGCCGCTGGCGGGCGCTTGCCTCCCTCGTGTCCCGCGTTCTCAGGGGGAAGTGTTTTTCAGGATACCGTGGGCTTTTCGGCTCCGGCGTCGGACTACCAAGCCTGTGCCCGAGAAGCCCGCCGGTCCCGGCGCAGCGCCGGCCCGCAGCGTACTAGAAGCAGCGGGCTCTCTGCCCCCGGGGGTGTTCGGGCCATCTTAGCTCGGGATAGCAGCGGCCACATGGTCACTGCTCCCTCCCCAGGCCCGGCTCCCACGGCCGCCCGGCGGCGCGGCTCCACCAGGTGGGAGCGGGCGCGGAGCCTCGGCGGGTCCCGTTGGGCCGGGCCTGNCGGCTTCTGCCGAGCCGGCAGTGCCTCCCGCAGGAGTCCGCGGGCGCCCGACCTCCCCTGCGTCCGGAGCGGCCGTTCCCCTCCTGGCAGAGGGGGTGACGGGCGGGGCAGCGCGGGGAGCTGGATCCTGGCGGGCGGCGTCCGCGCTTCGGGCTGCGGGCAGGCCCCGGGCTCGGGATGGACCTGCAGCCTGCCCTGGCTGGAAACCCCATGAGAGGGACTGCGGACACGCCGTTATTCTGAACACTGTCCTCGCCGTCGATCTCCGTTATGCATGTTTACGTTAAAAAAAACCGCACGCGATATGTACAGATCTGGTTTTGGTTCTGGGCTCGGTTTTGCTGTGCTGGCAGCCACAGTGCCTCGGCAGGGGCACTTCAGAAGACCCTTTTGTCCGATCTTTGTGGCCATCACAGGGAAAACTGTTCAGGGATGAAAGATACCTTGCTTTGGTTCAGTGGAATTTTCCTGGATAAAGCTCCTCCAGTTTCAGTGGGCTGTTTTCTCTGGTTTAGGAGGCTGTCATATGGACTGTGATCCAGGCTTTTCGAGTGGGATAAAGTAGGGTGGTTTCGTTTTGTTTTGGTTTGGTTTTTTCATGACTGTTGCTTCTACAGAGAGTCGGGTAAATATATCTCTCTGGTGAAACTGATATTGTTAATTCCGAGTGGCAATCATAGATTTCTGCTTCTTTGACTTCAGTGTCAGTGGTCATAATAACTTGCATCTTACATTGTGGATAGCAATAACAGCCCTAGTTTGGAAGCAATGCAAAGTTTTAGATTAAGATGTTAAGAGAGAGAAATAGTGCTTAAGCAATTACTTGTCTTTTTTTATCTGAGTTGTTTTCATCAATTAATGGACTGATTATTTTTTTAAATGAACAGATTTAGTCAGTTTCTTGGTGGATATATGGCAGGATATGAAGAAGTCAGTTGATTGCTTTTTGATTTTTAATAGTGAAGCTCTTGAACTTTTTTCTATAGTATTTGTATGTTTGTACTTCTGTAGTATTGTTGAGGTCTTCCTAAATGGATGGTGCCAGTCCATCTAAAATTAATGATATGTTATTGTTAATTGGAAGTCTCATGACATTCAGATGCTTCTCAAAACCCCAACAAAATAGCTGCTATACTATGCTCTGGCAGTTCTTTGTTGCCCATTTTAACTTAGGGTGTGTTTTTACTGATCCAGTTGAACTGCTACTATAGTCAATTGAGGCCAAGTAACTTAGGCCAAAATGACTGGGAGTTACTTTAACATCCAAAGTGCATTTATATGAATGCAACAACTTAAAAATCATGCTGAGTCACATCTGCCAACTGGATTCAGTTATAGAGGTGTGAGAGCTTTGTTAAGAAGCTTTTGTTGACAGGAAATTACGGTGATTATTCAACAGACAATGATAAATAGCATAGTAAATAATAAATAGAATTAAATATTATAAATAACATAGAAATCTGTAATAGTATAAAGCATTTCTTAGAGGACTACACAATTGTGACAGTTCAGTACACAATTCAACAGTTATATTGAAGTTTACTTGCAATTATATAGTTACACAACACTACAGAAAGTCTGATAATATTAGAACATGTAGCTCTATTAACTACTTTAAATATTTTATTTTTAGTCTTTGAAGAGTTTCGTAGTTGAAAATTTTACAGGAAATTAACAGACTAGAAATTCACTTCATGCTTTTCCACTGCATGTTGCACTTTATTCACCTCTTTGTACCTCTTAATTTCTTCGTACATCCTATTCTGAAAATTTCATAAAGGACTAGTGAAAGTAATGACTAATGAAAGATGATTATTTCTTTAGACTATTTTCTAAGTGGTTTGAGAACCAATCAGTGATTTAGTGTGTAATCTATAGATTTGTATCGCAGGTGAAGTGAAATAGCTGGAACTCCTTTCTGTTATACAAAAATACACAGACACTTAAAAAGTAGGTCTTAAAAACCTGAGCAATGCTAAGGCTAGGAAGTCTTATATCAAACAAACAAGTATTATGAAGAATAAAAGAGGTGATGATGGTGATCTGGTAACAGGCAAAGGAAGGAGTAAGTAACAGCAATTCTTAGAGAAGGCTCCAGACTGCTAGCTTGTGGTGGGTGTATAGTGAATGCTCTGGTGTAGCAATAGTCTAAAGGCACAGATTCTCCACAGAGCATGTGGTCTGAGGTTACATAGGTGAAAGAACATAGTCATTTGGCAAGATGGATATTAGGAAAGTCTGTGCAAGTCATCTTGACAGGAAGAAACAAAACCTTCTCTTATTTTACTTCAGAAGAGGTTTGTGTTTTGTGGTTTTTTTCTCACATTTATGCCTTTATAAACTTGTTATCAATTTCAGATATTATGAATAAACACTTGCACGCTTAACTGAGTGTGGCATGAATTAAAAGTCATCTGATATTAATTGAATATAAAAAAGTAACTTAACACTCCAGTTCCTGGAGCAAACTGAAGCACGTGTCTCTCCTGACTCTGTTTTGTAGAATATTGGAGTGCTAAGAGAACACTCTCCCAAAGAAACATTTTGGGGTTTCTGGAGAATAGGTGTTAGCAGTTCAGAGAAGACGGAAATGTCACTGCAGTTAACCATAAGTAACCAACTTTCTTTCATTCTTGATACTGAGTTGCGCGTTGAACTCAAAAGGTTCCAGTGGAGTCTGTAACAAGAGCCTAAACATACTTGGAAACTATATGAAAACCTTGTATCCCTTCCTACTGTGACAGAACTTTAAGTATGTCTTAAATATACTTCTCTATCAGTATCAGGTTATGTGTTCTTAGACAATTGTAGATGTTAAGTAGCTGCAGACGGAGCTTTGTATTCTGCAGTCCCAGAGTTTTTCCAGTCACTGGAAAAACTGAGCTATTCATCTTAATCTGATTTTTTTGCTTCCTTCTGTCCATTTCTTTCTTGGTATGTAGTATTGATAGCATTGATACTGCAATGATATTGATGTAGTTCTGTCTTTCTCAATGTATATACCTTTGAAAACATTAATTGTTGTAATGGCATACAGTGGAAATACCAGTGTCAGGAGTATTCACTGTTTTGCTGCTGTTACCTTGTTTTAGCAGAACTGGGCAGTTAATGCATTTATCTCCAAGCCTGCTCTGAAAAGATTATTCTGTTTACTGAATCACTCAAACTTTTGGCTTTGCCTATAGCAACTTCTGCATCAGTGATGCATTTTCCATGTGAAATCATGAAGAAAAGCTATATCAAGAAATAAGAATTCTTAAGTCAAGTACAAAGAATTGTTGTCTTTTGTATGTACTGAGGTAATATATTTATTAAAATTATCTCTTTTTTCTTCTTGGATAGATTCCAGTTTCTTCCAGAACCCTATCTAGCCAGTATCATCTTAGTGATCAAAACCTTAAAATAGAATTGAGAAGTACTAAATTTGGATGTCAAACTTAGTATGACAAGGGTACGACTTCTAAGAACACTTAACATAGAAGGGTACTTATATATTTAGCATACATAACCCCATTAAATTCATCAGGCACTTTGCTCTGCTCATCAGATCGAAGGTGTTAAGTTGGATGCTCAGAAGATAAAGAATGAGCTATTACACAGTAGTTGTGAGCAACCTGAAGCAGTATTCATGGTGCCTTTCTGATTTTATATTAATTATACAATTTGTTACAAATGCAAGTGTCTAGTCTCTTTATCATCCTGGATTCATAGCATATCAGAGGTGTACTTGGAGTTGAGCATATAATAGTATGTTCAGAAGATTTATTTGTACTTACCCTTTAAGTGAGGGCATTGCTGGAATACATCTTCAGAAGTGCTCAGTTTGAAGTTCCTATTCTAGCTTTTTTGAGCCTATTGAGATTTTGTTTGCATTATTAGGAAAATTGCAATATTAAGCATATTCTGATATCAGTATATCAGAACTGTTTTATATATATTTGGAAGATCTCTTTATTAGCCAGCATCAGGCACTGCCTGAGGTGGTAGATGTGTCAATGAAGCAAAGCAAACTTGCACAGGGCTTGTTACTGTTTCTTAAATTATACAGAGAAGTTGGTTTTCTCTGAACAGGGGAAGTTGAACCATGTCTGATTATCTTGTTCACAGTTTTTGTGGTTTTCATGCATTAAGTCTTGCTTCTGACTTTTTTTTTTAGTTCTTTATTTTTCCTCCCCAGATTTTCATGTCACTTTCCTTTGTATTCCTTCCCCATGTAAATGAGATGAGGTTTTCATGCTGAATCCCGATTTTGGGATTTCTTCTGCAGTAAATGAGTAGGGATTCAAACAGCAAAGCTTCCTCCATTGCATACTGTCTTAATCATCTGCAGACCAGGTTTGTCTTCTAGAATGATTAAGGAAGAGGCAGTAAAATAATTAAGACCGGACTTGTATCTCATTGCTGACTGAATTTTAACTTAATTATACTAAGGCTGAAGTATTAACTGATTGTAAACACTGGAAGTTGTTTCTTGGAGATAGATTTTCTAGTTGAGTGACCCAACTAGGAAATCTCACTCAGAGTTAATACTTCATCACATACTATGCTTGCAAGTTTTGGTACTGACAAGAAGGAGTTTAGAATAGAGAAGTCACTTTGAGGGGTTTAATAAACTTTATATGTTATTAACTTTCTGAAAGCAGTCAGTAATTTGTCTTTGTGTGGACAAAGGCTGTGTTAGAGAATCCTTTCCAGTGTAGAGGAAAAGATAAGGGCACAGGAAAGGGTTATCAGAGAAAGCAATAATGTATTTGCAGTAATACTGTTTATATGGCTTATGCTGGCTTAAGCAGTTACCAAGTTCATTCTAAATAAAGTATCTTCTGAAATCCAAACCTGATCAGAAGAACCACAGACAGAAATTAGAAAAAAATGTAGCAAAATGGATGTTTCATTTGAGAAATATGTTGTGCAGCAGATATCAGATATTTTGTGTGCAGAGCCCTTTGTTTTCCCTTCACTGTGGCTGCCTTTGACAAAAAAAAAAAAAAAATCCATTCGAATAGGTGGTTGTTTTTGTTGAATTAACTTTCTATAAATTCTGTCTTTATCTGCTAGTGAGGTTTCCTCATCATGTCTTGCAAAAAGAGAAGTAAAACTCCAATGTAAATTGTTTAGCCCCAGTGCTTTGTAATTCTTTGCTCTGCAAGTATGGTATTTTTAGAACTTTTCACATAGCAATTATTGTTTTGCTTTTTGATTCCTACCCATTACCACTGACATTTTTTCTTTGCCTGTAACTTGGCTTAGTTGGTTATGCAATGTGAATTGACAGACACTGTAGCTCTGAACACACAGCTGCTTTTGTCAGCGAAGCTAATGACAACGAATAACTAGGGATGCTGAAGGGGCACTCCTAAACCCTGGAGTTACTTTCCTGCTGCCTCCCTTGTGCTGGCAATCATTTTTGTCTCATGCAGGGAGGCAGTTCTGGGAGCTAAGAAGAAAAACAGTCATTTGTTTATGGAGGATCATTCTGATGGCAGCTACCATTTGGCAGGAATAGTTTCCTATGAAGACTATTTCAGGTGAAGTCACTACACAGAACGTAATAAAGGTGCTGAACTGTAGACACTAGGAATTGAATAATTAATGCCAAAGAGGCAATGATGGGAGAGAAGGGGAATAGTATTCCCTTGTTCGTGGTTCTGTCTGCTCTTTTGTAAACAACAATGTCATTATACCTAAGACTGCAAATAACTCTGCTTCAAAGGTCTGTGCTTAATAAAATAGCCTCCAGTTGATAGTAGTGTTGCCATTTAGAAGACCTACAGGTGAGTAGATGGGCAAGCTTCGTACTTTAGCTGCAACAATTTGTAATTTGGGGATTTTTGAATTTTCCTTCTTTTTGTTGAAATGTAGTTTACATATGTTTTCATGTATATTCTAGTACTGAAGATATTTTTTTGTTTTTGTCTTTACAGGGTCCGTAGGGGTGAGCTCAAGTCCCACCTTCCATCATGCAACAGTTATTAGCAACAAGACACATGCAACAACAAACAACTGCAAAATCCCAAAGATATATAATGTTCAAGGATTCAAGTGAGATAGTGGAAGGGTAAGTAAGGCAGGAAATAGGTTTACTTGTCAATCGTGTATCTCAGTGAAATGCTTAACATATCTTTCTGTCTGCAAATGACAGTCAACATACTTTTTCTTGCAGTAGGTGACTCCAAGCAGTAGTTCCCACAAATGCTTACATGGAAATGGGGTAAGGGTATTTGCTTAGCAGCTGTACAGCTTAAAGACCACTCTGTCTAATGATCTTTAAGTATTATCTATAGATAACGGTACATAGGACTGTTTAGCTGATGCAGTTCACAGAGGTATTTTCGTAGCAAGCAGACTGATGTAGCTTGAGTTCTGGTGTAGCTCTGATGATAAAAAGGCTCTGCCTTTATCAGTACCATAAAAGGCATTGACATAGCCTCCAGTCTGTTTTAAAACTTGCATTTCAGTGAAGACTGTTCACTTGAATCAACATGAACTGTTCTGGGGATCTAAAGGGTCTTTTTACCAACTTTGTACATAAAGAAACACTTTGATTCTGAGGATGAGAAAGATGATACTTGCAGGAATTAAGAGTTAATGAGGCCATAAGAAATAAAAATATTTGATTCCTTAGCAGTCGGTGTACATGAATGAACGGTAATACTATTTCATCTTTAGTCATCCTTTTGTCATAATACATCTGAAACTTCAGAGGACTGAAAAGGGAAATGCTGACAATTCTTTCTACCTAGACAATGTGGAAGATATTTAATAAACATATAAATAAAAGGGCCAATTTTTTCTCCAATAGTTGAAGTCAAAAGTTTGATCCCCATTCTGAAATTCTCTTCCATGACTTTGGACCATATATCCCACTCAGTCTAATATTGATAACTGGGAGATACATCAGTGATATGTGAATTTGTGTGTAACTATAGTAGTTTGCAAAGATCAGCCAGAAGAGGTAGAGGGACACTATACCAACTCACAGACTGAAGATAAACAGTTATAACTTTGTCAGCATGCTGCTGTAACATGTCTTTTGATGGGATTGCAGCATCTTTCCTATGGTGCATACTGTTCTGGCTTCTGTAGGGCTTGGGAACAGCCTTTCTAGTGAGAACAACCAGCCTTGCACAGTTGTCCCTGTGAATATTTTACCACTACCATATACCACAACTGATGAGGTAAGTGAGGTCATAAAGAATCACCTTGTAGGATGGTAGGACCATGGTAATGCTTTATCTTTTGAGAGAGTATTGAGAGGAATATTAATCATGTATTGATGAGTCTGAGGGTGTAAATCAAATAGCGGGAAAGCCAGACTTGAAAACTTTCTAGAGATAGATTGACTTGAGGCATCGTACAGAGGCATGACATGACTTGGCAAGGTTAGGCACATTTATCATCTTGCCACATCGATGTTATGGCAGTCCAAAACTTACCCTGAAATTGAAGGGTTCTTGTAGGATCTAAATAAGTTGTAGAATGGGCTCTGCCTCTTGCTTGGCCCTTCACCAGGCAGCTGTTTAGATGAGGAGAGGAATAGGGATACTAGAGTTCCGTCTAGGGAAGATCAGCACAACTGGTGATATTTAAGTTATGCAGCAAGTCTGTGTTGATCTTTATTTAAAAAAATCTGTAAAACACAGGTAATACACTGTAGCAACGTATAAATGTGTCTCATGAGGTTTGATTCTGCAAAGAAAGAGCGGATGCCAAAGCCGATAAATAGCATTTGTGCTTCTTTACATGATTTTTACTTCTTGAAGTGTTTCTCATAAGAATTTGATAACTAGTGCAGGTGAAAGCTGGTAGGCAGAAGATGCTCCTTCTGTGGCAGTCTTCCATGAAGAATGAGTCAGCAGGGGCAACTTGAAAAACTTGATACTGCCAAATAGAGGAGTGAAGAATATGATGGACTTGGAGTGAAGTCCCATGCATCTATTGAGCTTGTGCCAAAAAAAGTGGTGGGGGTCATCAAACTGTGGTTCAGAGGGCCAATTATTTTTTGCTTGAAGTTGTACGATATCCCAGTAGAATTGTTTTCTCCTTAACCAGAAATAGAACGAATACTATTTTGAAGTATGAATATCCTTGTGACACAGAAAAGAAAACATATTTGAGCTTATAGAAGCATGTGCTGAGGACTGGTCAGATGCCTGAGACCACATTACATGCTGTTGCATTTTGAAATATGGGCTGATATGCTAAGACTTAGCAAGGAAGGGCTGAAGATACTGATCTGGTAGCCTGTCATACAAGAAATGCTTTGAAAGGGTAAGGCTGCTAATACTGAACTACATGTTGAACCTGCCCTGGTATTTCTGCTGAAGTACCATAAGGAATGACAAGCATTCTGTGCTAGAAGCTAGACAGTCCACAGCAAAAAATCCTCATACCTTCTTACTTGGATTTGACTGAGAGGATTTAGAACACCTGCCTGCATGTTAGTAACTTGAGGTGGAGACACTGTCTTCAGTATGGGAACCAGGAAATGAAGCTCAGCAGTTCTTTGAAGTTCTATAGAGAATCTGAGAGGCTATTCTGCTTTACATTAACGTGCATAAGAAGCTTTTAATTTCAAATCTATTAGGAGATCAGGTTCTGGCACCATAGCACACTCGTCATGATTGATTCAGGCTGTGCTACAAGTCCTTGGTCAATAGGTTGTGGGAATCGATGCTGCCTCTGTATTTTTAATGAAATAATTTTGGAACTGCCACTTCCTGGTTTTATCAGTGTGGAGTTTAAGACCTTACACCTTATGGATGGAGTGCCCTGTGCACTGGGCAGGCAGATCTGGAAGATGAGTCTCAACAAGAAGTCACAGAAATAAAGCTCCCTAGAGAGAGTAAAGCATAAATTTTAACTACAAAAAGATGGTTAAATGATGCAAATACCAGTAAGGAACACTGCATTTTTCAAAGGGATGTCCAGCTACAGAATGCTACAGTGCACTTGGTATTATAAAAGAAACTGGAAAAGTGCCAGATTTACTTGTGTGTCAGATGCGTGAGATATGGACACCATCAAGCTCTCTGTAGATTTGTCTTCAGTTATAAAGCATTTGTACAGCTGCAGGGCAGACACAGGTGGATTATTATTTAAAAGATAAAACATGTTTTCTATCACAGATGTGATTTTATTATTAGCATCTTGACAATATTTATCATTTTTATACTTTATGCCCAAGTGTATATAATTTAGTATGCTAAATCCCTCTAGCATTGTTTTACCACAAGCTGAATTCCAGTGCAACAACATTAATTTAAATCACCATACTGCAGGCTGTCTGAGACCGATGGTAGGTCCTAAAGTGAAATTTCTTCAACAAGTGCACTGCACAGTGTTCAGAGTTAATAGCTTCTGGTTTGTTTAGAGAATCATCATGCTGGGTGGTCGCTGATGGGGAAAAAAAGGAGTTGGAAAGTACAGGATTTCATTAGCAAAGTTACTTAAGCTCTCTGGACCTTAATTCACTTTCTACAATTATAATGTGACAGGTGAATATATTTTTTTAATTTCCTAGTCATAAATTTATTGTAAGACCAGCAGTTGTTTGGGCAGCTGCTGTGTGAGGTGACCACAGCAGGGCTAGAGAAAAAGTAAAAATTAGTTATTCTGAAGAAAGCTTTGCTTAGTGGGTGGTTGTTAAGAGATGGGCAATGAAAGTCATACCTGCTTTTTAGTACATGCAGGACTTCTGTATGATAGGCAAATGCAAATGTTAAATGTTGGGCTGGGCTACCTAAAAGTTGTTTTAAGCACGTGGGTGCAGCTGACGTGCAGAAACGTATTTCAACAAAATCTACTAGGTCTCGACTACGGCTGTAATGGCTGTTTTAAAATAATGCAGAACAAAGGGTGTCCTTCGCAGGGAGGGTCAGAAATAGCTTTTGCTACGGCAGAATGTAAGGCTATTACCAGATTATTTACAAGCAGCAGCCTGACCAGGAGACCACGCCAGAACTAACTTTCAAACAAATTTTCTACGCACGAATCTCGAGCTTGGACTTCCCCCAGAGAAATAATAGATACCACTCGCTTCTAGTTTCGAGCCTTGGTTTTGTAACAAGCCGCGTCCCGCCCCCGTCTCCCCTCCTCCTCCGTTTTGTTCACCCTGCGCTGGGGCGTTTAAATGTTCAGGATGGGGGTGGTGCTGCGGCGAGGCCCAGGGAAGGGGCTGCGCCGGGCGGGAAGGCGGCAGCTGGAGCAGTGTGCTCCCGCCCTGTCCCCAGAGGCGCGGCCCGGCCCGGCCCGGCTCGGCTCAGCTCGGCCTTCCCCTTCCCAGCACTCCGTGCCGGCTGGTGCCGGGCCGGCCGACCCCCTCGGCCCTCCGCCATCCGGGGGCGGGGAGGCGGTGGAGTTCAGGCCCCTCCCCGTGGCGGCGGCAGCAGTGGCGGGGCTGGGCGGTGCCTGGCGCCCTCACGNCGCGGCGGGACGGTAGACCGGAGGGAGGAAAGGCAGGGCGGGCTGGGCACGGCAGCGGGAGAAGCCGCGGTGGAAAAGAGGTGGTCGGGGCGAGGCGGGCGGGCGGGGAGGCTGCGCAGGGGGGAGCCGAGCGCGGCGGTCTGGGGGAGGGCGCCGCTTGAGCTGTTTTGTCAGCCGCCATATTTGTGGGCCGAGTATTTTCGCGGAGTGGAGGGAGGTGACTGTTGGGAAGGGCTGGAGATGATGGGCCTGGGCAGGAACCATCCTCCCGGGGGCCGGGAGGGGGGAATGCCGGGCCGGGCAGGAACCATCGGCTCGGAGGGGTGTGTGCACACGGGAGGCTCCCTGGGCGTGGGCAGGAAGTGTTAGCGCAGCACCGGGGAAGGCGGGCCCGTGGGTGTGGGCAGGCCCGTGGGCGTGTGCAGGCCCCGGGCGCGGGGCGGCAACGTGGGGGCGGTGGGATCCGGCGGGAGCCGGGATCGCTGCGCGGTCCCGGTGCGCCGGGCGGTGAGGCGAGGCGAGGCGAGACGAGACGAGACACGGCCGGTCCGGTCCGGTCCGGTCGGAGAGTGGTTCTTGTTGCGTCGCTGTTGTGCCCGCGGGCCGCTTCGCCAGGTGACGTGAGCCCTGGTTCTTAGCATTCCCCGAGGGGGTGATCCTGCTCCGCAGCTGAACTTGTGAGTGGCGTCCGCCCCGTATGCGTGTGAGCGCTGTTTGCTTACTCTCCGGCATTGTCTAGGATTAAAGAGCATTCCTGTGTCTTTCTCTCTTTAATGGTCTGCATGAAAGTGTCCATTGAGAGTGGAATTCCCTTCTCCATTGAGCAGGGCATTCAGGGACCAAAGGTAATTTAGTTGAAGAGAAGGAAGGTAACTAGGACAGCGATTGTAAAAGGAATTTCTATTCAAAAAGCATACGTTATCATGCTTTTCCTGTTAGCTTTATCGACCCTGTACCTTGATAAAAAGTCTGCTTTCCCCCCGTACCGTGCATTCCACCCAAACAGCTGTTTTTATGTACTTTTGTTGTGGTGAGGTAAAGAGTCTGCCTCTGACTTTCTTGCCAAGCAGCTGATGTAATTCCAAGAGGGAAACATTGTGGATAACATGTCTGGTTTATCTCCTGCGTTTTTTAAGTTGTTGTAAGAGGCAGAAAGGTGTTAACAGAAGTTCCTTAAAGAAATTGCGTTTTTCTGGTAGTGGGGTGTCTCTGTTAATACCGAATGGAAACTTTACTCTTTCGCAGATTTCGGTTCATCGTCTGCATTCCTATGAATCTACGGTGTACTGCGGGGGGAGGGAGGGAAGAAAGATGTCTGATAATTAACTAGGACATGCAGACCAATTGCTAGTCAGGAATTTGTTATGCAGAAGTCTGGTCTTCCTCCGGAATGTCTATAGGACATTTGCAAACAGAAGACTTTTAGAGAAACAAAACAATGTTGCTTTGCCTTCCAGAGCATGTGTGTTACTCACACTAAGTTTCTATGAAATTTGGCCATAGTAGTATCAGTTCCAATTTTTGTAGGGTATTTCTCTGTGTTTGTGACTGTAATTTGATTGTAAAATTAGATTTATTTACCGTTGAGTAATGCTGGGGATGTGCTTAGATGTTAGCTCATTTTTTTCTTCTCATTCTGGTTCGTGCAGTTTGACTTTTACAGCAAATAATCCTAAATCTTAAAGCAAGAACACTTCTGCTTTTGAGTATTTTCTTCCCGTTCTTGTAACCTTGCAATCATCCTTAAGAATCTCAGGAACAGAAGGGATGGGATACCTTGGAAATCTAGCATTAACATAGTTTTTTGTTTTGTTTATTTTTTTTTCTCTTGGGTTAGATTAGATAGTGAAATTAAATTTGACATTAAAGATTTTTACATCTAGGCAACATTAAAGAGGAATTATATATGAGGTAAACATAATGTAAATGATCTGTTTTGCTTGATTAGTGGCTAAATTAAAGACATATACCATGAGGTTAAAACATTTTGATCTCTAGTAGGTGTCTGTACACTGACACACTAGTGTGTTTTAGCTGAAGAATCCCTTGTTATTTGTTTACAGTCATAAACAGAAATCAGGGCGATTGTGTTATCTTTGGCCTATGAATTGTAAAATCGATTATGACTGAGAACTAATTTTTTTATTTCAAGTAAATTATTAGTATGCCTTTGTTTCTAGTTATTGGACCTTCTGTAGCAGTGTCAGTGGTTTAAACTACAGTACCAATAGAGAAATTGGTATGATTTTATCCTGCATTGGTTTGCAAGATTAAATAATTAAATATTTCTTCTGAACTTTTTTTAAGAGTTGCAGCCTGTTTTATTTACCTGTTGTTCATATAGAGTGAATCAGAAGTGTCACGCTCAAACACTGCCTGTTGTGTGTTCTTGTGCTATAAAAAACAAGTAATAAGGGTTAAGGATTGTTTAATAGTCAGATATGTGAGCAACACAATTCTTGCTTGAATAATAAAACCAGCTTAGATTGGGAAAACAAGGTGGCTTGTGAGAGTAGATAGATCAGACCTAATCAAGAATGCTAGTTATAATGATGGGTGCTTAAATTATTCAGTGTTCATGTAAAAGGTGTAGTTTACATGAAGTAGGTTATGTAATTGTTCCAGTCCTTTTTTCTTCCTGAAATAGATACTCTGTTTTTTAACAATATTCTGTTTTGATCTCTGTATTTCTCTTGCTATTTTGACAATACGTGCTAACTCTAGTTGTGTTATTTTAACTAATACAGAGCACTAACTTGAAGTACAAATTTGAAAGGGTAAACTAGTAATAGTTTAAGTCAGTGATTAAAGAACAAGAGTTTTTGTGGGTTTTTCCCTGTAGCTGAGGTTGAATTTTGCTGTTTACTTATGATTTGTTAAGAATAAGGGAGGAGTATAACTTTTAAACTTAATTGTTTTTACAGTATTTTCAGCCCTCATAGGAAAAAAAAACCCCTCAAAATTAAAAAATTAAAATGTGGAGAGGCATAGGTACAAAAAGTTTTAATTAGAAATTTTGTCATAAAAGTACTTGCCTGTTTTAGTCATGGTATTTTATGGTGGGGTAGAGAAAGCTATGTTTTTGCATGGCGTGTAGAATGGTCTCTTTCCACTAGGTGATAAACTTGAAAATTACATTAAAGAGCTTGGGGTGGGATTTAAAGACAGTTTTTTAATCTATCCTAGTTGCTCTGAGAAAACTTGAAGAATCTGTTGAGGGAGAAGGGTGAGTGTTCATGGAAACTTGTACGTCAGAAAGATGTTTTTGTTAAAAGTCAAATCTCCTTTACAGGTAGAATATTTGCTAGCTGCAGTTCACACTACGTCATGTAAGACACTACAAGTTCAGTTCATCATTCTGTGAAGAATAACAAGCTCAAAAAGAATTGAGAAAAGTAGATGGCTATCAAACTGCTTACTTGACAAATTTGGGAGTATGCATGTTTTTCTATCTTTAAGAGTAGGGGTGTAATAATTTTGTTATTAGCATGACTATCACAGGGAAAACTTGTTTTTCTTTTGTGATTGTTATTCTTTTTGAGGGGAGATTTTGAGAAAATAATCTGTAGCTGTTGAAAACAAATTGTCAAACAGCAGTCATCATTAAGGTATTAAAAAAATGCTGTTAAAGGGTTTTTTTACAATGTAACAGGTGTTTTGTGGGTTTTTTGGTTGGGTTTTTTTTTTTTATGTGGCACTTCCAAAATGGTTTTTTTCACAAGCAAAGGTCATACAGGTAGCTCTAATGTAGGGTTTTTGTATCAAGGGTTTAGCATAGTTGTGTTTACTTTGAGGAACTGTTATTTAGGAGATCTATTTTGTTGTTAGGTTGAATTTGAACAAAATGGTGTGAGCAGTCCTAGTGAGAAAGGGAGACGGGTGTTTTGTTCTTTTAAATTGAGTGCATAGGTTGGGAGCTATAGAACCAAAGGTGTATGGGATTTTTTTCTTGCTATAATAAAACTAGTATCTTAGAGTGAATGTTTAGAATTAATAATATTATCTGTTGCTCTATTTTTAGGTAAACATTACCAAATGAGGAGAAAAGGAAGATGTCATCGAGTATCGGCAGCAAGACATTCTTCTTCCCCATGCAGTATTAAGCACTCCCCTACACGAGAAACCTTGACATATGCTCAAGCTCAAAGAATGGTTGAAATAGAAATTGAAGGCCGTCTGCATAGGATCAGTATCTTTGATCCTTTAGAGATTATATTAGAAGATGACCTTACAGCCCAGGAAATGAGTGAATGCAACAGCAATAAAGAAAATAGTGAAAGACCACCAGTTTGTCTGAGAAGCAAAAGGCATAAAAATAACAAAGTGAAAAAGAAAAATGAAGCTCTTCCAAGCTCACATGGTATACCGGCTACAACAACTCCTCTTCCAGAACCAAAAGTACGGATTGTTGAATACAGTCCCCCTTCAGCTCCTCGGAGACCTCCAGTTTATTACAAATTTGTTGAGAAGTCAGCAGAAGAACTCGATAATGAAGTTGAGTATGACATGGATGAAGAAGATTATGCGTGGTTAGAAATAATAAATGAGAAGCGTAAAAGTGATGGAGTGTCAGTTGTTTCACAGAATATGTTTGAATTCCTTATGGATAGGTTTGAAAAAGAGTCTTATTGTGAGAACCAAAAACAGGGTGATCATCAGTCTTTAATTGATGAAGATGCAGTGTGTTGTATATGCATGGATGGTGAATGTCAGAACAGCAATGTAATCCTGTTTTGTGATATGTGTAATTTAGCAGTACATCAGGAATGCTATGGGGTGCCATATATACCTGAGGGCCAGTGGCTCTGCAGACACTGTCTGCAGTCCCGTTCTCGGCCTGTAGACTGTGTGCTGTGCCCAAACAAGGGAGGTGCCTTTAAAAAGACTGATGATGATCGCTGGGGACATGTTGTGTGTGCTTTGTGGATTCCAGAAGTTGGATTTGCCAATACTGTTTTTATTGAGCCAATTGACGGTGTCAGGAACATTCCCCCAGCCAGATGGAAGTTAACATGCTACCTCTGTAAACAGAAAGGTGTTGGTGCCTGCATCCAGTGCCACAAAGCAAACTGCTATACTGCATTCCATGTGACGTGTGCTCAAAAGGCTGGTCTATACATGAAAATGGAACCTGTGAAAGAACTAACTGGCAGTGGGACAACATTCTCTGTAAAAAAGACTGCCTATTGTGATGTGCATACTCCACCAGGTTGCACACGGAGACCTCTAAATATTTATGGAGAAGCTGAATTCAAAAACGGTGTTTGTAGAAAGGAAGGATCAGTCAGAACTGCTAGGTCTACATCAAAAGTCAGAAAAAAGACAAAAAAGGCCAAGAAAACGGTGGTCGAACCCTGTACAGTTATGCCAACAGTATCTGCTCCTTATATCCCCCCCCAGAGGTAAGCAAACCATACAAGTGAGAGAAACTATTACTTCATTGTCTGTTTAATATTAAAACAGTGGTTTTAGATGTCAACTTCAAGGTTTTCTGCATTCCTTATATGCTTTCTTTAAAGACCATACTCAGAGGATTAATGTAAATTAAGTACATTGTACTTTTGTGAAATTGCATTAAAAATGCAATAGCTTCCTCAGAGAAATTAATAAGTGGTCTGTCTTTTCATCAGAAACTTTTTTTTCTGTCAGACCTTATCATGTGTGCCCAGTTGTTGTCATTTGCTGTACTTTTGAGAATTAACTGCTGAATTTGGAATAGCATATGTTGTTGGCCTTCACGTTAAAAAAAAAACAACAGCCGAGTTCAACGTTAACTGTATTCATAATTTGGGAATCTGAACTTATTTTCCTAATTTTAAAAGCCCAAAACCACAAATTACTTTTCCATATATAAGACTCAAATCTTGCTCATCTCACCTAAATGAACTATAAACTTGTACTGTAAGATCTATGTAAGTAGTACAGACAAACCCTCCAGGAATTATTTTCCTTTTGGGGCAGAGTAACTTTTCAGGAAATTTTTCCAAAATTTGCGGTTTTCCTCTTGCAAATACAATGGTGCTTAGCAAAGCTTGGATGAATTTGGTACCTTGCAGACTCCTTAAAGAAAAGATAGCAAGTAAGTGTTGGTAAATTAGTTGGTTAGTGTATTCTTAGTCATGGAACCTAAAAAGAATGTGTCCTGTTCAATGATACTATTAAATATCCTATAACTTGAGTACAATGTTTGAAAAAAAATGAGTTATTGCATGTGATGAAGTTTGAATTCTAATCTTGTCTTTGCTTACAAATTTCTAATTTGTAAAGTTCTGTTTAAGCTGATTTTTATATTGCTGTGTCCTTTGCAGTTCTTACAGGACTTGGTGTTATGTGAGTGCAGGTGTAAAGCGTGAACGCCAAAACTGAAATTGCTGTTTACATTTAACATTCCATATTTTTGTATTTGAACAGTGGTAAGCAGGGGCCTGGCAGGTGGTTCTAGATCTGGTGAGGCTAGTGAAGTGAGGCATCAGAAAGCCAGGGATGTTTGTAAGTGATGTTTTCATAAATAGTAACAGAACTGGAGCAAAACATATTTTCTAAATACCTTTATTTCACAAGTTCAAAACCTCAGCATGAACTTCAGTTAGCTTGGAATGGTAGCATCTCTTTTCAGATTTCTTTCAGTTAAACTGAGTTATAATGCATTTCAACAGTGGAAATTACTTGTTTCTGGAATCTGAGCAATGCCAGAAAGCTCTGTGGAAGGCAGGTAAAGTTTTGGCTTTGCTGAACATTTGAGACAATGTGCTGGACTGAAAAATGCAGAAATGAAAAATTCAGCTTTTGGGACTAAAGTAAAGTTTGTCTTTTGGGGGTATTTTTTTTTTTTCTCTAGAATTTACAACAGTAATATGTTTGTTTAGCCCTTTAATTAAGAACAGTAATTTAGAAAGTTTCTCAAAACAGGCACAACTTCTGCATGCAGGTTCATTGTTTGTATTGTGACAGGACTCTAAAAGCTTAGGCAGTGAAATTTGTTAAAATAGTTCAAATAAACCATGCTTTTTTTGAAAGCTGACTCCCACATCTCAGCAGACAGTTACAGATGTGGAAATTAATCAAAATAAATGCATGTTTTGAGATTGCAGTCCTCTTCCAGTAATAAGTTTTGTTAATGTAAGTATCTACTTATTGACCAACATTGACAAATGGCCATTAGCTCCTGTGTGGTGTTTAAAGCATCAGATTGATTACACTGTTCTTTGTTATGAATTGTGTGGTAAAATGGTATTTTTGTTTAGTGATGCACTTGTGTGTGCATATGGGAGTTAAATACGTACCCATAAACTGTTGGTGGATGATAGGGGTCATTTTGCAGCAGTCATCATTTAAATGATCCCTTTTCTTTAGTCTTTTTTTTGTTGCATTTTTTTAAATCCTTGGCGCTGAGTCGTGACTTGCCTTTCCAGAGATTTTAAGCAAGAGCAATTGAACTATTTAAATTATCAGAGAAGAAAAATATACTCTTGGTGTTAAAACATGAGTATTTTTTTTCCTAAAGAGTTTGAAATGTAAACTCCTTCAACATCTCTGGAAATGCAGGTACATGTGGATGCATCTGGTTTGGTTTAATTTCTTCATCATTGATGACTAGACTACTTGTCTCTGTAACATACAGGTGGTTCTTCAGAGTTAGTAACTAGAGAAGTATAGAAATATGAAGATGATAGTGAGGAAGAAAATACTTGGTAGGTGTAGCCCCTGAGGACACCTGATAAAGCTTGAGGAAGACCTTGCTGTCTATGTTTAATTTAAGGTGGAAGGATTGTATAGTGTTTCCTTACCTCGATAGTGAGTGTAAATGAATGACTGGGCATTTTAATAACACCATTTGTCATAATTCTGTTTTTTGAAACATCTATCTTAATGTCCAGGATATGTTAAAAAGACTGCTATAAAACAATGTACTTCATAATTTCTACACAACTTTCTGTAGCTCATGAATTTCTGCATCAGCTTATCTGTAGGTCAGGTTTCTGTGCTGCTGCCTTGAATGATTTTGAGAGCTGTACACTTTGCAGTTACCAGAATATTTTACACAGATATCATACTCTAAGCTTTTTTCTGTTAAATTACATAGTGTGATTCCATAGATCATTTGTAATCTAGTTTATGGCCTCTCAGACTGTTATCTATGAACTACTGATTGAAGAGTGCAGGATCAGAAGTTTTTAACTGCTGATGATAGGAGTTGAATGGGCACTGCTGGAGAGCCTCTGATGCATGTATTATTTGCATCGGGTCTTCTGGCTGCAAAAATATATTGCCTCTTTGCTGGGAAATAACGTTGAATTCCTGCTGAAATACAAAACTTGAAGATAAAGTTGTTTATGTTGTGCTGCCTGCATTCATCAGCAATTTAATTTATTTATTTTTAAAGGCAGAAATGAGCTTATATTGAAAATTCCATGTTTCCAGGAAGTTTCAGGACATCTGTGTTAATGGGGGGGTAGGGGAAAGCAGGGAAGGAAACTCCCTCAAACTGTTCTTCTCTGTGGAAGGGATAGACCCTAACTGCCCCAGATGACAAACCTGGAGTCATCACCAGCTAGGCTGTCTGAAGACGCTGGCAAATTGGTTCTCACAGTGTTTGTACTTCACTGATAATGTGTGGTGGTTGAATTTTACCTAGTAGATAAATGATTCTTTCCCTAGTAAAACAGTAAGCATATTTTGTTTATTAGGAAATCCAGATTAGGAAATCCCAACTTCTAGGGCTGATTTGGCAATCTAAATCTAGCTTTTTGTCTGTGTTAGTTATGTTGTACTGGTTTTGTGCTCTATTTCTTGTTGACTGGTTTTTTTTTTCTCCCCTTATTGCTGCTCATCCTTGCCCTTTGTAACAGCTGTCTTACCCAGTGAGTAGAATAGATACACAAAAGGGAAGGGTTGCAGTTTTAGCTGTGAAAATTACTTGGTTTCTCTGACTTCTGAGTGCTTGATTCTTCAATACCATATTTTGACGTAGTCTTTTGATCTTGTGTGTTGAAAGAAGCATTGGAAATGTAATTACTTTATGAAAAGCAAAACCAGTGTCAATATTATTAAAAAATGTGAAGCTAGGATATTGTGGCTGTATACCTCGGGGGAAATTGAATGTACTATAAAATATTTAAACTTCAGTATTTTTTAAATATACAGAGTTATGGTATAATCTGCTTTACAAATACCATTCATGCAGCTATTGCTCTATTAAGCGGAAGCACATATTTTAAATTATATAAATATTTGCTTTCATCCTTAGTCTCTATTTCTACCTGATGTATTTGGAGAGCTCGAAATGAAGAAAGTATTCAAAATGCAGTATTTGTACAGACTAAAAAAATCAGCAAACATAGCCCCTCTTCCATAATAAGTAGGAATGAGGTGTTGTTTTCAATATTGTGTGTATCAGTTGTGTTACATCAAACTAATGAAAGAGAATTAAAAGATCCTTCGGAAGAATGGTAAGTAGTGGGCAGATAACTGGAAGCAAAAATTGCTGCGTGTCTTAAAAAAAATATTTTTAGCTGTCTTCAGAAATCCACATTTATGTGCTGCACATTAACTGATTCTTCTATGTTGACCTTTGCTTTTATTAGAAAGCATATTGCTCCCAGTAGTAAAACTATATTTCTGTTACTGTACACCTCAAGGCAGAACAGCATTTTTAAAATGTTATGATTTATTCAGTTGAACTATCCTGAAATTTCATACCCAATAATTGAATGTAGTCTTGATATCTTGACACAGGAAGTGAATGGACCAGAAAAATAAATGAGCAGAAAGTGAGGAAACACCATATAAGTGGAAAGGAACATTTACAAAGACCTTTGACACTGTTAGACTGCATTCACAGATGATGCTGCTTAGTCATAGATGTGGCTTTTGGGTTACTTTTGAGGGTTTGTTTTAATGTTTTTTAGGGTACTTCATGCTTTTTTAAATACCTTCAGAAAATTTCTACGTCAGGGAAAAGAGTTAAGAAATGCTACTTAAAATTCAGTATAAAAAAGACTAAAAAATAGTACTAGAGTAAATGTTACACACACACAAAAAAAGCTGAATAAATTAGTTTGAATAAATTCAGGCTAATGTCTGTTATCTGTGTATCCTTGAATATATACGCATCTATCTTTTCACAAAATAATGTGAAAGTACTTAAATTACAGAAGAACATGATGCAGTTATGCCTTCACAGTTGTACCTACTAATTAGATGATGGAATCACTGAGGCAAAGTGGAAGGTCATGGGCACAGTCATTGTCCACTGGTGTGTTTCTTGTAAGACTGATCAATATGAAACCTTTCTGATACATTTGGAAACAAGTGATGTCATCCTGATCTCTTTGCTTGAATAAAAAACAATATATTTGCCTAAATCAAGAAAGAAGGTATTATTACAGTGTTCACTAGCTTTACCTTAGTGGTATTGTAAAAAGAAAGTAACTGTTGAGCTTTATTTTCAAACCATTTCACCTTCACTCTGGTTGGCTTATTAAATAAGAATTGAGGTGTTGGAGAAAGCTTGACATATTTAATAGGTTGTAAAAGTGGATTTTGGTTTTACGTAAATAATAGGGAAGATGCTTGTGTGTCTGACATTAGAATCCATTGGTCCAATTGTGTTGATTGGTCTCTGAGGAGGGATTCCCCCCTTAAAATCCACAGGATGGAAGTGCTGTCTCATATTTAAATATGCCATTTTCACAAAATGAGTATAGAAATGTATATATAACTTTTTCTTTTTTTGTCTTCTGATTATTTTGTGTGTATGGGGCAAGGAAGCATAAACCAGAAATTTATACATTGGATATTTCTGTAAGGTGCTTCGTTCGTATTTTGTGCATCCCCTAAGTGATAATATGTGTGAATATGCAGATTTTAAGATCAAAATTAAAGTGTTTTTATTTTTTCATATTTCTGAGTTTCACCATCTGTGTGAATTTTCATGAAATTTCTTTTGGTGGTAGAGTGTTGCATCTTGTAAGTGCCATTCAGAAACATGATTTTTAGTATGCATTATCTGCAGAACCGTCTCTTGGAATTTTTTGTTCAATTGTCAAGTTACAGAATGCCAAAAAATTAGTAGATAAATACTGAATTCTTTTATTACAGATAAAAAGGTGATCTTTCATTTAATACCTTATCTTTTCCTAATATGAATTTAGCCTTTTTGAGATTAGATTTCAAAACCATGTGTGGTATGGTTATGACCACTACAAAAAAAACCAGCACAGAAGAATATATTGATTAATTTTAAGGAAAAGGCCTGGCTCAGTATTATGTATAGAAAGTATCAGAAATAAATCCATGCATGTGATTTTTTTTTTTTTTCTTTTTTTTTTTTTTTTTTTTTTGAGGAGAGTAAAGTGCAACAGGGTAGGATTTTTTTTAGGTTGTTTTCGTTTTTTAGATTGTCCAAAGGTGTGGAAGATCACAAACTTAGTTGTTCAAATAGGAACAAAATAACCTGTGTAACTAACAGAATTGTCTGAAATAAGGTAGCATTTCCTTAACTCTTAAATTCAGTGTTCTACATTATTGTCCAAGAAAAAATTTACTAGCTGTTTGCTCAAGTAGAGAAATAGGTACCTTACTTCACAGTCATGTGAAGCAAGAAAAAGTGCTTCCTACACTTTCAGTCAAAATAAAATTCAATTTAAATAGCAGCAAATGTAAAATAAAGAATAGGAGCCTGGAGATGCTTATCATGTTCCAGAAGATATACCAGGTGATATAATATATATGTATACATATACATATATATATACACACTGTTGGATTCTCAGCCTAACAGAGAAAGGCAGATTCAATTGGTAGAATTTTAAAAGATACAAACAAAAGGAAATAACTGTAAAAGTGATTAAACACTGCAATAGACTAATAAGGGGAGTAGTGTGGGAACAGGACATTTCTTCTTCAGGTCTGCAATACAGTAGCTGGAAAGTAGTTGCAATTTGGAAAGGGTGTATTTGTCACCTGGGGATTCTGCAAAGTTGTGTTGCATAGGAGTTGAAATCAGTGAGTGTTTTCAGGATTTGATAATGTATCCAGTTGGGTATATAGCTAACTTCTGCTGCTTGTAAAATAAAGCTTATCCATACATTTTTCAAAAGGAAATGAAGACATACAAACAAGCTGCAATTTTTATGTAGTTATTCTCCTACCAGTGTTGTTTTTAAAGTTGATCAAAAGAGTTTGTGGGTTTTTATAGTTAAAAAAATCATGTAGTAAATTGAATTTTTTATTGAGGATGGGAACAAAAAGACACAGCAACAAAGCTGTCTCTCCCCTGTTTAAAAAAAACTAAACAAAAAAAACACAGGTATATTGAAAGGTGAGTTTTACAAACACTGGTTGGCAGTTGTTGCCAAAGTCTGTGTGGGAAGATTAGGGTTGCAAGCAGGCTTGTTCGTTTTTGAAAGCCGAAGGTTTTTTTAATAATTGGCAAGGCTCCAGAATTAATTTCATAGTTTTTCATTATCTTTTTCTGCTAACTTTTTTTCCCATTTGTGTCAGTTGTATTATTATAATTGTTTGCAGGGAATTTTTCTCTTTCTTCCTGTGAGACTCAGTATGTTCTGTGGAACTTTGCTGAGCGAGTCTTGTAGGTTCAGATGTTGAAACTCTGTTTACTTTTGTTAGAATTTGTTCAATTCAGATTTTTTTTTTAGTGTTTTCTCACAGCTTTTGGAAACTTACCTGCAATCTTTGTGTTGGAAAACAGGGATATTTCATTTGGACAGCAAAGTGGAACTTCATTTGTTTGCTTCTGTGTATTACCATACACCAAGAGAAACACTTTTCAGTGATTCAGTTTTACAGCGAATAATTTAGTTGTGAGTCTTTTGCATTTTTGTCTAATATAACTATAGTCAGTAAAGGAAAATGCAGAATAACTGATTGCTGAAACTGGAAGCTCATGATAAGTATGGTAATTAAAATAATAGGTTTAGTTCATGTTTAAAAATTGATTTGCTTTAGTGGGTACTTAATCTTACTTTTTATAGATTTTCATATTAGGTTCCTTCCTTTGAGTTACTACAGTAATGCTGGCAAAATCACATACTTGTTTTAAGGACATTTTCTTTCCAATTTATATTTAGAAAACTTTAGAATGGATAGATGCCAGAGAAGTCTTCATATATTACAGTACTAAAATATGTTACCTGTGGAGCTAAAAAGCATGTGTGGTCTGTGGTGGAGTTGGTGATGATTAGTAGAAAAGTGGCTGATTATCTTATTGGCTTTTTTTTTTCTCATTATTTTCTCATTAAACCGCCACATAGTCACCAAAAATAGTTTTCACTTTTTCTTGTACCAGTTGCCACAGTGACATGTAATTGAGACTGGGAATGGAAGGCAGTCTTGAATAGGAAGAATGAAGATGTGAGAAAGTTAGCATGACGAGAGCACATCTGGTGTTGACAAATGATTTTATGCATTTGTTTAAAAGATGGGGAAACACAGGGCCGAGTAACACCAAGTTGTCCCTGAACACTTTGAGCAGTGAATTAAGAGCATCGCCTTTTGCAGAGTAAGTTATCCATCAAATCTCTCCATGTGAGGGAAGGGTTGGTGTAGAGCAGCTGATAATGACAGTTTCTCACCAAAGATGTTGTATATTAACTTTAAATTCAGTCTGTCTTGCCCTTTCAAAACAAGTTGCCTTATCCTTCCATTTTTTTGGTAGCTTCAGTGCATTTTTAATGCCATAATTTACACTTAAGCCTAAACAGTTATTTCACACTGGAACTGCAGATGCTGTTTGAAAAGGTTTAGTTGAAAAAGGACCTCTAAAGAGAAGCAGGGAACTGTATTACACCTCCATATCATCTTTGTAGTGCATGTTGCAGTATTTTACAGCTGGATACAAGTGAGGCTGGGGAAGGGGAGTAGTACTAGTTTTTCACAGTTTCCTGTGGTACAAATAAAACAGTTCTGGAAAATATTTTGACATCTATCCAGACTTGGAATGTACCCTAAAAAAAAGAAAAGACTGGTAGTGCCAGAACATCCAAAGAAAGGCTGCAGTCGTCATGAGCTTGAAACTTCATGGATCTTCTATAGGAAGGGTTATATAGCAGCAGCTACTGAATTGCATGTGAACACAACCACCTTTTTAAGAGTTCTCAAAATTCTTTTCTCAATGTACTTTATTCTAAATAGCTGCTAAGTTGAGGGAAAAATAACGTGTAAAAACTGTTCTGTTGGGGATTTAGCTATTTAGCTTAATCGTTTAAATGTTTTTCAGGTGAAAGTGTTAAGCACTTACTTAGCACTGTCCATTCCAGAATGTTCATTGGGAATTTTATCTTAATAAATTTATCTGTTCCACATAAAGCCTGGACAGCAAGAACACTTCTTATCTCCCTGCTTGTTTTCTGTAGTTGTTGTAGTTTTTTTTTCCCTGGCATGTCTAAAGTCAGTTGTAATAGAGGAGACTGTAACTCTGGTGGTATCTTCCACGTGTATGTTCGTACATTCTATTCTTTGTGAGCTGTCTTTACTGGTTGTGTTGCACTTACTTAGCAATCTTAAGAGACGATGAAATTGGCCTGTTTTTTCCTGAAGAGATAACACAGGTTCAATTGATGAATTTGTGTTTATTATGTTCTAAACATTGCAATATTTTTTCTCCCAGTACTTAATATCCTTGGCTTGTCATTAGAAAATAAAACATTACAGAAAGTTACTCTTCATGATGTCCTTATACTTGCAAAAAGCTCTTGGATGGACAGATACCTTTAGCAAAAAAATGCCTTAAGTCAGTCTTTTGTGTAGCTCTGGGAGGTGACCTAAGTTCTGTAAGCCTCGCCTCTACGTGCAGGATTTTTCAGTGCAGTGTAGCAGTTAATCCTGGCTTGTGCAAGTCATATTGTGGCTTGCAAAACTGTGAAGTTTTCAAAACAGATTCCCCTTATCTTCCTTGAATACATACATTTTTTTTTCCCTCAGTCTTTAATAATTAAAAAAAAAAATTACCTCTGTCGAAAAAAAGGAAGTGGAATGTACAGCAAACTCCTTTAAGACCTCAAAGAATTCCACAATTCTAGTTTGAAAATTTAATTACAACATTTACAAATTTAGTTCAAGCTCAGGTCCAAAAAGGAACTTGCTCAAGACTGGTGCATAGCTATGTGTCTTTGTGCTTGTTTTCAGCTTCACTGTGGCTGAATGTATCTTTGTGAGAACCTCTGTCCCAGTGTGGTAGTGTTATCAAGGGTGGGAGCTTCAAAATCTGTACCCAGCCTGTCCTCCTAGCATTCTACAGCAGCAGACCAGTTGTGTCTTAGTTCCCCAAAACAGTTGTACTGTCTGACAAAATTTAAAATGTTTTGGACAATAAAAATCTACCTGGGAGTAGCTGACTGAGAACTGTGCTATATTTAGTGCATTCTTAGGGTCTAACAGCTGGTGTAATATCCTCATTATATTAGTAAGATCATAGTGTAGTGACTGTAGAAACCTGCCATGTGAAGATCCTCTTGTCTGTATTTTGAAAAATTAAGGGATGATGGGTGGTGTATTCATTACTGAAGCCTGGTGTCTAAATGAAATATGAAGAGCTGGTATTTGTTTGGTTTTATTGGTAGTAAAGTCAGAGAGGAGTAGATTTCTACCCTTGTCTAGGTAGTTTCTGAACTCCAGGTTACCTTCTGTTTGTATTTTGAAAGTTGGAGAATATCTTTCATAAGGTTATCCTCATACTTTATCTCAATCATGTGTGAATAGAACTGTTCATTATGTGAACGGGCAAATGTACTTAAAGCTGTAATTAAAGATGTTTCCTTAGGCCACATCTGATGGGCATGAAACCAAGGCACCTTTATTCATGTTGCATTTCTCTGGCCTTTCCAAATAGGTATATATTTGGCTGTGCTTTTTTTTGACTCAGTGTGGTAGGTTTTGCTGTTTCTAAGAGAGAAGTGGAAGTAATAATTTGATTTTGATTGCAGTTTAGCATTAATTATAATTCTGTTGTGTTTAAAGTTTAATATGGTCACATGAATATCTGTTTTGCATTGAATAAGTCTTCATGGTGCCTGCCTCTTCCCTTCAGTGGAAGTCTTACAAAATAGTTCTAAATCCATCTGCAGAGTTTCTAAGCTTTAAGATAAGATAATTTTTTTTCAAGAATGCCTAACTGGCGTAGTTATTAAGCAGAAAACATTGTCATTGAAGAAAGGAAGGATGCAGTGGTAGCCCATGAAGAAGAAAGCCCGTGTTTGCTCTGACTTTACACTGTGATGACTGGAAATTCTGTAGCTATGGCTAGCAAAGCATTAAAAGGTTTTTTGAGCCTTACCTTCTACCAGCCCAGAAAATATATAGATGTGTATAGATGACCTTTGGCAAACTTGGGGTAGAGTCACTTGACTGAAAAATATCGTTCAGGTTTCCCAGCTATTCTTAAAAATAATTATAACCAAAGTTTACTTTTAGTTTTACATTTGGTTTAGGTATTGGACTACTTCTGTCACGTACCTGAGAAACTGCTTTGTTCCTGATATGAACAGGCAAAATAGTGGAAAAATACTAATATGTGCATATGTTCATGATTTTTACTTAAACACTGTGGGGTTGTGCTCTACAAGTCAGATATATCCTGAATTTAGTTTTGCCAGTTTGGGTGGTTTTCTTGGAGAATCTCTTACAAATCTACTACAGTACATTGTACAGTTTTGCTATGGGTAGTAATCTACTGAATGAGGAATTAACAGAATTCTGTTCATTGTTAATATCCTTTCTGTAACTGTTTTTTGTCTAGCTCTGGAAAATTATTTTCTCTCTCCAGCTCACCACTGCCCCCAAACCAATGAACAGTGCCCATAACAATAAAGGTGGTTGATGCCTTGGAGTATCTTTTGTTAATTTTCCAAGAGTCGTGACCAGTGAAAAATCCCTTCAATGTCATATAAAGACAAAAATTTCTATTCTACACTCATTAACTTATTTATTTATTTATATTTCTTCATGATTTCAAGGTACTGTAGGCACCAAGTTGTGTTTCAGATAAACCGTTTTTTGTATATAAGTTTTGAGAAATTAGTGATGTGTGAGACCTGGACGTTAGAACCTGCTCTTATTTGAAAAATAGGACTCAACACAAAATTGTTATGTATGATGCCCATATGGCACTTTCCTAACGTATCTGTAAACAGAGTATATGTAACAGGGTTTTACAGTACATGTGAACAGGATTTGCATCTATTAAAAAACAAAATTGGAGAAAGTACTATTTATTTAATCAAGATATTTTTCTTAACGTATAATCCTCGCACCTTTTCTACGTGGATATTTTTACCTTATGTGTGGGTTAAAATCATATGTTCTTATGTTTTACATATTTGTTCACTTTATTTACCAAAATTTAAGATTAATAGATGAGTACTACAGGCTTTTTGTTGCATGTTTTTATCTAAAAAGTTTGAACATACATTATCTTTTAAAATAAACTCCTAATTCTGTGTGAAGATAGTAACAAGCTATCTGAAAACTTTTGTAGGGTTTAGAGCTTCATTTCTGATTTTATTTTCTATAGGAGAATTATTCTGAAATGTATGTGAAACTTTATTTTTAGCCCTAATCTGTGATTGCTTTGGAAATAATGATCATGAAAAAATTGATATTCTTCAGCTTTATAAAGTGCCTTGATGTGTTTGGTAGAAACTAAAGTGTCAAGCAGATGTATTTCATTGCAATATACTGCTCAGAAACAATTGTACTGAAAGAGATGTCATATAAAGAAATCAGTAATAAGGTTATAATTGCTGCTGGTATCTTATACATTCATATATATATATATATATGATGCTTAATTTCTGTAGACAAATACAGTTTATGCTTTGCTATGAAAAATACAATATCAGTTTTTCCATATTTTAGATTAAATAAGATTATGAATCAGGTGGCCATTCAGCGGAAGAAGCAGTTTGTTGAACGCGTGCACAGTTACTGGTTGCTTAAAAGACTGTCTAGGAATGGTGTTCCTCTGTTGAGAAGGCTGCAGTCCAGTTTACAGTCACAAAGAAACACACAACAGGTATGTGACACACTTTTTACTTATTGGGGAAAAATCAGAAAAGTTTATTTTATAGAGTGAAAAAGTAACCAGGAAACAACATGGAGAAAAAACCTTTTTTTATTCAGGACTGAATAAATTCTTAGACTAATACTTAAGTAACATGAACTATATTGGAAATCAGATGTTATCTCATCCTTTTTAATTTGTGAGGTATGAAAAAAAAACACCATTGTGTAGGGTTGTGGGTGGTTTTTTTGTGGTGGATTTTTTGTTGCTTAAATTTTTCCCAAAAATTCTGTTACGAAAACTATCCTAATAACACCAATTCATTGACTGGCATTGTGGTTTTTGGAATTCATTTCTCAGTGTGCTATGAAGTCAGTAGGACAAAAAAATAGATTTTATCAAAAAATGCAAAGAAAATGTTGTCTTTAGCACTTAGAAAAGTGAGGGGTTTTTACAGAGCAAATGCTAGACATGCTAGTTTACAGCTTTTGAATTCTGATCCTTGTTTCCCACCTTATTTGGTAATCACAGTAAACAGGAGTTGTTGATGAAGTTCAGAACCTGTTTCAACTTTTAGTTTCACTTTTGACGTAATTAAGTAGGATAGCAGGCAACCAAGTAAAACATGAGTTTAGGCATAGCTAGAGCAAATAGAGGTTTGTTGAAGTTGCATGCATTTACCAGCCAGAATTGCTGCAAAAGAGAAAAATCGTCACTCTAGATGATGTAGATCAGGTTCAGAAAACAGTACTCTTCTGCTTCCTGTTTTTGTAATATGAGCAGCTCTTAGGTGACATTAGAGGCTTTGGCCTTTCTTTCATTGTTTTAGTTTCAAGTCACTGGATGGCTTCAAAAATAAAGCCCCTTGTCTGAATTCTTTATATGGATCCATGCATATGTAGACCTTGAAATGCTTGAAATAACAAAGTGGAAATTCTTGGTTCATCCCAGTTAACTTTTTTAATTGAACTGAATATGTACTTGGCTGTGATCTTTACAGGTCCCAGTGACTTCCAGTGAAATTGTTCCTGTACTATTCTAAAGTGGCCATTAGAACTTGTTAATGCATTTTATAATAATTTAATTATATTAAATTGAGGGTGGGTTTTTTTTTTTCTTTAAAGCTTGCTTAACTTTTCTGTTTGGATTGCATTGCTATTTGCTGATTAAGTCATTAATTGCTGTAGTCATAAAAATACCATGGTCACCACTGTCTCCTAATCATTTGATCTGTCATTTCTGTGTATGTTTCTTTTCTTAGCTGTTAATGAGAAAAACTAATTCTTAATTCCCAGAACAATTAAGGTTGGAAGGGACCTCTGGAGGTCATCTGCAGGTGGACTTAAAGCAGGATGCCCAGGACCATGTCCAGACAGCTTTTTAATAACTCCAGGGCTGGAGAATGCACTGCCTTCCTCAGTAACATGTGCCACTCTCAGTGCTCAGTCACCCTCACAGTAAAAAAGTGTCCTCTGATGTTCAGGACACTTAGTGCCCATTGCCTCTGATCCTGTCACTAGGTACCACTGAAAGGAGCCTGTCTCAAGTCTTCCCTGTACCCTCCCTTCAGGTATTTGTACATATTGATGGTATTTCCCCCCTCAGGACTTTTCTTCTCCAGGCTAAACAGTCTTGCAGCCTTTCCTCATAGCTGAGATGCTCAAATCATTCTGGGTGGAATTTAGGTGCATTCCTTTTTGGTGGAAGTGAACTTCAAATGTAAATGGGCCATTTGTTTGTCCTTTCATCACTGTTATACTACTCCATTTTAATACTGGGTGGTTGTGTGGGTTGTAACTTGTTTTAAATATTTTTTTATTCTACTGAAAGTAGTCTACTTTTAATTTTTGATTAATCTTTTAATTATGTTCTGAAGACTGGTGCCTGGCAGTTTCTAATTAAATTGGATTTTTTTAATTGAGGTGCTTCTGAGGCTTTAATCTTAAAAACCTATAATTGAAATTAACTTTGTCTTTTGAAAAGAAAGACCAAATTTCAAGCAAAGCTGAAAATTAAATGATTCTGTTGATGAAAAATGTGTAGGCAGTGCTTTTAATGAGTAGCAAGTGTCTTGTGTATGACATTGTCTTTTCCACAGCATCTTCAACATGTATTTGTAATACTTATTACAGTAGTCATAACTACAAAGCATTTGATGCATTAGTCATCTTCAGTACTCCAAGTACAACCCAAACCATAATGAAGACTCCAGTAAACAGCTGTGGCAGAGCTGTTTTGAGAACAGCTCAAAATATTTGTGATACAGTTGATTATTTTTTTCATTTCTGTCTAGATGGGAATATTTTTTTTAGATTATTTTGTGTGAGAGATTAGAAGGTCAAGAATCTGAAGTAAGTTTTCAGCCAGTCACAGGAACATAAACACTGATGTAAGAGGAGGATTTTACTATTATTTAAACTGAACAGAAATGTTTGTGTCAAGAACCAAAACCTTGAAAATGGTTTCAAGATGCCTAGTGTGATTCCTGTTTTTTTACAAAATAAATTTGGCAGAAAGGAAAGTGTTCATGATCTAGAATTATTTCCTATATGAGCATGCTTTAGAGCTCAGTTATGATAGGCTTTTGAATTTGATGTTACATCAACCAACAGTTCTAAAACAAAGTGATTTTGATTTATGTATTACAGCAAAGAACCCTCAGGAAGAATGCTTCATACTGACACTTCTCTCTTCACATGGAAATTTGAGAAAAAACTCTAATGAATTTATGTCCCCATTTTAGTTTTTTCTGTATTTAAGGAATGATTGAATAGAAATACAGCATGAAATTTAAATGTAGTAGTCTGCTGCTGTTGTAGTCAGGTTGTTTTAAAACTTCATTCAGAGAAACAAAGTAGAAGGTGCTGGTGACTAAGGTCAGAACTCTGAAGATTTCAGTAAGAACACAAGTTGCAGCCACTAATTGGTTTTGATGGGTTGACATACAAATGCCAGCAGAAGTTCTTAATCAGACTAATTATATTGATCAGCATCCAGTTTAATCACTATAAATATATTTCTGTTTGATTCATGTTAGTTTTACAGTCTGTGTAGGGGGTGAGGCTTTCCCATTTGGTGCCTTGAAGCTATTTCTGGTAGTGTACCCAGGCAGGTGAGATGCTCCTGGTGGGAGCTGGAGCAGAAGACTGGTTCTCAGTTGATGCACGTTGTGTCTAGACTGAGAAGGGTTTCCCTCTTCCCTCAGTATTAATAAATATGTCAGGTTTAGCTTTTCTAGGTAATTTCTGGTGTTCAACATAAACTAAGTCTAAAAATCTAAAAATACCATGATTTCTTTCAAAATTTTCATGTCATTAGCCAGAACAGACTTCCTGGCTCTTTTATAGAAAGAAACATCAAGAACAACAACTCTCTTTACCAGAAAATTAACAGAAACTTTTCTTATCAGAAAGCTTTTGAAAACTACATTTTTTTAAAGGAACTTTCTTTATTCAAGTTGTTACTAGGTAGGTATTGTTTTCAGCTATTTTCAGCTTCACTGGATCTTTTAATCTAATTAAGGTACATGATGTGTGTCAGTTATATAAATAGGTTAGAATAAAGGGGGGTTGTCTTAGCTATTCTAACCATGTGTGCCAGCATTACTTCACATAGAAATGTCAAAAAATCGGAGTCTTGTTACTAATCCCCAAGCTGGGGTGATTTTTAAAAGGGAGTGTATGTGTGTGCAAAACACCCAAAACCAAACAAAAAACCACCAAAAAAACCCAAAATAAAACCCACCAAAACAACAACAACAAAAAAACCCCACAAACAAGGTGCTTTTCTTACTTGGGGTTCCATCTGAAGATTTACACCTACCTGCCTATCGTAGGGAATGCAATTGGACTAGCAACTGGTTGAACTAAAAGAATAATTTTTTTTTCATTTTTCTGTATGTTTCCTGACCCACCCTAGAACTAGTAGGTTTTGTTGACTTTGCTTTCAGTAGACTGAGTTCTCCAGTTTCATGAACTATGCAATTATATAGGGCAAAAGAGCAGGCTCCAAATGGTTGCAAGCAAAGGGAGAACAAGCAAGAGCCACAACTGAAATTTTGTCCTGAGAAACAGAAAAACTACAAAACAGTTGTATAGCTAAGTCAGTTAACAGTTAAATGACTAGTAATAGTCACTAGGAGAGGGAACTAGAAGTTTCTATCTGCAACTTTTCTATCTTTTTTTTGTTTGTGTTTGTATGAAAAGAGGAACAAACTTTAGTTTCCAGATTGCTGTATTGTAAATACAGAGATAGTTAAGGACTTTCTACTAAAGTGAAGTCAGAGACTTGAATAAAACTAACTTCATAGCTTCCAAAGGTACTTGTCTTTACTTTTACAAAGCATATAAAGCAATAAAATAGATCATAGAATCACAGCACTCACAGATCTATTAGATACTCTCTTAAACTGACAGTTTTAGCAATTGTTTTTAGAAACTTATCTCTGAATAAGAAGCACAAGCTTCCTTCAGAGGACGTATAACTTTTCTAAATTATCCCTCTGTTAAGCGGGATTTTGCTTTGAGTGTCACAATTCATAATGTTGCTTGTTGTTCATCTGCTTAACCAGTTTTCTTTATGCCCCTGACTTCTATTTTTTTATAACTTTTAGAATGTGTTGTTTGTTTCAGTTTAAAAAATAACCATGTGTTGACTACTCGTCAAGTGTTTAAGGCATTATGCGAGTTACAGGCATGCATACAAAGCTTTGGCTCTCATTCTGAGTTTTTTTATAAAATACTCATTTAAAATGTAATATTTTTTAAAGCAGATGTTTCTTTTGTGTTCTTGGTACTAATATAATGATTCTTATTTTTTGTGGCCTTGTTTCTCATGAGCTGCCAATACCATTTGAGTACTGTAAGTCGTATTCCAATATTCTTCTTTTTCTCATGAAAACTACTAAACACAAACAAGAGGCTCTGTTTTCTCCATGTATAAACCAAACTAAATCCTACAAGTGTTTAAACACTACTTCTTCCTAAAAATGTGTGAATTAAATTTCATCCTTGGAAGTCACAATGATTTTGTTCTGTTACAAGTGTGTCCAGATTCTTTTAAATATGAGGGAGGTGGACAGTGTTGAGCACAAGAATGTTTGTACCATGACTGAGTTTCTGAAAAAGCTGATGATATTCACCTGGTTTGCATTTTGATCTGAAAATATCTGATCTTACTTTACAGCTTATTATAATCTCTGGTGCTGTTTGCTATATTGCTTTTTCTGATGTGAGTAGCTTTCACCATAGGATTACTTTCCAGTTTATGGATTTTTTTTTTAGCTAGACTGTTGATAAACACTACAAGGTACCCTGACCAGAAGGTTTTTTTATTACAGTATGAAGCTTATAACCAAGTACTTTAGCTATAAGATAGTAATTCCTCCTTTACTGTGAATACATTCTATACTTGCATAACACTAGCTTATAAAAAGAGGCTATCATTTTTCATTCCATAAAAACATTTTTATTTTTTTCTTAGAGAGAAGATGATGAGGAAATGCAAGCCTTAAAAGAAAAACTGAAGTACTGGCAAAGGCTGCGCCATGATCTTGAAAGAGCGCGTTTGTTGATTGAACTTATACGTAAGCGTGAAAAATTAAAAAGAGAACAGGTAAATGGAGTACCTTTTAATTTGGTAAAGTTTTTTCTGAAGGAAGCAGAATTTTAAGTGTTCTCACATTGTTTTTGCAGTTGGAGGACTACAGTGTTTGTCCTTAAATCCTCATGTAGGATCAAGAAATGTATGTGCATGTGTGCACTCATGGAAACTGTTTAAACTACATAAAATAATTCTACAATTGTTTAAGTTCTGAAGGGACTTTTAAAGGCCATCTAGTCCAACCCCTCTGCATTGAGCAGGGACATCTTCAACTAGATCAGGTTTCTCAGTGCCTTGTTGAACCAGATCTTGAAAGTTTCCAGAGGTGGAACGTCTACCACCTCTCTGGGCCACTGCTTCCAGTGCTTCAGCAACCTTATTGTAAAAAAATCTCTTCCTTACATCCAATCTAAATCTACCCTCTTTTAGTTTAAAGCCATTACGCTTGGTCCTGTTGCAACAGGCCCTACTAAAAAGTCTGACCCCATCTTTGTTATATGCCACTTTTAAGTACTGAAAGGTCACAACAAAGTCTCCCCAGAGCCTTCCCTTTTCCACAATAAACAAACCTCAGCCTTTCCTCACAGGAGAGGTGCTCCATCCCTCTAGTCATCTTTGTGACCCTCCTCTGGACCCAGTCCAACAGGTCCACGGCTTTACTGTACAGAGGACTCCAGAGCTAGACACAGTACTGCAGGTGGAGTCTAAAGAGAGTAGAAGGACATAATCACCTCCTCTGCAGCTCAGGATACGATTGGCTTTCTGGGCTGCAAGCACACATTTCAAGGTCTGTATTGGTACTGGGGGTTGCCCAGACCCAGTTGCAGGACCTTGCACTTGGCCTTGTGGAAACCCATGAGGTTTTCATGGGCCCACTTCTTGAGCTTGTCCATGTTTCTCTGGGTGGCATCACATGCCTCAGTCATGTCAACCACACCACTTGGCTTGAATTTGTCAGAGATTTGCTGTGGGTGCACTCAGTCTCACTGTGTCACTGATGATGATGTAAAACAGTACTGGTATCAGTATGGAATCCTGAGGGATGCCAGCTGTCACCAGTCTCCATCTGTACACTAAGCTACTGACCCAATATGCTCTGGATATGACCATCCAGCCAATTCTTCATCCACCAGACAGTCCATCTCTCAAATCCATAGCTCTCCAGTTTAGAGAGAAGGGTGTTGTGGGGGGACTGTTTCAAAGGCCTTACAGAAGTCCAGAGAGGTAACATCTGGAGCTCTTCTTGAGTCCTGATGTAGTCACCCCATCATAGAAGGCCACTAGGTAGGTCAGTCAGGACTTGTCCTTGGTGAGGACATGCTGGCTGTCTCTGACCCTGTCTTCTGGGTGCCTTGGCGTAACTTACAGGCAGATCTGTTCCATGATCTTCCCAAGCACAGATATGAGGCTGGCAGCTGGGTAGTTCCCATGTTCTTCTTTTCTACCCCTTTTAAAAATGCATGCAGTTTTTCCCTTTTGCCACTCACCAAGGACTTCACCTGACTGCCATGGCTTTTCAAATACTGTGGCGAGTAGCTTGGCAACTACATCAGCTAATTCCCTCAGGACTCTGGGATCTGTTTCATCAGGTCTCGTGTTGTGTATGTTCAGATTCCTCAGGTGGTCACAGACCTGGTCTTCTCTTACAGTGTGTGGGGGCTTTGCTCCCCCAGTCCCTGTCTTGTGGTCCAGCAGCACTGTGGCTTCCAGCTCCCCGTTTGTTGCCTATGCTGTGTATGCATTGGTGTAGAGAAGTTATTTAATAAGCCATCCTGTTAGACTTGCAGAGATTATTAGTGTCTGAAGAACTGAAAAAATTTTACTTTCTTCAGGTTTTCCCAATAAAAGTACCTATAGTGAATAGAACTTTCTTCTCTCAACAAAAATAGAAAAAATCAGAAACAAAAAAATGGAGCTCCATCTGAGGCTTGTGACATTCTAGAGTTAACATTGTTGCGAGAAGAGAGTCGAGGAATTGATAATGCAGAAAGATAACATTCTGTATGAAAACTGAAAGCAAACTATTTGCACTTGTGAGTCCTTATTTGTAAAATACCATTCCATTTTTAGGTTTTTTTGCAAGCTGTGAACTTTCATTTTAAGCTATTATAGTTGTTCTTGAGTGCTTTCTGGAATTCCATGTATCATTCCTGTACATTCCCATACCACTTGTTTTACACTTAGGATTTATTATTATTTATAAACACATATTTTATGTAGTTTTGTATAATTTGTGTGTTTATATTGCACGGTATGCACAGAGACCATTAATGTGTCACTAGGAATTTGTTTGCCTTAACAAGACTGTTTCAGTGTTGATAACTCTTTAAATTGCCTGAATACAAAACTGTAGAGGAGTTGTAATATAACAATAATGAAAATTCCCAAGGACAATCAAGTATTTGAAGATTTGGTTGATTCTGTTTTTAAAAATAGTTTTCTTGGAATATACAGAGACCATGGTATTTGAAATTATTCTCTGTTTTGGTCTAATGTAGCCTGTGAAATGTTCATCAGATTCTCTGTCTACACTTTGAACATGTTGTCACAACTGAAATTTAATTCTAATCACATTACCTTTAAATTCTTTCCCTTATTTTCACGTTGTTGACATACATACGCTTCTTAAGTAACAATTTTTTAAAGAATACAGTTAAACATGGAACAAAATTAACTTATAAATAAAATACAGGTTTGAGTTGTGAAAAGCTGGAGCTGAAGGGATGAGAATTTTTCTTACAGAATCATCAGCTGAAAATGTATGTCAGATGAATGCCAACTGATTATATGGAAAGTAGCATTCTACCCTTTTACTTAAATATATTTGTATTGTGTTTAATATCTGAATTTTTTGTTGCTGCAAAGCAATTTTAAAAGTGTATCTTAATGAAAAGTGATTGATACTTCTTTAGGTCAAGATTGAGCAGGTTGCTATGGAACTTCAGCTTACTCCATTCACTGTACTTCTGCGATCAGTTCTGGATCAGTTACAGGAAAAGGATTCTGCTCGTATATTTGCTCAGCCAGTGAACCTTAAAGAGGTATGTTTTAAGCTCTGTTTACCTATGTACCTAGATATGACTTGGTCGCACTTCAAGAAGCAAACCATTGCAGAGTTAGGAGCAGTGTTTCCTTTTAATCTTCGATTATTCCGATAATTTACATTAGGAGTTATGTATGACTTACTGCTATGAAAGTCTCTTTATGCTCATATGCCCAAATAATTTCTGGGAAATACTTACAAGGATTAACAAAAGTACACATGGATCTTTTGCAGTAAGATAATTTGACACCTCGGAGGGTGTCTTAAAAATTTGGAATGTGGATACTGTCATCTTACTTGCAGTCGAGATTCCTTTTCATTCACTGGGATACTAGATTGTATGTATGTGCATATGCATGCAAATGTATGTGCACAACACATTTATACATGTGTGTAATGACATGTATACATGTCTGTATATGGTATAATAGTGTGCATATGCTTCATACACACAGATATTTTGTGCAGGTGTAAATACTGACATAAGTATGGCTGTGCATAAATGTGCTTAAAATAAGTACATGAAAACACAGAATTCTGAAAGCATGTAGTTTGGGCATCTGTTAGTAAAGCTCCAACCTTTTTCCTAAGATGCAGAATCTTGTAATATGTACTTCTTTTACTGTTTGAGCATTTGCAATATCAAAATATGCGACTTTAAGTTACGCTTTAAGATTTTTATTTGAAATGTTACAAAATAGTTAAGGTGGATAACCAATTTGTGTATTACATGTTTATTCAAAGGTTCCAGACTATTTGGATCATATTAAACATCCTATGGATTTTTCTACCATGCGAAAACGGTTAGATGCTCAAGGCTATAAAAACCTCAGTGAGTTTGAAGAAGACTTCAATCTTATCATAGATAACTGTATGAAATACAATGCAAAAGATACAATATTCTATAGAGCTGCAGTACGGTTAAGAGATCAAGGAGGTGTAGTTCTCAGGCAAGCTCGACGAGATGCTGAAGGAATCGGTTACAATAATGAAACTGGAATGCACTTACCTGAACGGCCGAAACTTGAGTCACCCCCACCTTTCTCTTGGGAAGATGGTAAGATGTTTTTTGGATTATTTCTAAGTTACATTTTTCGTTACACGCAATGTGTACATTTCATACAGATGTATAAGATTGTTGCTGTTCGGTTTGCTGACAAGGTTTCTCCTTCCCCCACCCCTATCAAAAACAGTGCTTGAAAGATTTGAGTGTTTCTATTTTACTAGATCTGTTATTAAAAAACAGTGTTAGCCAGATTCTGATTTTGTCTATGCTAGAGCCTAACTGAAAAAAGGTTTTTAAATTGAACATTTTTTTCCCATGATTGTATATACTTGTAAGTGATGGAAAATCACTACCAGTGCACATAAATCTAAGCATATTCTTAAATAATCTGCGGTTTTGGCCAAGAAGTGCAATAATTAACACTTCTTTTACAACCATGATCTTGCCCTTCTCTTTAGCAAAGAGATAATTTATTATGGTGGCAAGGCTTAATTATGTCTTCCTTCTGACCTTTTAATTCTCTGGTCTGCTATTTATATTTCTTGAGCAGAGTGCTCATCAAGAATAATAATTATACAGTGTGTTTGTTTCAACATTTCTTGACTTGTAATGGTGAAGCTACTAAGACTGATCTAAGATTTTTTGAGATTTTTAAGAATTCTGGCGAGTGATTTTTTTTCCTCCAATTGGTATTCAGGGAAATACTCTTGGAAATACTAACACATTTTCAATTATACATATTTGACTTCAGTGGATAGGTTACTGAATCCTGCAAACAGAGCACATATGTCCTTGGAAGAACAGCTGAGAGAGTTGCTAGAAAAACTTGATCTCACCTGTGCAATGAAATCCAGTGGGTCAAGGAGCAAAAGAGCAAAGCTGTTAAAGAAAGAAATCAGCAGTATTCGCAACAAATTAAGTCAGCAACACAACCAAGCTCCTCAAATAGAATCAGGTATTGGAAGTTTTGAAGAAGAAAGTGCAGCATTAGAACAAGATGGAGAAGAAGAAGGTAAGATTTTAAATCATGTTTAAATCAATACTGTTCTAAAACTTCAGTTGGGTGCTTTAATCATGTGAATTAAGGAATAAGTATAGTAAATTAATACTTTATTTAATTTTAAATGGACAGCCACCTAATTACAAGAAATATTTTAATAATGAGAGTGATCTTGTTAAACAAAACTTCCCTCCATTATTTCTCACAGGAGCAAGGCTTTAAACAAATATAGATGTTAAAAAACGAAAGTACAACCAATCTAATATGAAAAGGGGTAGGAAATGTCTGAGTAGGTAATATTTTTGTACTTTTGGAAATCCTCTGAAATGCCAAAATATGTACTAGGGATCATGAGAGCCTAGGTCAGTAGTACTGAAAACTGTGGCTGTTGCACTGTTTTTTGCAGTCTGTTTTTTATTCTCTACCTCATATTCTCAGGAGGGCAGAGTGTAGGTTTGTGTTAGGACATTTATTTATTTAAATAAAGCTAAGTGTTTGATAGGACATTAACAAAATTCAAGTTACAGAATCAAGTCAGACACATCTAACCATCCTTTCCCCTTTCATTTCTCTTCCTCCTCAAAACAGGGGTTAACATCTACTCTTAGTTAATTCCCACTGATTTTAATGACAGCAATATACTAGAAAGACCTAACTTTTTATTTCGGTTGAAATTTGCATTTTTAGTTTTTAAATCAGTTACTGGGGTCATTATAGCTCATTTAATAAAAAGTAACAAACAAGTTCTACCCATAATCAGCTCTTCTCCAAAAAGCTAAAATATTTTTCTGTAGGAGAGTTAGAAATATATTTCATTTTGAGTAAGTGTGTTGAATGAGAGGAGGAAAGAGCTCAAGGGAAGGTGGAAGCATGGTAATAAACAAAATAGTCTGTCTGCAGCTTGATACTACCAAAATTTTTTTTGTAATTTTTTACCAAAATAACTGTCCTTAAATGCCATTCAAAGAGCAATTTAGTGTTTAATTCTTAGTGTGACTAAGAGAATTCTTTTTAAACATATAACTTAGTTGAGACTTCAGCAATAGTAGTATGCAAAAGAAGTATGTAAATCAGCATGCTTATCTTGTTCTGGGGTCATTCAGTATTCTTAAAATGTTTAATGTGTTGAGTTGGTTTTAATTATTTTTAAAAAATCTTTTAAGCTACAATGTAACTGGCTTTAGATCTCTAGGAATGTTGTTTCTGGCAGACAATGAATACACTAGCTGGTTTTGCTTGTAGCTTAACTTTTTTATGACAACCTTTCACTGCAACTGTTGTGCAAAAAATGGTCTGAAAACGAGCAGTAGCTTTTTCTTCTGTTTACAGTGTACTTTTTTTAAAAAAGCATTATGAAGAGCATGATTTGAGAGCTGCTTGGCATTGCTGTTACAGTTCTGGTCTAGCAAAAAGTAATAGTCATTAGTTCTGATTTCAGTTCTGAAATGGAAGGTACCTAGATGAGTAAAAAGAATTTCCAGGAAGAAATTTGATTAAAGTAGTAGAATCCTATGCCCAGGACTTTAGAAGAGCTGTGAATTATCCCTTTGTGATTCTGTTTTCAGTTTCTGATCATGTTATAAATAGGGTACCAGAATAATCCCATGAAATTTAGGATTTATTGTTGAAATAAATAGTTCTTAGGTATTCTTCTGTGATTAAAAAGCTCTGGGGAGACCTAGTAGTGACCTTCCACTATCTGAAGGGGAAAATGGAAAGGCTGGAGATGGACTGTTAGCAAGGGTTTGTAGTGATAGGATGAGGGTCAGTGGTTTTAAATTAGAAAAGAGTAGATTTAGATTGGATGCTAGGAAAAAGTTCTTTACCATGATGGTAGTGGAAAAGTGGAACAGGTTGCCTAGGGAGATAGTTGAAGCCTCATCCCTGGAGATATTCAGGGTGACATTTGACAAGGCTCTGAGCAACCTGATGTAGGTGAGAATGTCCCTGCTTACTGCAGGGTAATTGGACTAGATGACCTTTAGAGGTCCCTTCCAACCCAAATTATTGTATGATTCTCAAGCTGTTTGTGAATATTTTCCAATTCATTGTAAGAAAATCGGAATTTATTCTCAAAGAGTTACTTTGGACATTCTGAATTACAAGCTTTTTTTGAGTAGTGGCAATTTAAATGTGCTTATCTGACATTTCATTCTAAATGTCTTCTTGAAATAGTGTTTACCAATTCTAATACACGTATGGCTTATGTGAGCATAACTGCACTTTAACAATATGGTTTTAATATGAACTATGCTAATGTTTGATTAAACCCCAAAAAAATGGAGCAGACATTTAGAAGCCATTGATTTTTAAGTAAGCATTGCTGAGCCCAAACCAAAGCAATATAGAGATTATATTTAGTCCAGTACAGATACAGGGCTTAAACCCTTGGTTTTTTACACCTTTTTTCAGGTGGTGTAAAAAAATTAATAAAATTTTAAAAATTCATGTCATAGCATAAATGTTATTTTGGTCTTGTACATTTACTCTTTAGTAAGCATCTTACTAATTTGTGTTCTGTAAGTTCCTTGTGGAAGCCAGAAGGAAGGTTCTAACATCTTTTTGAGTTGATAATTATGGGTTCTAGAGTTCTTCTGGTATTTGGGAATGCTGCAACAGTAGAATGTTTGTTTTCTTTCCCATCACTTGGGATGAAAAACTGAAACTACTTTTATATATTCACAGTTATCTCCCATTTTCTTTTCCTAGCATGGAGTTATTGGAATTGCCTGGGATATGACCATGTTGATCTTTTTTTTTAAGAAAAGGGAGAGGGTCTGTGGGAAGTAAGAAAAGCTGGTGCAGGTTGAGTTTTTGGATTTCTTCTGTCATGTCTTCATTGTCAAGTGTGTGTTTGCCAACTAGTGGCTGATCAAGCTGCAAGACTTTGGGGGTGTCTCATTTAGTTGTGGTTTTTTCCTTTGTTTATTTTTGGTAGGTAAACTTCTAGCACAACTGTAAAATAGCTTTGCAAACATTGCTTTTCTGTAAATTTTGTAACACATTTTTGCTCACTCTAGTAGATCAGGTTACAAATGCTTTTTTTTTTTAAATTCTTATCTGATAAAATTTGTCTTAGGAAATTAAGGTGAATATTGATAAGGTGAAGTAGATTAATTTTACTTGAATGGCAGTGTAGTTGCATTTAACAGACAATCATCCACCACCCCAACTTTTTTATTTTAAAGAACTGAGGTTTTAGTTAATGAAACTAACATAACTGCATGAGACGTAAAAATATTTACTCAGGTATAAATTGTTAACACCAACTATAAACACCTACTTTTCTATCCCTGTTACATTTCCAGTATAAAAGTAGGACCTACTAACTAGGACAGATTGTTGGTAGACAAGGTTTGTTTTTAAAATGTTATGCTTTGTTTCCAAACAACAATTTATTTGGTGGGCTGCACATTTATAGTGAGTTTTATAACAGACTTTATAACTACAGGTTTTCAAAAATCACACTCTATTTATAATTTTTTCAGGAGATAAATCTCCCCCTAAACTTGAACCATCAGATGCATTACCTCTTCCTTCAAACTTGGAGACTAATTCAGAACCACCAACCCTCAAACCAGTAGAACTCAATCCAGAGCAGAGTAAGCTTTACAAAAGAGTAAAATTTGATAATGAATTATATAGCACTTCCATTCAGAAAGAAATAAATGGACACACTCCAGAACACTTACTTGACAGTAATCTCAATGAGTCGACTGTTTCTGCTGTAGCTGAGTCATCAACTGATGTAAACAGACGTACATCCATTCTCTTCTGCAAATCGAAAAGTATAAGCCCCCAAAAGTCTGCAAAGAACACTGAAACCCAGCCAACTTCTCCACAGCTAGGGACCAAAACCTTTTTGTCTGTAGTCCTTCCAAGGTTGGAGACACTTCTGCACCCAAGGAAAAGATCAAGGAGTGCATGTGGAGATTCTGAGGTTGATGATGAGTCCCCTGTAAAGCGCTTGGACACAGGTAAATGTTACAAAACTTCCTTGAATGGATGTATCTTGAAAGTTAACATACCTTTTTTTTTTTGACATACATGTAATTGTTAATCTTCAGGTTTTACCACTTGAGCAGTTTTTCCTTATAGTGGAGTAGTTACTGTTCAGAAAATTACTAACTCATTTTTGTGTTTGCCCTATGCAATTAGACTTAGTGAACCCAGTTTCCCTTGTCCACAGTTTTCAGCTTAGCCATGGAATCTTCACGTTTACATGTATGGGTGGGGGATGTGTTTTTTATAAAGCTGTTTACAATTTGCTTTTATTGTTCAATATGAAAGCTGTGTCAGCTTCATTTTTGAAATTTCCCTGCAAGTTTACCTGGAAACTTAATACATTGTGCCAAAACACATACTCTTGTAAGCAGGAACTTGGAAAATATGTGTTCCATGTATGGCTTCATTTTGCTATAGTGTACTCCAAGCATATTTTAACATTCTGAAATTGATAACTGTGTATGAGGTAGTTTGTATACCCATGTGTTTCATGGAAGTATTAAAATCCCAAAATATAATGACATTTCCCGTGTTTCTTCTGGTTAGTCTGTGCACTTGAAGTGAATAAATTTGAAGAATCTAAGAGTAAGATTACACTCATTGTGAGACTTGTCTAAAGAACATTAAAAAATAGGTTATCTTGATACAATGGTATAGTACAGTTGGAGACATTACTTGCACCTTTTATTATCCAATAAATAAAATTATGGCTTGCTAAGTTTGAATAAACTTTCTTCAAAGAAGAAGAGCAGCATAAGGAAATCACTTAAGTATATTTCCTCAACATTAGCCATAACCATTGCTATGGCTTCTATATTACCTTTGAAATAAATACTATGTTTTGTTGTCATGTTGATAACTCACACACAGGTATGAAAAACAGCATGTGATTTATTTTTTGTGTGTCTTTGAATGAAAGCTGCAGGAATGTAACTTAAACATTCATTAGATTTGTCCATGGGTCCTGAGGAAACTGGTGGATGAAGCTGTTAAGCTACTATCCTTCATATCTGAAAAATGGCAGTCTGGTGAAGTTCCCACTGACTGGACAAGGGGAAAATTATCCACATTTTTAAAAAGAGAAAAAAAGACTCCAGGGAACCACAGGCCATTCAGTCTCATGTCTGTGCCTTGCATGATCATGGAGAAGATTATCCTAGAAGCATGGAAAATAAGGAGGTGATTAGTGGCAGCCAACATGGCTTCACCTAGGGTAAATTGTGCCTGACAGCTTTGTTGGCCTTCTACAGTGGGGTTACAGTACTGGTAGAAAAGGGAGGAGCAACTGATGTAATTTATGTAGACTTGTGTAAATTATTCATTGCAGTCCCACACAATATCTTTGTTGCTAAAATTGGAGAGACATGAACTTGTCTGATGGACCATTCAGGGGATAAGGAATTGGCTGGATGGTCCAAATCAAAGAGTAATGGTCAATGGCTTGATATTCAAATGAAGACCAGTGACAAGTGGAGTTCCTCGGAGTTCAGTGTTTGGATCAGTGCTGTTGAACAGCTTTGCCACTGTCCTTGTCACTGACATCGAGCACATCCTCAGCAGGTTTGCTGATGGCCCCACGCTGTGTGCTGCAGTCGACATTCTGGAGGGAGGAGAGGACATTCAGAGGTACCCTGACAGGCTTGAGAGGTGGGCCCCTGCAAACTGCATAAAGTTCAACAAGGTCAAGGGCAAAGTCCTGCATATGGGACAATCCCAAGAACAAACATAGGCTAGGCAGAGAATAGATTGAAAACAGCCCTAATAAGGACTTGGGGGTACTGGTTCATGAGAAGCTCAACATGAGCTGGCAGTGTAGGCTTGCGGGCCACAAAGCCAGGTCTATCCTGGGCTGCATCAAAAGAAGCATGGCTAGTAAGTCAAGGGAGGTGATTCTTCCCCTGTACTCCCCTCTCATGAGATGACACCTGGAATACTGCATCCAGGTCTGGAGTCTGCAAGATAATAACAATAAGCTCTTGGAGCAAGTCCAGAGGAGGGCCGTGAAGATGGTCAGGGGGCTGGTGCCTCTCTCCTATGAATACAGGCTAAGAGAGTTGGGGTTCAGCCTGGAGATGAGAAGGCTCTGTGGAGCCCTTATAACAATCATCAGTATCTGAAGGGGGCCTACAGGAAGGCTGGGTTTTAAGGGCATTTAGTTATAGAAGAGGACAAGAGGAACAATGTCATTTAGGACAAGAGGAAACAGGTTTAAGTTCTGCCAGAGGAGGTTCAGGTTGGATTACTAGGAAAAATTTATTCACTGAAAGAGTAGTGAAGCATTTGAACATGTTGCCAAGGTAGGTGGTGGAAATCAAGATCTTTGGGGGAGCTCAAAAAATGGGTATAAATGGTGCTTCATGAAGTGATTCAGTGGTTATGGTGGTGTACGACTTATGGTTGGACTTGATGATCTTGAAGGTCCTTTCCAGCCATGATGATTCAATGTAAATATTCTGCGAGGGGGAATAGTTTCAACCTGGAAGGTGGTAGATTTAGGTTGGGTATTACAAGAAATTCTGTACTGTGAGGATGGTGAGACACTGCAACATGTTGTCCAGGGCAGTTGTGGCTCCCCCCTCCCTGGAAGTGTTCAGGGCCAGGTTGGATGGAGCTTTGAGCAATGTGGTCTAGTGGGAGGTGTCCCTGCCCTTGCAGGGGGGGTTGAAATTAGATGATCTTCCAACTCAGACCATTTCTATGATTCTGTGATTCCACGATAAAATAAGCAATTGCAGTGACATTTAAGAGAATAAATCCTCCTTGTGATTTATTTTATACAAAAAAGCCCATAGTATTAACTCCCTCACAATTAAAAATCCTTTGCTTATTTCATGATTTATATTATTACAATAGAGGGAATTTTGAGCAAGAATGATGGAGGTCTTGGTGAACATTTGGAGCCTTGGTCTTTTTTCAAGGCTCACAAAGTGTGTGCATGCATAAGTTATAATATGCATTAATATTATAGAAATTTTTCTTGGGTCTCAGACCTTTTAATTTCCTCTAAAGTACTATCTTTAGGGGTTTTCCTAATGTGTTGTTAGCACCCAACTTGTGATTTCTAAGATCAGTGTAACTGAATTTTCCATAATAATGTTTCTAGAGGTCCTTCTGTTTTTCTTGATACTGTAGGAATTGTGGAGCTTTTTACTGTGTTCTGGCATTTCATTTTTTTGGAATGCTTGGTTCGTTTTGTTGGCCCAGGTAGAAAAAAAAAATGTCATACTTCTCTGTGTGCTTCCTTAGTGCCACTTAACACTGCTTTTTCTGTGTGATGTAGATGGTAAACACAGAACTGTAAGATTTCTTAAAGGTATTTTTAAAAAAATTGCAAATTTGGAGATGCATGCTGTTTACAAATGCAGTTGGCACAATGTTGGGGTTGAGTATAGATGAACTACCTTCAAAATTGCAGGCTGAGAGACCATCAAGTCTGTTTTGTCAGGTAATTAAGGTAGAAAAATTGATCAAATAAACATTTTATTTGACATCATAGAATAGTTTGAGTTGAAAGGGACCTTTAAAGGTCATCTAGTCCAACCCCCACATACATCATCTACATCTGATTGAAGAGGTGGTTAGTCATAAATAAGAATCGGTTCACTCCAACACTGACTTTGGGCACTGAACCTGGAAGACAAAAATTCTAGTGGCTTAGGACTCTTTTCTTCTGAGTGGAGAGAGAGGGAGGTAGTTGCCACAGAATGGGGATCTGCAATACGAATGTCCCTCAGAAAAGGCTAGTCTCTGCATTTTTTCCCCTTTTCCCTTTTTTCCCCATACACGAGGCAAGATTATGTAGCTATGTGCATGATAGAGAGGACTTTCCGGTCCTCTATAAAGAAGAATTATGGTAGCATTAAGCTTTTACTGTATCATACAAGTTCTTCCCTGAAACCCCCCTGAATGTGGGGCAGTTTATGTAGCCATTGATGATCTTTGCTAAGTGTGGACCTGGTATTGGCATCTGCCACTCGCTTTGGCAGGGACTTCTGACTTTGTAACTAAACTACTGAAAGAAATGGTGAGGATTCACTGGGCTCTTGGAACTTCTTGCTCTGTGAGTATCTTTCCAAAGATGTTTTTTGTTCTCAACAATACATTTTCCTTAACCCCTCGGGTACCGAGGAAGAGTAATTTAATATTGTGTGAGCTGGGTTGTGAAGTAACTTTCTATGTATGCTCTTTCTGGAGAGGGATGTAAAATAAAAAGCCTTCACCAAATGAAAGGCCTGACTCTTAAAGAAGAGTCTGGCACTTTTATAAGCAGCCTGGGTTTTTTGGCTTGGTTTGGTTTGGGTGGGTTTTTTTGTTTGTTTTTTTGTTTTAGTTTTGTTTGTTTGTTTGTTTTCCGCTGTCCTCCCTTATTTTGTCCTAACTTGTGGAACATTCTCAGTGGTGACAATTATCCTGTCTCCTGAGGGTTTTTTATATTTTTTTCAATATAACTTCAGTTTTCGCTACAGTGTGCAGATGTTCACATTGGAGACAATATGTCTGCAAAATCCTCATTTGTTTCTTCTGCTCTCAAATCTCTGAAGGATATTGCTCACTCCAGCCTTCTCCTTTTTTTACAGTCTATCAGTATAAGTTGGTATTAAAATTGGTGGTGTTCATATAACCAAACAGGTGTCCTTCTTAGGTGTCATTAAGTCACCTAAACATTCTTAAATTCTTCATATTTCTTGTGGGCTTTTGGTTTATTGAATTTAGTTCTGCTCTGTACTTAATAATTTTATTCAATCCCTGGTTTATTGCCTTAGGCACAATTTGTGGGTTGGTTTGGGGTTTGGTTTTTTTTTGTTTGGTTTGGGTTTTGTTTTGGTTTGTTTTTTTGGCATATTCTACATATAAAACATAAAGTTGAAGCCCAGCTATTATGCTGGGTCCTACACTTGGGTCATAACAACCCCATGCACCTCCTGCAAGCTTGGGGAAGTGGGAAGGTACCTATCAGAAAAGGGCCTAGGAGTTTTGATCAGCAGCCAGATGAATATGTACCAGCAACATGCCCAGGTGGCCAAGAAGCCAAGTGGCATCCTGGCTTGTATCAGTGATCATGTGGCCAGCAGGACCAGGGAAGTGCTCATTCCCCTCTACTCATCACTGGTGAGGCTGCACCTTGGATCCTGTGCTAAGTTTTGTGCTTCTCACTACTAGAAGGACATTGAGGTGCTGGAGCATGTCCAGAGAAGGACAGCAAAGCTGGTGAAGCATCTGGAGAACAAGTCTCATGAGTAGTGGCTGAGGGACCTTTTGTTGTATGGTCTGGAGAAAAGGAGGCTCAGGAGACCTTACTACTCTGTACAACCACCTGAAAGGAGGTTGGAGCAAGGCGGGTGTTGGTCTCTTTTGTAATAATAAATGATAGAGAAAATGGCCTTCAGGTTGTGCCAGGGGAAGTTTAGGTTGAAGAAAAGAAACTTCTTTACTGAAAGGGTTATGAAGCACTGGAACAGGCTGCCCAGGTTGAGTGACCATCCCTGAAGGCATTTATAGGATGTGTACGTGTGGTGCTTAGGGAGGCAGTTTAGCACTGGACTTGGTAGAGATAGGTTAATGGTTAGAGTCAGTGATCTGAAAGGTCTTTTTCCAACCAGGACATTTCTTTAAGCTAAGTAGCCTAATATTTTGTGACATTTTTAGTTGGTGGCTCTCTGCTGTGTTTCCTGTCACCGTACCCAGATGTAGTTTCTTGGGTTGCATAGAGGTTATGTACACATAAGCCGGTATCCCATAGAGTGAAACATGAATTACCTGAGACTAGGTAAAATACTTGAAACAAAGTTGCTTTTATTATGTTGGTACCAAAACACGCTGTCACTGGCTTCATCAGACCATGAGTTCCTAACACGCTAATACTCTCCTCGCTTTCAATTTTCTTTCTCTCCTCTTTCTTTTTTTTTCCTCTTCCTTCTCTTTTATCCTCCCTTCAAAGCTGTTATAACACAGCTGTCACTTAGAAGTTACTTTCTAACAAAATGTCATTGGAAAACTTAGAAGTTTTCATCTCCTTATGTGAAATAGCTCTTGAGGTACAGAAAGCCTGGAAAATTACATCCAAAAGTGCAGCTTGGTAACTTAATGAAGTAACTCATCATTGGCTAATTCAAGGATTGCAGTTTACTGGATTGTCCTGTGTGTCATCACCAGTGTCAAAGACCTCTGGTAAACATTTCTGCCTTCTTTTAGATGGCAACTTCTGTTCCAGTTCCTATTCCCTGTCCAAGAATGAGGCACAAATTAAGAACTAAATAGCTGTTCAAGGGGGTGGGGGGAAGTAAATGCTTTTTTGGTTTTGGTTGGTTGGTTGGTTTTTTTTAACTGAATGTGGTTACGTGAGATAGTTCTGAAGTTCACCCTTCCCTCTGTTTTATTTTCTTTGGATACTGTGTCCAGGAGTTGTTCTTACAACTACAGGGAAACATTTACTTTCAAAGAAGAAAAAGTGTGTTGGCAAAAGCTCTGTATAAAATCCTTTAAATAGTAATTTAAGAAAAAGAAGTTAGTTCCATTTAGGAAATTGAATAGCTTGCCTTTATAGGTCCTGCTAGGCTACTCTGAAAGACTAGGTGCTAGTTTTTTTATATTGATAGATACTTAAAATGCTTTTTCACTATGTAAGTTTAGAATGAAAATAATCCTTACTTAAATTATTAATAACTCTTCAAGTTTTCTTTTGTATCAGGATTCAGTTGGTATGAAAATAAAAACCCTTAAATGGAAAACGTGTAAGAAAGTACTTTTTTCTTAAGGTTCTTTACAGTTTGCATAATTCAGAAAAAAAATATCCTGGTCATAAATCCTCATAAGTAGGTTTTTTCCAAGATAATTAGAAGTTCATGGTCCTAACTGGTACTCACTTTCTGTAGTCATATTTCTTGGACCCTGAAAGACATACTGCTGATGTGTATTCTTGAGGCACTTCAGTCTTGTATTTTACAATCAACTGTGTATGTTTTACATGTGAAAAATCTTAGAAAGTAGAGCTGACTAAAGAATTCAATTTGTACAGTTAGTTTTAAGTTCTTCAAGTTTTGTGTTTGCACTTTTTAATGGTATTTTCTATTATACTACTTCTGTCCTCAGTCTTTTTGGATCACTAGAACAATTGATACTCTTTAGAAGAAGTTTTACAATTTTTTGATGAATGTTTCTGCTTGTATGCTCTTTTTTTTCCTTTCAGATCTCTCTGGAATATTTTCAAACTTCTCCATTACTTGCCTTCTGCTTGTATATTTTAATGTCTTGAAAAGTCATCCTATAATACAGTGATCCTGTTGTTGTAGTGCATAGAGCAACAGACAGTCCTTATCTTGTGGGAAGCTCTAGTTATTAAATATTGATTAGTTTTCCTTTCTGTTGTGCAGTTCAGATTCAACTGTTTTAGAAAACTTTCATCTGATCAGTTGGAGACACTTCTTATTCCCAGGTTTTGAGGAAAATTAGTAGTTAGAGGATGAATTCCTTAGTATTCTGCTGAAGCATATAAAACCTTGACTATTCAGTAAGCCTCCAAACTGTATTCATTATGTGTAATTTAAGCTGACAGAGTTAAAATTTTCTGTTTAGGGTCTTGGAAACTACTGCTTTTAAGTGTGTAGGTGCCACATCATTGGCTCACACTGGGCTTTCTTTGCTGTCTGTGGCCATGACCAAATTTTAAGCAAGTTTTAAAAGCTGTGTTCTTTTATCCATTCTGTTCATACCAGTATATAATAAATTCTCTTAAATTAGGGCTACCGCCTTCTTACTCTTACTGGAGAGATTTTTAGATCCTTTTCAAAACCATGTTCTCAATGGATATCATGCACATGGAAATTAGATTCTCTGCTTTCAATGACTTGTGTATATTTTCTTTTTCAAGAAGGAGAACTGAATCAAAATGAAGCTTTTAATCTAGTTTTTCCCTGCTTAAGACTTTAGTGGAGTATTAGAATTAGAATATGTGAAACACTTGTATCATTCTCACTGTCTCTGGACACTGCTGTGTAAGGATGGCTTATATATTTGAAAGCTCTATTTCCTTTCAGAGAGACTTAATGGCTTTTTCACTGTCTTCCAGGTTCTCATATTAACTAATATCATGCTGGGTATTTGTATCTTTGGATCCTAATTATTTTCTATTATCCTCAACATGGAATGGAATTCAATTAAATGATCATTTGGGACGCAGAAAGACAATTACATTTGAAGTAATTATTTTGGATCATGTTGGAAACACCAGCCATCCTTAAAACAAAACAAAACAAAAATGAACACTGTTGGAGGAAGTCTTTGACATATATGAAACTATATTCTTCATTCAATATATTGCCCTATTTCCGTAAGTTACAAAGTTGTACATGTTGTAGTGTATGTGAGACAAATTTGGTCACAGATTTTTACCAGCCCCAGCATTCTTATTCCTAGAACATGCTTTGTGAGAGTAGATCAGTTTCTCTGTCCATCCTCTTCCCTTCCCCAAAAACCAGTCTTAATCTTTGGAGAAGTAAAGCATACAAAAATAATGCTTTACCTGTTTTCGTGTATTTATGTAGTTCTAATAAAATACACATTTTTTTCATTAAGAAATATATATATATGAAGACTAACATCAGTGATGTGGAGTAAGTGTCTTAAGTCAGGACTTGATTAGTCCTTACTTGGTAAAATGAACCTGATACTAAGAGCTGGTGCACTGTATGCAGTTAATTTTTGAATGCTTGTACTTCTTTAGTGTTTGAAATTATTTAATGGTTTTCACAATTTTTCATCTCTTCAGCTGTAGCTTCAACACAGCATTTTGCTTTACATTTGGATATGCTTGGGTTTGCATTGAGCTATGCATAATATAATTGCTTTAGAATAATCTTACACAAGTTCTGCTTCTTTATTTTTGCTTCAGCAGAACTGCAAGATGGGATTACAGACTGAAATGCACAGTTCTGTATTCTGCATCAGCATTTTGTATGTTTGTGGAGCGTGCTGCTCCTTGGACTGTCATAAATTTTGTTCCTTTGTAATTTTTTCCAGAATTCTGCTTCCTTTCCAGGGTTACTTTTTCTTACTTTGGTTAATTTTGGTACAGGGAACAAGATTCTAATTTCCTTGATGTTGGTAGCCAGTGAAACTTTTAATTGCAGTTTAAGAATAAAAAGTTGAAACTTCCTCTGATAAATATAACTTTCAGGGCAGTAAGAAACCAATGAAAAAGTACTGAGCTGACAATTTCTGGCTTACTTTCTTTTTCTTCTTAGTTTAAGTTCCTTTTTAGTGTTTATTTTTTAAATGGTTACTTGTGTTGTATGCCATAATAGCCATGGCACTGAATTTCCTATGTAAATTGCATTTTAGAGCTGAAGATTGGGAATGGCAGTAAACCTGCATTTAAGATCAATGGCAGACTTCACTATTTGTGAATTCCTTTTTTAAATGAAAAATTTCAGAGTTCTGCCTCTGAGAGTGGATTGTGTTTTTAAGACAATTAAAAACAGGAAAATAAAAAGGAATCAACTGCTAATTAAAGGTTGTAGTTTAATGTTTGAGACTTGGTTTTTGGTTTGGTTTTGTTTCGTTGTGTTTGGTGTTTGTGGGTGGGTTTTTTTTTGGGGGGGGGGGTGTTTTTTTTCAGTGGGAGAGGGGGAAGGATTCTCATTCAAGAATGTTTGTGAGGGGCAGTGAGTAAGAAGTTCAGTACCTGAACTAATAAAACTGTGGAGAAAGTTCATCTGGTCTAACAAAATCATGAGGTTTTGGAAAATAGAAAAGGCTCATACAGGTTTGTTGCAGGCTGACTCAGGCTACCAATCTGCTAAAGCAGGATGAGTTATTTCTCCCATGGGTTTGCTTTATTTGACATTCTTAGTAATATGCAAAATGTAGTAAATGCAAATTCCTTAAAGCAAATGGGGATCTTCTTTAAACTCATTTGTTCAAGTAGCTACAGGAAAATGCGTGTTTATTGATTCAAGGGAGGAAGAGTTCTGTATTCATTTAAACAAAAAAAATCCCAATTACAGCGTGTAAATCTGTTAATCTTTTCTGTCGGTGATACCATAAAGCACTTGTATTGTCTGTTTTTTTCTGTCAAGTAACAAAAGTCAGTTGGTATCTGGTGCCTCTGTGACTAGATATTAGCATGTTTTGTTTAAAGTAAGTGAGGTCTTCCTTAAAAATAACACCTATTCCTTATGATTTCTGAAAATTAGATTGCATAAACTGAGTTTCATGGATATATTTTGGAATATTGCTTCTGTTTATAGGCTGCATCTTGTGTTTTTCATGCTTCCACAAGAGAGAGTGAAATCTGTCTGAGAAGCTCTAAATGCATTTCCACTCTAATATTCATTATGTTTCAGACAAAGGTTGAGACTTTTCTTCCTCTGCTAATGACCATTCCACAGATTGCTTACTGTAATCTTAAAAACTTGCATTAGTGAATCAAATAAGTCAATAAGCTCCTAATGGAGGTTATGTTTAAACTAGTACAAGACTGGACTGAAATTAATAAAGGGATTTCTTCCATAATTGTCTTACAGTATAATACTTTGTAGAGAGCCACATGAAGTTATATAACTTTATTTGATTGTCTGAATGAGCAAGGATCACTGTGAACTTCAGGACTGATAATAGGATGGCTGGGATGGGTAGCTCTTTCTTGTGGTATTAGAACCATGCTTCTTCTATGCCTGAAGTAAAATCTTTAATTTATTGTGATGAAAAATATACTAATTGAATTTGTATTAAAATTTTGTTTGCTTGTCAGCTTACATATTGCAGTAGCTGATTGCAGGCTGGTACTGTTGTCTTTAGCCCAGTTAATTTCTGTTGATATTCTTGAGCATGTGGGAGGGAGGGAGGGCGGGTTTGGTTTTTTTGGGGGGTGGTGGTGTTTTTTTGTGTTTTGTTTGTAGGTTTTTTTCTTAATTTTTAGTCCTAATTTTGCTCTCATCACCTTTGGGAAAGTCCTCAGAACCCTATCTTCAATTTTTCTCTTTAATCAAATGTGGAAATGGTTTAGTAAGACATACACTGCTTGTGAATTAGCAGAACAGGATTGGTGGCAGTCATTCAAACAGTAGCATGTAATAGAAAAGTGCTTTTATGTTTCCATTACAATTATGAAATTAAAATATAATATCTTTGGATGTATATAAACTTGTGCCAGAGAAAGAATAGTCAAAAACAGTAATGTGCAAAATGATTGATTATTGATCACAGCGAACAGATGCGGTAATGTTGTGAGGGAATCCCTACCACTCTACTTCCCAGTGATAGAAATGTATTTTCAGCATTTCTTGACATAGTGTTACAACTTGACATTCTAATGAGTGTTATGTTGACCTGGGAAATCTGCCTAGTTTGCAACTTCTGTTTGTTTTGTTTTGTTTTCTACCCAGCTTCTGGAGCCTGACTGTCTTAATAGTTGGAAAAATTACGTACATAGAATGACTTGATATTCTATTTGGCATTTTCAATATTAAAATCTTAAATTTTTTATAATGTTACCTAAATTTCCATCCTACCTTTAAAATCTTAACTACATGAACTTTGTGTTTATAATACTCCGTTTGAAATTAAATATTTTGGTAGTGTTCCTGTTTTCTTTTTCATCACATCAAAATACTTGGAGGTACAGGACAATAATGATACCATGTGTAAATACAAAACATTGTTAATGAAAACGGTGGGATTTGCAGTTTGATGCAGTTTATTTTTGTGTTATACTGTAGGTTTGTCAAATGGTTTTGGAGATGGAAATAAAGAGAGAGCGTTAGATGACACTCCAGGAAGAAAGGTTGAACCTCGTCGCCGTTGTGCATCAGAATCTAGTATTTCATCTAGTAACAGTCTTTTGTGTAATTCAAGGTAAATATATAACTGAGACTAAATACATCAGTTTTCTATATTGGTTGTGCCACACATCAGAGGATTGCATAAATTTTAGGAAAAACATTTCAGTTTTCTCCATCCTGTGTCAAACTTGAGATACCTTTTAGGATTACTAGTACTCTTTTGTTTAATTCAAGTTATTGCAGGTCTGGGCACTTTATACTTGACTACTTCTCTTGCTCTGTATGGGTATGTGTTCACAGTACCTTCCTAATTCTGAACACCAAAAATTAATGTGTTTATTTTGGTGAGAGGGGGAGAGAAGCAATTTCTAAAGCAGTCTTGTAGATAGGGCAATTGAATTCACATCCTGTGGAACTGTAGATTCTCCATCTGTGATTTGCAGTACAGGCTAGTTACTGCAGGGATGATAATATCTGCATATCAACTATTGACCTTGTCTTTGTGAAGCCTGTTGTTGAAGATAGGACTGTCAGAATGGTCACCTGTTGCCACTGATAAATATTTCTCCATCACCAATGGTGCAAAAACTTCTAAAAGCAGGCTAATCTCTGGGTAAATGGTAGTGGTATCCATTCCTAGGCTATGAGGATGGATTATACTAGGAATATAGGATAAATCTGTTGGAGAGAAAAAGGCAGCTTTATTTATTTGTTCAAGATAGGTATAAAACTGTCTAAGGGAATGGTTGTGTCAAACAGGCTTTCAGAAGCAGAATTTAACATTGCATCTCTTCTAGATGGGATAAACTGAGAATCTAGAAGAACTGCTGATCAAATTCTATGATCTCTTAAAGAAAAATCCCATTTTGTGCATAGACATTCCACAATTGAAAGACTTAAATCTGTAGTGAAAAATGAAAGAGAAAATATTGTTTCCTCTGTAAGGGGGCAGCTGGGGCAGAGTTAGCATATTTTCCTCTGAACCAGTATCCACTGTAACACTGGAGACAAAGCAATTCCTCATTTGTGTGTGTATAACTAGTACAGCAGTCGGTGCAGTTGCATACTGTTTGTCTTTTGCTGATAACCAGGCAACTCTGTGCATCAAAACAATCTTGGGTTTGGCTTTTATATTGCTGTTTGTCACATAAAATTTGTTAGAGCTTGCTGCTCTGGTTTACTGTTTACTGATGAATTTTAAATTCTTTTTCAGGGTCTTGATTTATAGTGAGTAACATTAATTATCAAGTAATAGTTTTAATATTAATACTTTCTGTAGTTTCAGCCTACCAAAGTGTGGTAAAGGTAAACCTGCACTTATTCGAAGACACACACTGGAAGACCGAAGTGAATTGATATCATGCATTGAAAATGGAAACTATGCCAAAGCAGCAAGAATTGCAGCTGGTAACTATAAATAATTGTATTCTTGACAATAATGTATAACTATAATTTTGTACATTTTGACCAATTCTAGCATTCTTTCTTTTGCTGCTAAAGTACTTCAAACTTTCTGATAGTGTTGATAGTACTGCAGAAGCACTGGTTTCTGCTTTTGACTCTTTTAAAGGCTTTATATGAGAAAGACTATATTGAAAGTGTGTTACTTAAAGTGATCAAGCAACTACAAGCAAAACTTAGCCTGGAGGGCTGTTTGTGGTTCTGCCAATATTTTTTCTTTGTTGCACTCTTCGGCTTAGCGTTTACTCCTCATGCACTGTTCTGCATAAATGTGTTGACAGATGGATAACACATGGTCTGCTTCAATTCAGGAAAAAATGGAAATTAGGAAGAAGTGGAAACTTCTAGGAATTTAGAATATAGTAAGTTACTATAACTAGTAAATATAAATATAAATAACTACTAGGAAGTAGTTATTTTAGGGAAATAGCTATGTTGATACATTTCCCACCTGTTTCAACATTTTAATTGCAGTACAAGATTTAAGTAGGTCATCTCTTCTGTAAGTAGAACTATGTTTGTGTAATACAGTGTTCCCATGCTGAAGTTAGGTATCAGCCTTGTGGTGTCTAGCAGGCCTGTCCTTAGTTCCTGACCTTACAACTCTTCTCCCCCACGTCCTGGATGTTCCGTGTCCAAGACTCTTTCGTGTCTTTCTGTTTCTTTTCTCTGACACTTTGTCCTGGGTAGTCTTATATTTAACAATTTTGACTTTAAATTCCTGTGCCTGTTTTTTCAGAACTCTCCTTGATCTCTCTTAATTCTGTCTCTTCAGATACATTCTACAGCTTCCTAAAAAGAGAAGCAAATAACATTTAACAACAATATTTTACATATCACTAGATATTCTGTCTAATTTAAGCTTTTTCAGCTGCCTTCTGCACCCTGCTAGCTCAGCAGATCAAAAAGAACAACTAAGTAGGAGTGAAAACTCCTTACATTCTGTGCATAACTGGTATTTAATCCTTATTTAATTTTATAAGGAAAACCCCAGATCTTATGAAGAAAATTAGAGTTGTTCATTCGACAGAGTACATATGTTTTATAAACAAACACAGTGCTTACAGTTATGCTATCTTGAGGTCCAAGGAATATCTTGCTTCCATTCCCAAGATGCTGGCTCAGCAGCTATGGTATGGGATGTTGTAATACTGCAGTTGTGATGGGATTCAGTTTTGCAGTGATAAATGGATGTAATCATTGTAGTTCATACATACTGAAAACAATTGTTCAAACTCAGTGTCACAAGTACTGTTGATACCACAAGCCCAAGCATATGAGTTAGGATAATATAACAGATTTTCTGTTACACTGCTGACATGTTCAGCATTTTTGATGTCTGAGACTGACATATGCTTTAGATCCAAGTCTGCTCATTGGACAGATTAAGACTATTATGGAAAAATATGTTCTATATTGAAATACGAAGATTATATTATTAATTCAGAAGCAATACAAATAGTATAAATACAGAAGATGGATTAAAGTTTCGCGAGTGACTCAGAATTATGTCTAAAATTGGGGGCTTGATAGGATTTTTTCTGTTCTCAAATAGAGTTATCTGTACATAAGAGCTTGTCCTTTGTGTGCAAGAGGACTGGAAGATGAGTATACACATGCTATGAGTGATTTTTCATTAATAACTGCTGCATTACAGAGATGTGCTGAGGTTTGTAGGTCTTGGGTTCCTTTATAGGGTCAGGTAGTTGCTGTGCTGAAGTGGCAACATGTTCGTCTACCTGTCCTTCCTGAACCTTGCCCAGTCTTTTTGCCTGGCTATTCCTTGTTCCCTAATCCTGGGTTCTTATCTAGGTCTCCTGTTCCCAGGCTTTCTCATGCTTTTTGTCCCAATTTTCAGTTCTTTGTCCTGTGAGTTGATCCCCCTTGTTGTCAGTTTGTGGGGTTTTCCCTTCATTAAATCTTGGTGATGATTTTTTTAAGTGGTGTAGATACTGTCTTTCCCTTTAGTCACATCAGACTGGTGAGCAAGAGGGGGCAGGGGGTATTTGACTTAAAAAAGTTAATTTCCTTTCTGCCTGGCCTGAACAGCTAACACTGCCATCAGAGAGAACATCTTGTCCAGCCAAGAGTTACATGGTAAAAGGAAGGTCTGGATTTATCATTTGTGCTAAAGAATGATCCATCTATGCTGCAGATACCACAGTCTCCTCTTGGATGGCAGTAGTTTTGAAGCTGAAATATGCTTGGTGTCAGTGGATTTGTCCACAGATTGAGGTGTTAGAAGTTTCATCTGTAAATAAAAAAAAGAAAAAGAAAACAGTACTGTGGGCTATCAGTCTGGTCATCTTTCAGTAAAGTAGACTGTCCTGTTTGTGACTGAAGTTTTTGGTTTAAAACCTATAAAAGGCCTATGAAGAGCTCACATTCCTTGCTGTAAAACATGTCGATAATGGATTTGAAGTTCTTAGCTCTGCTTTTGAAGAGGAAAGTGCCTTAAAGTAGTAGGAGTAATTATTTAAAATCTTAAGCAATACATTGTCCTGATTGGCAAATTAATTTTCTCTCATAGCTTGAGGAAGCAAAGGGGGTTTTATGTTGTAAAACAAAGCCTACTAACCGTATGTGCTAGCATAGCACCCCCCTATCACCATGCTGAATAAATTCTGAATAGGAAAAATTCTGAGACTCTTCCCTAGTGCCTATCCACCTGAAAAGTCTCTCAGGGAATCTAGCTGCATGCTTGACCTTTGAATCGTCATTAAAATACCATTTTCTTTTTTTCATATCACCTCTGCAGCTGAGAATAAAAGAGATTTCTTTTCTTTCTTGTTAACTGTCGTGCAGAGGAGGACTTAATGCTGTTTTTGTGTACCAGATACAATTCTCTATCTGTTTTTCAAAGTAGTCTTGTGTATGCAGGATACATGAATCTAAACCTTCAGGACTCTTTCTTAAGTGGCACATGAATACTTAACATACTAGTATTAACAGAGCAGACAAATAAAGAATTTGCCTAAATTGCTTTTTTAGTTGTGTTCAAATGTTCTGTTTTATTCTGATGTTATTGAAATGTTCTGCCTTTCTGTAATATCCAGTATTTTATGTATTCAGCTATACTCCAAGAAGTATAAGCATTGTCTGCATGTACTACCTTTGTGCATATTATTAAGTTTATAAATCTTAAGACTACTATTCTGGCCTTTGAGAAAGTAAAGAATGTCTAGAATGACCTCTTTAAAAATACACAGAAAGGAACAAACAAACAAAATAGTACATATAGTAACTGTTTTTCCAAGGTTGTGCAAGAAACAGTATAAATAAGACCAATTATTTTCTCACTTCTGTAAAATGTGAGAAAAATTAAAGCTCTCATTAAAGCTCTCCTGGAAGGCCTGCTGGGGTTGATGGCAATGATCCCTGTTTTCTTTAAGAGACTTGTTCAAGGTCTTAAAGAAACTGGAAGAATTGCCTTTGTTTCTCCTTCTCTCTCATATCCACACCTATAGTAGAACCTATAACAACATGGCAAGTTATCCTGAACTATTGCATTTGGATAATTGATGTTATGTAGTTGTCAATCTCCAGACTTTCCAATGAAGTGTTTTCTTGAGATGTTGGTACCATTATAGATTAAATTATAACTGAATGAATTAGGCTATGGCTGAAAATTGACTTGAAATATATCTTAAAATATATTGCAGAGAATAATTGACCATTTTTTTCTGTGTCCATGTGGTCACTTTAAGACTTGTTTTGTATGCAACGACTGCAAGATGTGAAACTGCTATCATGATGCTTCATTATGATGCTGATACAGAATGTATATCTGCANCTGCTGTACTAGTTTAAACATAACCTCCATTAGGAGCTTATTGACTTATTTGATTCACTAATGCAAGTTTTTAAGATTACAGTAA
>JAAWXA010000007.1:28833566-28983792 GCA_038090715.1 Florisuga fusca | reverse complement strand
CTACTAACCATGTGTGCTAGTGTAGCAACCCCCTATCACCATACTGAATAAATTCTGAATAGGAAAAATTCTGAGACTCTTCCCTAGTGCCTATCCACCTGAAAAGTCTCTCAGGGAATCTAGCTGCATGCATCCTGTCAGATTGTGAATGACCTTTGAATCGTCATTAAAATACCATTTTCTTTTTTTCATATCACCTCTGCAGCTGAGAATAAAAGAGATTTCTTTTCTTTCTTGTTAACTGTCGTGCAGAGGAGGACTTAATGCTGTTTTTGTGTACCAGATACAATTCTCTATCTGTTTTTCAAAGTAGTCTTGTGTATGCAGGATACATGAATCTAAGCCTTCAGGACTCTTTCTTAAGTGGCACATGAATACTTAACATACTAGTATTAACAGAGCAGACAAATAAAGAATTTGCCTAAATTGCTTTTTTAGTTGTGTTCAAATGCTTTGTTTTATTCTGATGTTATTGAAATGTTCTGCCTTTCTGTAATATCCAGTATTTTATGTATTCAGCTATACTCTAAGAAGTATAAGCATTGTCTGCATGTACTACATTTGTGCATATTATTAAGTTTATAAATCTTAAGACTACTATTCTGGCTTTTGATGAGAAAGTAAAGAATTACCTCTTTAAAAATACACAGAAAGGAACAAACAAACAAAATAGTACATATAGTAACTGTTTTTCCAAGGTTGTGCAAGAAACAGTATAAATAAGACCAATTATTTTCTCACTTTTGTAAAATGTGAGAAAAATTAAAGCTCTCATTAAAGCTCTCCTGGAAGGCCTGCTGGGGTTGAATCCAACGATCCCTGTTTTCTTTAAGAGACTTGTTCAAGGTCTTAAAGACACTGGAAGAATTGCCTTTGTTTCTCCTTCTCTGTCATATAGTAGAACCTATAACAACATGGCAAGTTATCCTGAACTATTACATTTGGATAATTGATGTTACATAGTTGTCAATCTCTAGACTTTCCAATGAAGTGTTTTCTTGAGATGTTGGTACCATTATAGATTAAATTACAACTGAATGAATTAGGCTATGGCTGAAAATTGACTTGAAATATATCTTAAAATATATTGCAGAGAATAATTGACCATTTTTTTCTGTGTCCTTGTGGTCACTTTAAGACTTTTTTTGCTATTTCAACTCTTGCAAGGTTTGAAACTGCTTTCCTGGTGCTTGTTTATGATGCTGATACAGAATGTATATCTGCATGCTACATTTCATTAAAAATAAGCATTTCCCATTTTAAATGGGAGTAGATTGGAAAGAATTGAGGAATAAATTGTATTTTGGCATTTAGAGAGCTACTTCTATCAATTATCTTACTGCTAAAAAAAAAAGTTGGATTGCAGCCTCTGAATTACATTTTAGTACCATGTTTCCCATACAAGAAGTGTCTCCTCATCTTCACAGCTTGTGAACTTTATATACCTTCTTCCTACTTTTGCTGCCCCTAGTTCCTTTAGTGTTGCCATAAATAAATAGAAATGAAAAGGCAGATTAGAATTTATGTATATTAGTATAAAGGTGTAACAGGCCAGCATTTTAAGTTATCAGATGTTAATCCTCCTGTGAATATCCTACACTTTGGAAGTAAACCATGCAACTTGCATCTGCAGTACCAATGACAGGTTTGTCATTTGTCATTTCAGAAGAAACTGGTTATTTGGAATACCATAATTTTGAGTTTACTTTGGAATTTGTTCAGAGGGAAAGGCTTACTAGAATTTTGCTCACACTTGCTTTCTGAGAACTGAGGTGTTCTAAGATATGCTAGTCCTAGAAGAGATCAAAAACTTCTTTGTAGGCTTGGAGTAAAGAACTGTTATGAACATATTACCTGCTTTTTATTGGTATATACATGAAAGTTGGTGTTTGGATTCTAATGATTATGAGATATTGATGAGGAAGCAACTGCAACTTGTCTGAAGTTTTGTTTTTTAACGTTTTCATTTTACATTGTTATTTGTTCTTAGAAGTTGGACATAGCAGTATGTGGATTTCAACTGATGCTGCAACATCTGTTCTTGAGCCTCTGAAAGTAGTATGGGCCAAATGCAGTGGATATCCCTCCTACCCAGCTCTGGTAAGTACACAGCCTCCTGTCAGTACACTAATTGTATCTGATCTGAAAATATGGGTGCATGAACTTAAAATAATTGATAAAGTCCCATTTGGGGTGAATGAAGGTGGTTTGTTATGCCCTTTTACAATGGATCCAGTTTGTAAAATTGTTGCAATATCAGATGTTGAGTCAATAATCTTTAGTACCATACCCATCTTTTGAGATGTGAAATAGTTTTCAAGGTTTAACCCCACTGGCATCCAGCTGCTTTCTCACTTTCCCCCAGTGGCATGGGGAAGAGAACTGGAAGAGTAACAGTGAGAAAAATAATGGATTGAGATAAAGACAGTTTAACAGGTAAAGCAGAAGCTTCACACAAGCAAAGCAAAACAAGGAATTAATTCACTTCTTCCCGTCAGCAAGGAGGTATTCAGCCATCTCCAGGAAAGCAGGGCTCCATCACCTGCAATGTTTACTTGGGAAGACAAATGATACCCCTCCAATTGTCCCTCCATTTCCTTCTTCCACCAGCTTTATATTGCTGAGTGTGATGTCATATGGTATGGAATATCTTTTTGGTCAGGTGGGATCAGCTGTCCCAGTTGTGTCTCCTCCCAGCTTCTGTGCAACCCCACCCTGCTCACTGGTGGGTTGGTGGTGTGAGAAGCAGAAACAGCCTGGAGTGTGTGTAAGCAGTGCTCAGTGGTAGCTTAAAAGTCTCTGTATTATCAGCACTGTTTCCTTCACAAATCCAGAACACAGCCCCAAACAAGCTACTATGAAGAAAATTAACTCTTTCAGCCAAAACCACCACACTTCTCTCAGTAGTCTTTGTTTCTGCAATATATATATGTAATTGATCAGCTGAATAGGCATTTGACAAATATCTTGTTAGTGTTGGAACTGTAAGATACTTTCTGCTGCAAAAGGAGTATAAAAATACTCTGATTCTTCAGTTCATTAAAGCACCAGAAAACTTAAGGGTTGGACAAAATCAAATCATTGTATCCACTTATGAATGATGCACTGGAAACTGAAAGCTGTTTGCCCATGTTATTTTAAAGAGAAGTACACTCAGCTATGCTTAAATGAAAGCTTGTAGAGAAAATACTGTGGATAAAGTATTTGTCTATAGACATCTGAATTTATAGATTGATTTATGTAATAGATTGGACGTTCATGACTGTTCTAACAGGTGTGCTCTGGGGACTTCAGGAAATGTAATGATACAGTCAGGTTAAAGTCTGTGGAGGTGAGATGCAGAGCACTTGGAGTTTAAGTGTCCTCAGTGGGTGACTCAAACACTCTTTGGACAGATGCTGAAAATTTCATTATTTGATTGTCTTTCAAATAGTATTGGAAGTTTAGTTTTAGATTTAGGCTGACTGTGATCAAAGGGCTCCTTTTCTGCCCATTCCTTCATGTCAGACTTGATGTTTCTCTTCATGTATGATGAGTTGATTAAGGAATTAAACCTCAGTCAAGAAAAGAAGTTCTTCTCCTGTTTTCTACAGACTCACCACAGCTTTAGCTTTCATTGATTTAGTTCCCTTAATCAGTTCAGTGTGGATTAAGATTGCTGCTGGTGTGGATGCTAGAAAAACAGGAATTTGTAGGGTAAAGAGATGGGTAGAACAGGCACAGAGTAACATAACTGCTTTTTGGTGGAAGATCATTTAATAATGCCATGAGCTTGAGTAGTTTAACGTTTGCAGTATCTTCTCCTGTCCCCCAGCCTTTTTCATAAAGAATTTGTGATTGTAGCTGCATGTTTTGCTGAAAATCAAGTCTTCAATTTGGATATGCAAGATATTGTAAAGTAACTTCTGACTTCTATTTTCTGGGGGGTTTCTTGCTTATTTAGAGGGTGGGTTTTTTCCAGATTTTGAGTGTGGGACTTATATTTTCAGAAATGAGTATTTTACTTCATTGTAGGTTGTTTCTTTAAGGTACCTGAAATTCAAAACCCCAAATTTTAGGCCTGTTACAGCTTTTAGAAATCCTTATTGGACTTTCTTGAACTTGAAACCTGCTTGTCAGTCTGCAAAATTGTACTGAGTGATGTTCAAATGTGAATTTAAGAAGAACAGATGAGTGAAAAATGCTTTAGTGGTAGTTTTTTCAGTTAAATCTACTGCTCTGCCTCCATTATGCCTATTCAGCTAATGTCAAGAAGTTGTGTGTAACACAAAGCCAACTTACATACAGTGGCTGTTTAATGTATGAGTCTTTTTTTTCCCATTAACTTTTACTTGCAATACCTCCTTAAGATAAATGATGTAGTTTAAAAATCAGAAACTGTCCTTTCTTCTCTTTTATAGATTATTGACCCTAAGATGCCTCGTGTTGCTGGCCATCACAATGGTGTTACTATACCAGTGCCACCTCTGGATGTACTGAAAATTGGAGAGCAAATGCAGACCAAATCAGATGAGAAACTGTTCTTAGTACTGTTTTTTGACAATAAAAGAAGTTGGTATGTTATTATAAAGTACTGTATGAATTAAGGGACTTAAAATTTTAAAAAAATGTGCCTGTAGTCTAAAAGAAAATTGAAACATTATCTTGCCATGGATATCTTTCCTATGGATATATCAACTGTAATGTCAGAATTTCATATTTGAGTCTGTTCTGGAAGCAAGGCTTATCACCACTGTAAGATCCTTTTTATGGTCAGTTTTATACATGCTTAAATGGTCTTTTGATTTTATTTACAATCTAGTTTAATTTGTTGACCTGATAAAATTGCTTCTTTGTCTAAACAGATTTTTAAATGGTATAGTCTTTAGTGTTTATCTGTATAAGCCTCCATCATTACTTTCTAAATGACCATGTTTGTGGGTTTTTTTCCAGCCTGCTCAAATGAATTTTCTTTATAGTTTTAACATCCTTAGTTCAATATTTTATTAACACTCTCATTTGAAGTTCTCAGTCCTTTCTACATTTTTTCATTAAACCTTCCCTTTTTTCATTTCTTTTAATATCAGCAGCATTCTGTGTGGAATCTGAACAGATAATTCACACAATAAAATATTCTCATCCACTAGCTCTTTTTATTATTTTTCCTTTGGTACGCGTTTTGGATTTTGTTTTGTTTGGAATTTTTGGTGCATTTGTATTTGGTTGGGTTTCGGTTTTTTTCGAGATATGAAAGATTTTCAACTACCTCTCTTACATAACTTGATGAAAGGAAGAATTTCCTTCCTGTGTTTTTCTTAATCCATCTTTTCTTCAGGTTTCCACATAGCTCAAACCAATTTGAAACCTTTTTTAATATCTCAATTTTACTTTTGAATTTGATTACTGTTTCAGATAGCATTTTCCTCTTGAGCTGATGTGGTGTGTAGAAATGCTGCCATTCTCCAGACTCTGTCCCAATAAGCTGACACCTAAATAACATCTTGCCTGAGATCTAGAACTGATATTTTTCTTCTCCGTCCCTGTAGAACCTTTGGCATAATCACAATACTTCAGCTGCTCTTGCCTCCTCTGTTCTTCAATTTTTTCTTAATTAATTGGTACTTCTTCATTGTGTTCATTGGACCTTCTTTATGTGTTTATCGCTCTAACAAAAAGTGAACTTTTTTCTGACTTCTGAACACATCTATGATTTTCATTCATTTTCAGGGTATATGTTATCTTCTCTCTGTGATACCAGTCTCTGTCACCTATGGATTGCTGTTCAAATAGTTATATTTATTTCTTCTCCTTCAGCATATGCATCTGGAGGACTTGGCAAGCTTTCTTTTAAATAATACCATCTTACAACTTTTCTCTGATATGTGCTAAAAGTGATAACTATTAGATTGCTGCTTATCATTCTGATGTCACTGTTCTTTACTGTTCTATCTGTGTCCTTGTACTGACTTCACATTTTTTTTTGTTTCAGTGTGTGATCACTGTGTGATCACAGTGTGTTTCAGTAGGATTGTAGTTTAGAACACTTTATCAAAAAATACTACTTCCTGATTAAGAAATCAGGGTTAAGATAAAAACTTATGGAAACTGAGTGAATTTACTTCATACTTATAAATACTGAAAATGCTTTTCCTTCAACGTAGGAGAATGGGTCATACTGTATTTTTTTATTATCACTGCTCTATGCCCAGCAATTACTGGCACTCATGGAGCTTAAAACAGCAAAGTACTGTAAATACTACGTGGGATTTCATACTGCAGGGTAAAAGTATACTGGGGAGAACTTCTGCAACAGTTTAGCTTTCCCCATAAAGGACAAATCAAGATATCTTAAGTATACAGTAATAATTCATCACCTGCAAATTCCTAATAAAGGAAATGAAAGAATGAAGAGAAACTGAGGGAAGTGAATCTCGAGCAACATTCATTGTTAGTTGCAGCTGCCTACTCTTAGGCTAAGCTGCATCAGTATTTCATGCTTATTTTTCCAGCTGATACTTAATATCAGTCACTGAACTAAAATGTGTATTCTTTGTTTTGTGGAAGAAGCCTTCTTAATGTTTTGTGTTCTTAGAATATTTAAGGCAAGTAAGTACTATCCAAGAAGGAATTTTGTCATTGATGTCAGATGGCAACACTGAGCTGCTGTGTGGGAAACACTATATAGCAGCTCTGTCAGTTCTGCACACACTTCTCGGTTGATTTTAATCTATATTTAACATATTTATTTTACCCTTTCTTACAGGCAGTGGCTTCCCAAATCCAAAATGGTTCCCCTTGGGATAGATGAGACCATAGACAAGTTAAAAATGATGGAAGGGCGTAACTCAAGCATACGGAAAGCAGTGAGAATTGCTTTTGATCGTGCTATGAATCACCTGAGTCGAGTCCATGGAGAACCAGTCAGTGACTTCAGTGACATTGACTAACAGTGATTCTACCAACGCATGAAAAATACCAGAAAGACTTGAATTGTACTAATGAACCTCTTTGTCTAAAAGAATGTATTGAAGATATGACCCCTTTATTGTTGATTCAGTGGCTGAGTTCTGCAAACTTGAAATAGTTGAGCAATTCTTCTAAATCACCATTGCCATATTGATTAATGATTTTATCGTGATGTAGTTTGGAGGATTTTCCACTAAACCTGTTAAAATGTCTTGTTCATAGTGTTCATAATTGTACATAAATGTATATTCAACACTTAACTTATTCTGATTTTAGAAGTAGTTCTTTAATTCCTTTTATAATTTTGCTGGGGAGGGAGTTGGTTTTTGTTTCTGTGCTTCTTTTTTTCTTTTTGAGGTTAAGTTACCTAAGCACCATCTTCCAGCTTAAGGTGTTTAGTGGATCTTAAAGCCTAATATCAAAATGGCATCAAATATATGTTTGCCTAAATCATATACAGTATGGTGCTGCTTGTATCATTTCTTCCTTGTAGCTTCTGAAAAAGACTTCTGAATGTTTGTGTAAATTGTTGCTCTTTGCACAAAGTACCACGTATTTAAGATTGATGTAAATTTACAGTTACAAATATGTATTTTAAGACAGGAAGTTGCATTATTTTGGAGGGTACTTTGTGGGAAAGACATCAAAAAATTATGCTATGTACATCACTTGCAAATCACCAAAAACACTCCATTGTTGCCCAAAATAACTTAAGATTGTTTTTGTTTTAAACAAACCTGGCTTAAAGCCTGCAAGCACATTATTTCTTTCAAAACCATATCCCATTTGTCTCCCATTGATTTAAATTTGTTGATATGTGTGCCTCCCTGTGTTTTATTTATTGTAGAAAATGTATTAATTTGCTTTATAATGAAAAATAAAATTGACAAATATATTGATACGCATTTTTATACAGGCACATGAGAAGACAACTTGCTTTGGGAGAAAAATGTATTGGAAATTGTATAAAATAACTTGATGGTTTGTGTGTAATTTGATTTTTTTGTAACTTGTAATCTTCTGTTTCCAGGAGGGGATTTATGTAACTTTTAATTTAGAACACTTTGGTAGCAATAGAAACTTTGGATACATTTTTGTATGGTACATGTGATGTATATAGAATTAGTACTTTATTTTTATTTTTAAGAAGTAAAGCATTATGTTTGGGCAGGGGGAAGATGGAGGGTGGGTTTCAAGAACTGCATTTTTATATTAAAAAGAAAAAAAATAAAGTCAAGATACTGATTGTTGTAGCTACTTTATTCCTACCTTCACTGAGATACTGAATTTGTAACAATGAAAATGGCAAGGTATGTTTGCAATGTGATTTATAATGACTCCATTATTTATAAATGCACTGTGTTTGAACTCTTTTGCAGTGATACCTTAAATACTGTACCAAGTTATATAATATGAAACACCAAATAATGCATATGAATGCACGAAGTATTTATGCCCAGCTTTTTTATAAAGGATTAGCAAATACAGCAAAACCAATACTTTCTAAATCTTTTTTTTAAATTTCATTGAATAGCATACTTCATTGTTAAACCTGCTTGAATCTTTATTTTAAAGGGACAGTTACTTTTTAAATAGTTTTTAATGTTTTTATTCTCTATTGTTTGTAATACCCCCTTAGAAGCTTGAAATAAAATTTCTTTCTCAACTGTTAATTTTGTCCTGAATTTAGCCCCTGAGATTTTGCTGTAGTGCCCATTTTCTTACTCCAGGACTGAGCTGACACAGAGGCACTAGTTCAAGAACCTGATTGTTCTCTTGCTGTGGCAGGCAGTATGTATCATCCTTACTGAGGTGAGGTAGGTATTCTAGCTACAGTAACAGAGATCAGTTTCCTATCGTGGACTCTTAACAGTCACAGAGATGAGTTGAGTAATTTCCCAAATGACCAAGCAAATAGTTTTCTCAGTCTTTGACTTGAAACACAACTTTAAGGGGGGGGTAATGATGGCTGATATCCTGCAAGGACCATAACAGAGGTGTGCTGCTGTGATAGAAACAACTTCCACATCAGGTAAAAAAATTAAAATTTGTTTGTTTGTCTTAAAAGTAAGACATGTATGTATGTATGTATGTATGATATTCCTATCCTAGGAAGGATATCGATGTCCTGGAGCAGTTCCAAAGGAGGGCAACCAGGCTGGTGAAGGAATTCGAGCACAGATCCTATGAGGAGAGGCTGAGGGAGCTGGGGCTGTTCAGCCTGGAGAAGAGGAGGCTCAGGGGAGACCTCATCACTCTCTACAACTCCCTGAAAGGAGGTTGTAGCCAGATGGGGGTTGGTCTCTTTTCCCAGGCAACTACCAGCAAGACAAGAGGACATGGTCTTAAGTTGTGCTGGGGGAGGTTTAGGTTGGATATTAGAATTTCTTCACCGGAAGGGTGATCAGGCATTGGAATGGGATGCCCAGGGAAGTAGTGGATTCTCTGTCCCTGGAGATACTTAAAAAGAGACTGGATGTGGCACTCAGTGCCATGGTCTGGTAACCGCAGTGGTAGTGGATCAAGGGTTGGACTTGATGATCTCTGAGGTCCCTTCCAACCCAGCCAATTCTATGATTCTATGAAATACTTGAAGGATCTGCCATATAAGCATGCTCATCATTGAAGGAAGTGTAGCATAATTTTTGCAGTATTGAGACAATAGAACCACTTGCCTGTTAAGAATGCCTAGTTTAAAAGGCTTCTAGAAACAGCTTGTATCAGATTTCAGGTATGTTCCAAATACAAATACACTCAAGATTTAGTGTGTGTGAAACTGGGTAGTGATTCACAGGCTCCAAGAAGAGAAGATGCTTTTTTGGATCTATCAGACCTTGGAAAGCTGTGGGTATTTGTAAAATAAGAATTTTGGTATCTGTAAAGTACGCAGTTAGAGGGGAAAAAAAAAAATATGCATACAGTTGCAAAATTATTCATTAGAAGGCTAAATTCTCAGCCTCTTCTGATGGCTGCGACATGGGAGGGGAGGGAAGAGCTCCTCTTCTGAAAATAAAAGCAGAGCATTATCTCCATTACTCTGAAACATATTGTTTATTCATGTCTTCAGTAAAAACTTTAATTTGAATTTTGTTCAGACTACCAAGTTTCATTTTCTGGCTTTTACCTTCAGAGACAGCTCTATCAGTTCTTGGTAATTTGGCTGCCTTGATCTTCCAGGTGTCTGCACTTAAAGAAATTTTCTGAGCTGGAGAATCTTCACTGATTAAAAGAAGCCTTTTAAGCATCCTAATGAACAACCTTGCATATTCTTTTGATGAAACTGACATGAAAGGCTATGTTGTTTTTCTTTTGTAAATGTGATGGGAACTCGCAGGTTTCCAGCTAATGTGGGAGGAGGCTACTGCTGTGTCCTGGGCTCTTACCACACTCTTCACACCGAGTGTCATCCAGTGACTCTTCAGGTTATGTTAAACACTAAAATAATTCTCTGACTTGTCAGTCTTCATTGTGAGTTGTGTGCTTTTAAGGTATTTCATACCTATTTAGGAAAAGAAGTCTGAACTCCCAAAACTGCTTTATTTCCAAAGTCTAGGTCCTAATCAGGTACAGTAGTCAGATGAATATATGCATATCAGAATATACTACTACACTCTTTAGACCGAGGTCTTCTATGATACAATAAGTATAACGTAGTCATAGTGCAGAATTAGCTTTCTGTTTGAGGGATAAGAAGAACACCATGTTGGATCTTGCCAGTTTCCTGAAGAATATTATAGCAGTAAATTCAGGGTGTAGATCTGTCTATTCGCTAGTCCATCCTGCTAAAAAAAGTGTGAGAGTTCCAGATCAGAAGCTGAAACTACATTTCTAAAGCTGAAACAATGAAAATTTTCGTATATTAAAATGTAAGAGATCGTGTTACAAGTATTTAGGGAAAAAAATTATGGATTGATTTTGTGATCAAATTCAGTCGTTACTTGTTGATTGTGATTTTGTATTTTTTACGCTAGAGGGAGCAATACACATAGACCATGAAGGTGCACAAAATAAATACTTAATACTTCCATTAAAAAGTGCTGCTACTGAAACTTTTTGCTCGTAGACAATCTTTTCTGTTTCTAGTGTTTGTAGTCCATCAAAAGTAGGTTTCTCTGGTGCTGCAAGTAAGCTGTTTTGGGGATGCTTATTTTTAACTGTAGCGCTAGTACCTAAAAAAATCTCTAGATTTTCTGTCTCTCTGATTTTGTCTCCAATTGCTAGTGGCAGGTGGGTTACTTTTTTACAGTTTCATTTAAGTGTTGGCTTTCCACAGGTGTACTACTATAGGTGCATTCTATACTGTTATAAGCAGAAAACAATGTAGCTGCTCATCGGTAGTGCAAGTCAAACACACAGCAATTATCAACAAAATAATTAAAATTTGGAGGTGAAGGAGGAAGATGAGACAATTGCTCTGTCCTGCAGGCTGCCAAAGGAAGGTTGTCTGGAGGATATATTCATAAGGGAATTAAATAAACTTAGCTCTGATATGCAATTTTGTGAGTAAAAGTTATCTATTTAAGGGAAACACTTTTCTTTTTTGTGTGTCCTTCCAAGTCAAATGCAAATACAGAAATTAAATGTAAGCGGAAGAAGCATTTACTGTCCACATTCTACTTTACATCTCTAGGTTAGCTTGTTTACATTTTTGTGTATCATCATTCAGTTATTTTAACTTCACGTGTTTTATCAGGACTTCTTTGAAAGATTTATTTCTTCTAAAGCTTCTCTAGTAAGGTAGAAAAACAGTAAATCCATGCTAATGGAATTCTGAAATTACTCTTTTTAAATAGCCTGAAATCAATAAATAATAAATTTGAAACCTCCTTGGAAATTGATACTTGGTGGGAGGGGGCTGTAAATTTATTTTTATCTGCCTACTCATTCAGCTGATATCTCTTGCTTGTGCACACAAACTGCCATCAAATCTCTCCCAGCCAAGGAGGCAGATGTAAAATCACAGCAGCTGTACTTTAACTGCAAGGTTATTCAAGATCCTATTCGATTGTTTCTGTAGCATTAAAAATCTGGCACTGCGGTGACTCCAGTCACCCCTTTCTGAGAGGGGGCAGAATAAGGATATTTTAAAAAAATATATTAATAATTATTTAAAATTTTAAAATTAATCCCAGTTGATACCACATATCTTAGAAAACAGTCCTCTGGTTAAGCTGCTGCTTTGCTGCCCCTGTTGGTTGTTTTCACAGTTCCCAAACTCAGCTTTTTTTTTGTTTGTGCAACAAGTCAGCACTGGCAGGGAACCAGGGAAATCTCAGCTTTCTTGGCTAATGCCTGGGTCTACAAAGAGCTCCGGGGTACTGTGAATAGTTCCCATGTCCAGTTTTTGATTGCTTCTCTTTATACAGTAAATCTAATTTTGATACTACTTTTCCCATCTCCCCCATTAATCTGTGTTGGGAGCACATTTGTGGGCTTGCCTGAACTGTCTGGAGCCACTCTTCACGGTGAACCCTAGGGAGATTATTAATATTCTTTGTTCAATTTCTCTGGCAACAGCCTCAAGTAACAATGATTTGTTTTAGCACAAGAAGATGGGTTAGAAGAGCTTACACATCTTCCCTATCTATGTTCAATTACTGTGTCCTTCACTCCTCTGTACTTGGCCCTATGAGGATGAGAGTTGTCGTATTCTTAGCGTGTAAAACAAAACAGAAAAGGCTTGTCTAAATATGTGACAAATACAAGGAAGACAAAGGAAAATCTGTGTCTGTCATTTTAATGGGAAAACAGAGTTGTTAGTAGATGATGTTAAATGATGGATTGGAGTGGTTTTGATTTGATTTCTTCGCTTCATTCTTCACAGCTGTTTTGAGATTGTGACAGTTCATTTTTTCATACTTCATGATGAAAATAAGTTGATATTACCTGCCTTTCCTAGTTATTTTTTAGAGTTGTAGGAGCTTGATGCCCATGCTCAAGTAGAACTACTGGAAGAACATCCACAGTTTTTGTAAATAAGTCAATAAGGAACTATAGAAAATACATTAGCAATTTTCATCACAAACTCTTGAAGGACTTTGGGGCCTTCTAAGGAACTGGAGAAGTGCTGAAGTAGTGTCTTAATGTAAAAAGGGGAATTTGGAGAATGTCTTGTTACAGATGAAGCTACTGCAAAGATACAGGGAGATAAGATGGCTTGATTTTGAGTGGAAAAGTGTAATAGCTGAGAGATGGGCAGAGAGAGGGCAGTGTTTTTCCTATTTTTCCACTTGAAAAAATACATATTATGGAGCATTGTAAGCAGTTAAACATTACAGAGAACTTAATTTATAGTTAATTTCAAAGTATTTATTACTGGTGTAGGATACCAGTCTTAATGTTGGAGAGAAACGGGAAGTAATATATGGAATTACTTTAGGCCTCACCAATGCTTTTGAAGTTCATCATGTTTTGTTAGACAGACAGGGAAAATACCTTGAAAATACCTTTGAAAAACTGCAGCAGTTCACACAGTAATTGTTAATGGTTTGATGTGAAACTGGGGAACATTTTCAACAGTCACCCTTTTGGGTCTACATGCTTGTGAATAGTATTTAATACTTCCATGCTAAATAGCACTGCAAAACTCTTAAATGCTAGTCTGGACTTTTTTATTGTTGTTTGTATCTACAAACTGTGCTTTGAAAGAACTTTTATTGTGCTTTAGCTGTTCTTTGACTTTGCTTCCTACTTTATGTTACTTTTCTCTGAAATGGACATTCCAGAATTAGTTTCTTTACAGACTGACACATAGACTTCACTGAACTACCCATAAAATATAGTGCTTGAATACCAGTAGGGTTTTTTCCCCAAGCCCCAGTATAGGGGGAACTTGGAATTAGAGATATTATTTGCCCAAACAGGAAGAGGTTGTGTATTTGACAGCATTTCTTAAAAGTGGGGGTTTTGTTTTGTTTTTTCCCTCTCCTTTCTACAGTAGAATAGAGGCAACTGGCTATTAAAGCTTAACTGTGCAAATCAACAAAAAGTAGCTTAAAAATTTTCTGACAGGAGCCATATAATTCAGTTGCTTGCAAAGGCAAAAGTGATTGTCCTTGATGGCCCAGAAGGTCTCTTGAATGCTACTTCTAATTGCTAAGCTGCCCCATGAAAGATAAATATGTCTAGTTTTTGGCTTTCTAGCTAATTTTCATAAGTCTAATTCTACTATTATTTATTTCACCCCTCTCCCTTTTGTTAATACGTTAAAATGAAGCCAGATTAAGTCATCAGAATTAATGGTTCCTGAGGTGAGAAAAGCAAACATGCTGGAGTTTTTGCTATCCTTTGATTTCTTTACTCTCATATTCTGTTTATTATTTACTTCATAATTCTTCCAAGTGTGGTTGCGGTGCTGTTTGTACAAAGCATATCATTAAGAGGTATAAAAGCTCTAGTTTGTTGAAGATTATTATATTTTGAGTAAATAAAAATGTGTAAACCTACAATGTATTTTTTTCTGTTTTTTAGATGATCTGGAATGGAGTGAAAAACACTTCTCATCAAAATAAGCAGTAAAAGACAGCTGTTAGCAGGCTGTCCTTCTTAGGGCTGGGATAGAGCTAATTTTTTTCTTAGCACTAGAATAATGCTATGTTTTGGATTTGGTATTGGATTTGTTATGAGAAGAATGTAGATAATACACTCATGTCTTTCACTGTTGCTAAGAAATCAAGGACTCCCCATGTCCTTGATTAGTACATGTGTGCACAAGAAGGTGGGAGGGAGCATAGACAAAGCAAGAGATCCAAATTGGCTAATGGAATATTCCATATAATGCAATGACATGCTCAGCATATAGGTAAGAGCTGTCTGGGGAGCTTTGTCTCTCTTTTGGGATTTTCTGTCCTCTGGGTTTTCTGGGTAGGCATGGCATGGGCATTGTGGTCAGTGGGTTGTGAGCACTTATGCTCTGCATCACTTATTTTATTATTATTAATATTATTTATTATTATTATTATTTGTTATTTGTTATTATTATTATTATTAAAGAAGTTGTTTTCATCTCAAACCTTTCCAATTTACTCCCTCACTCCCTGGAGGAAGCAGGGGAGAAAAAGCTGTGTGGTGTTTAGCAGCCTGCTGGGTTAAAACTATGACACAGTTAGAGATATTACTGAATTAGGTGATTTTTCAGAGTCTGTGTCTGTCAATCAGAAAATATAAAAAAAGGCAAAAAAACATGAATTTGACAAACACTAGAAAAAGAGTTGTTATTTAAAAAGTTGTAGGCTCTAGGAAAGGAAAAGGAAGGCTGCATACAAGAAGAGGGCAGAGTTGTCAGTTTAGACTAACAAAAAATAAGGTCAAAGCCAACAGCAGTCATGGATGGTTGCATGACACCTCCTCCAGAGCCTTGTGTGACAGAGATTCTGCTTTTGCTGCTCTTTTATTATTGCAATTGCTAGAAGTGTCTATCAAATCTCCCATGCTTCTATAAGCTACTTGCATAAAAATAAACCATTAGCTATTTAACACCTCAGCAATAAAAAGTTTTGGCTTTGAAAACTCTGGTCTTGTTTCATATTTAACATTCAGTATTTTTATTAATCTTAGTTAGTGTGACAATATCTTCTATGTCCAAGTTTACTGAAGTTGACAGTGATGTATTCCATCAGTCTTAGGGCTAGGTGTTGTTAATGAACTACACAACTCTGTTTTATTACCTGACTTTCTAAAAATTAGTTTTGGGGACAATCTGAAGTTCATATTAACTCTTGTATTCAGCTGTCTCTTTAATGTCAGCCATACATGTACAACTACTAAACAACAAACAGCCTTGGAAAGTCAAAAAACAGTAACAGCTGCAGATGAGCCTGCTTAGCTGTCATTTACAGCAAAAGAACATGTGAAAGCTGTGCAGTAGATGTTAGTCCACTCAAGTGTATGTAATCACATCACCACTGTCTTTCCTAATCCTCAGGGGACCTATTAGGAAATGAAGCCTAAGACTATGTGCCTCTAAGTTTAGGTGACCACTTACTCATTAATTTTAATGCAAACAGAAACAAAAAATGCATGGCTTACTGCTGCTGACGTTAAGTTTATTTTAGTAAAAATAGAAACCTCTTGTTGGTGGAAAACTATTTAGTTTAAAAGATTGAGGGAAACTGTCTCAAAGGATGGTAATAAAAAAAAAATTAGGGAAAAAGCCTCCTAATTGGGATCACATGGCTGCATGTTGGCACATATAGAATTGTGCAACAACCTATACTGCCCATAGCTGGCAGCACAGTGGAAATGAACAGGCTGCACAAGGAAATTGTGGCTGCCCCCTCCCTGGAAGTGTTCAAGGCCAGGCTGGATGTGGCCTTGAGCAACTTGATCTAGTGGAAGGTTTTCCTGCCCATGAAGGGGGGTTGGAAACAGACAATCATTAAAGTCCCTTCCACCCCTGGGCGTTTTAGGATTCTATGAAATCCACTTTAGATCAATGTCTGCAAGTCTGCAACAAAAAACACCCGCTGGGATGGCCCCCTGCCTGAGTCAGGTATGCAGAACAAATCCATAGACTATCATGTATACCAGATATGTGCACAGGTATGTGCTTGTGTGTGTTATGAAGGTACTTAGGAAGGTATATATGAAAGTACTTTTAATGACAGTTAAAGGCAAAGTGCACTTCCACTGTTTGTGCTGGGCTTCTTAACTCTTGCTTGTGTCTGATATGGTATCAAGGATTCTGGTATGAAATCAAGGATTTCTGATATGCCCTGTACCCCATGCCCTTCTGGAGGCTTGGCTGTAATTTAGATACAACAGAATAAGGCAATAGGAAGTGTTGATATCCCTGCTAAGGGATACACAGGTAAGGAACTGAAGGAGAAATGGAGTGAGTTGTCCATGGCCACAGAGAAAGTCTGGGGCAGAGCCAGAATTGAACGGAACACGCTTCTGCCTCAACCACCAAATTATGTCTTCTTTTTTAATCATCTCATAAATTTGGAGCTTAATCACTAACTCAGCCACTCAGTGACTTTAGTTAGAGAAATAAATGTGGTGGGCTGACCCCAGGCAGCAGTGAAATACCTGCACAGCTGCTCTGTCACTCCTGGCTGCCAGAGGGATGGGGGAGGGCATAGGAAGAGCAAAAATGAGAAAACTCATCGGTCAAGAAAGACAGCTTAAGTGAATATGGAATGTGCTTTCATCCAGTTAGGTCAACAGCCTTGTCTGTCTTCCCTCCCAGCCTTTTGCTCATTCCCAGCCTGCTCATTTGAAAGGGCAGAGTGAAAACCAGAGAAGGTGTTGGTGTTGTGCAAGCAGTGCTCAGCAATAGCCAAAACACTGGTACATTAACAATGCTGTTTCAGTCACAAATCCAAAACACAGCACAATTTGGTCTGCTGTGAAGGAAGTTAACTCCACACCAGTCAGATCCAGTACAAAATGTTTGAGGTTTTTCAGTTTGCTTCCATCTGGCATCAGCCTCAAAGGTCTTGTTACCGGAAATGTTTAAATTTGTTTTTAAGGCAGAAGTCCCCAGGCTCTTGTCAGAATAGACAATAGTGCTGTAGTCAAAGCAGTCACATAGGATGTGGGAGACTCAGATTTAAGGCCCCACTTTGAACATGGCACAGGTACTTGCCTGTAAAATCCTGTGTCCAATTTGCATCTGTGGACACTGAACTTGGGCACCTGTTACTCCAACCATCCATCCTGTGAACAGAAAGCCTTCTAAAAAAGGCTTTGTTGAAATGAATGTGCTGCAATGAAAAATGTAAAATTGTTACCAAAAACCAGCTTGATAGTTTTATCAAGAAGTTTCTCATCGGTACAATTATTTATCTCTGCCTCTTACCTGTCCCTAAAACTTGACTATATTTAATCTTTACTCTTGTGCTGCAGATGTAAGGCACAATATTAAAAAAAAATGTTTCTAAACCAGATACTAATTGATTTCAATCTATGTACTGCTGTATTAACTGCTGGCACTAGTTGTTCCCAGTATACAGCCTATACACATATGCCATGACAGGATTGAAATAAGTGAGTTCTACTGTTCATCCTGGGACTGCATTTGGGGACTACCAAAACAAATAACTGGTGCATGTAGTTAAAGAGTTTAAATTAATCTACTGTGTTTTAAAGTTTTGGGGGTTACCGTTCTTCATTTAGAAATCCCCTTTCCATTTATTTATATGTTGACTGAAATACAAATGTTTTAACTTTATAAGTAAGTTCATTTTCTACTGCTAGACCCTTAGGCAAAAAGATGACAGGTTGTTAAGTATGATTCTCAAATCCATGCTAAAGTAGTAAAAACAGAAAAGAAAATCTGTTATTTTGGAAAAACTTGAGGCACTGAGTATTATTCAAATGATAGCACAATTTAGCAAAATAGTCTTTAAGGGGTTTACATACTTCATTCTGATGGATGAGCTGCTCACTTAGTACAAATATACTGCAAAGATGTAGGAGAACTATACTAGGCATAATTTTTCTTGTGGGAAAATTTTCTCATTAAGACCAGCTTATTGTGAGCACATGGTAAAATTATAAACTGCTTATATATCTTCACAAACATAATTAATTTTCACTAAATGAGTACAACCTTAGTTAAATAGTTTTCCCTCAGGCATAAGATATAAATAACTTCACAGGCTAAATTTTGCCCAAACATAAGGTTTAGGCTAAAATTCATATATTATTACAGAAAAAATTACAGCCATGAACCAAAAATTTTGACAGCAAAAGATGAACCCTCTTACTCTGTTAAGGTTGTTTGCTCATTTGTTTGCTTTTTTTAAAGGAACTGTGGAAACACAAACACAAAAACTTGTTCTCAGACAGTTTGCTTGATATAAGTGAACTGAATTGTGGACATGCTTCAATGCTGGATACCCTAATTTCTTGGAATGGTTTATCCTTTGCAATAAAATGCACAGTAGACCTCCTCTGTTAAGAAAAATTATAATGTATAGGGGGGCTGCCCTTGGGAAATGGAGCTGCTGCCAGGCTGCTCCAATGCTCACCATTTTCATGCTTTCCCCAGGGCAGAAGATGAAGATTGGTCTGGACAGAGATTGTACATGACCATGAACCCCCTCCCTCCACTCATGCCTTATTATTTCTGACAATCTGTCTCAAAGGTAGAACTGAAAAGTAACTGCCTAGAGACAGAGATAAAGAGGACTCAGTCCTGCCTTCCTTTTTCTCTCTCTTCCTTAATCTTCCAGACTTCCTACGGGTCTGTTTCACATTTCCCCTTGGCTGACTTTCTTTGTCCTCTGCTTTGAGAGAGGAAATGAAAATGTTAACTCTGAAGGAGGTGAAAAAAACCTAGCAAATCTTCAGCATGAGATTTTTACCATGTGAGATGAAGAAGATGAGCAAGAAACAGTTTAGCATACTTACAGGCATGTTGAGCTAAGAAGTCTTTATTTTTTAAGACTAATGTGTGCATGAAAATATATATCAAATAATAATTTTTCAAGTAGATATTTGATTGGATTTTTTTCATTTTTTTTAAAAAAACAATACATGGTACAGATAGATACAAGCCTGGGAAGATGCTGATTTACAGACAGTACAAGCAGTTCAAAGGGAACAAATGTACACAGGCAACGTAGAAGTCATTAAACCATTTTTTTGTACAGTAAATGTACCTGCATTCTACAAAATAGAACAGATTAATGTTCCATTTGTTTTAGTAAATTAATGCTTTTTGGTTAACCCTTCTTTTTGGATTATGGATATGGAGCACACAGATGAAAAAAATAATATATTATATAATCATAATATGTAAAATCATTTGCCTTTTATTCATTTTATTACTATTTGCCATGATTTCATTCATGCAATCCAGAAATGAGAAGCAGTTTGCAGTGTCCTTCAACTTTAACTGAAATCACAGAGTGGACTTTTTGCAATGATGTCTAAGGATCACAGAGATAATAGCAATGTCAATAGGCCTTTGGCAGAGAAAGCTGATAATGTTCTAAGACTAAATTATGAAAGTTAACTATTTAGAAGATCATTGGAAGCCCTAGGGTGTGAAAGAATTAAATCCTGATTTGTGCTCCAAGGGAGTTATGTTGACAAAGAGTAAATCTCTAGGGCATAAGTATTAACCAACTTTTCCATTTAAAAAGTTTATTTTGTGGAAAAGGTCAGTTTGCTGAACTTAAAGATTTAAAGAAATAGAGAAATTTTAACACTGATTTTGTAACCAATACTTTGGGGTCAAGGTTAGACCTTTCAGTTCACTCGTTTGATTGGGGTTGAGTGGCAAGGTTTTGCTAGCAGTAGGGCTATGGGGGTGGCTTCTGTGAGAAAGTGACAGAGGCTGCCCCTATGTCTGACAGACCCACCACTGGCCAAGGCTGAGCCCACCAGCAGTGGTGGTACCAGTTCTGGGAACACATATTTAACAAGGGGAAGGAAAACCTGCTGAAGCCAGAGAGAGGGATGAGAATATGTGAGAGTAACAACTCTGCAGACACCAAAGTCAGTGAAGAAGAAGAGGGAGAAGGAGCTGCAGGCACTGGAGCAGAGATTCCTCTGCAACCCATAATGAAGACCATGATGAGGCAGGTTGCCCCTTTGCAGCCCATGGAAGTCCATGGTGGAACAAATGTCCACCTGCAGCCCATGCAGGATGAGGTGGATGTACCTGAAGGAGGTTGTGACCTTGTGGAGACCCCGCAGAGCCTCTGTACTGGAGCAGTCTCCTGGCAGGACCTGTGGCCTCATGGAGAGAGGTGCCCATGCCAGAGAAGGTTTGCTGGCAGGACTTGTGACCCCATGGGGGACCCACACTGGAGCAGCTCATAAAGAACTGCAGCCCATGAAAAGGCTCTACACTGGAGAATTTTGTGGAGGACTGTCTCTGGTGTGAGAATAAACAATTTGTGGGAATAAGTAATTTGTGTTGACGAAATGAAAACAGAAAAACTAAATTAGTCTTCTGAAACTGCACTTATTCATGCTCAAGACATTTCACATTACCTATTAAACAAAAAAAAAATTAATTTTAATAATTTTTGCATATTGCAAAATTTTGCATATGCATGTGCCTAATGCTCTCTGTATGTGTGACACTTATGTAAGTATTTATAATTTGTCTAATCATATTTCTTAGTCTTTTAATTGTAAAATACTTAAGAGTACTGACATTTAAAGTAACATTGTCAGCATTAGAGTTAACAATACTGAAATTAATAGAGTAGTTGAAACTCTAAGAACATCTTTGTTCTACAAAGACATTATGTAGTACTCTTTATTATAAAGAATTATTTCATTATTACGAGTTTGCTACCATCTGAACTCTTCTAAAAGAGCGTTGAACGGGAAAGCTCTGTGTGGTTGAAGTGTAATTATTTTTTACTTAACTTGATACTGCAATTCTCACTATTAAACTGATAAATAATATGCCTGGAAATATTTTAGAGCCTTACAGTCAGAAGAGAGCTAAAATGCCCTACAAATCAGAATATCATCACCAAAATCTTAAAAAACTTTTTTTCATTGGAAGTTTCTTACATCTGAACAACTCTTAAAATCAGGAGGTTCCTCCTGTTTTTGTACCAGAAATGAAAGCAATATAACAATTTGTGTTTTTATTCCTAAGTCAGTTTTGAATTGACTTCACACGCAAATCCTATTTTAATCCTTAATGAACAAACCCTTTCTAATTGTGACCAACGTTACCGAGAGAAAATTCCAACTTTTATTTGAACAAAACCTCAAGAATATTGGCAAATTTGAAAATAATTTTTTGTTTCCCCCCATGAAGGCCTGATCTTTCTGCTGAATTCTCATTGATGGATGATGCCACAGGGACCGTTTTGTTTTAACATAACATATTGTCTGTTAAATCTAAAAGAACACAGAGGTCATATCGAGCTGGTCCCCAATGTTCTTCTAGACATATGTACAGACAGGTGGTTAACACAGCCTCCTGTCCAAAACAAGATCTGGGGAGATCTTATGCCTGACAGGTGGTCAGCTCTTCTCAGATATCTCTGAATATGTCCATTTAAAATATTTATGTGATTTTAAGGTGGAACTATGAGAGCTTTGGGTGAAAAGCCACTACCCACCTTTCAAAGACAGTTTATTTGGGACTTTGAAATTAATTTCTTTTTCATGAAAAAAAAAGGAATACCAAATTCTGTGGACAGAACTCAGGTAACTTCGGGCAAAAGCAGCAGAATTTAATCACATTGAATTATACTGCTTTTCTACCTGTTTTTTCTGAGATACTGCTGAGGTGGTCCCTGTACTACTGACTGACTCTCTGCAGAACCACAAGTTTCTGCAAAGTTAGTTACTGCTGTTTGAACTTTGTATGGTATGGACATCTATCCATAATGAACAAACCACAGACAAAATGTCTCTTCTTCATCAGCATTGGTACAGGGACAGAAAATCCCTGTATTTCAGCTGCATTTCTCTGGCAGTGGCACATGTGCTTTGCTGCCGGGCTGATGCTGTTTCAGGCACTTTCACAGACACTGTAGCAGTTCTCATCCTTCAGCTGCTCCCTTCCTCAAAAAATAGGGTCTGTGGGAACACCCCAAGGCCTCCCATGCTGCTTAGTTCTCTTGAAACACAGCTGATACCTTTGCTGTGATAGAAATTGCTTGCCTTAGGGCTCTGCTCAGTTTACTTACATTAGTGGCCCCAAAAGCATGATGGAAAATAAGGCTCACAGCTGTAACTTGTCTTCTTTGTGAAGTGGCTTTGGGGCAATCGAGAGGTGCTCAGGATCTTGGTCCCCTAGAAGAACCTAGGACAGCATCAGAAACATGTCTAGCAACAAAGTAAGAAGAGTATAAATCACCATGTAGGATTAATATCTGTTCATCTTTGGGTTATAGAGCATTTCCATAGCTCAATATACCCATGGGTAATAATGGCAAGGCTCTGTTGGTTAAATTGCTTAAATTTATCTCTGTGTTTTCACTAAGATAATCTAGTTACACAGATAGATAATTTGATACAAAAATATCTAGGCTCAATTTTCAACACCAAAGAGAGAAAGTCTTAAAATATGTTCCTTCATAAGTACGTGTGGATACATGACAGCCTTCAGCTCTTTAGATCTTGTATTCTGGCAAAGAAATGTCTTTTAAAACCTGTTCTAAACCTACTAAAACTTAAAGCCAGTTTGCAAAGAGATTTTACTTTATTGGCTTCTGTACAATGATAGTTTAATGTCCTTGTAAATACAGAGGCTCTGCTAAACTGAGTGAAGCAGACTAAGTTTGGCCTTTCAGAAATGGTTGAGACTTTTTAAATCAAAGGAAGTTTTTAAGCGAATTTCAGCACGTGGCTGCAGCAAATATACGGACCAGCAGGTGATTAATATGTGCATACAGAAATTCCCAAGAAACCCTTATTGCTTTGATAGATGAAAATGACTCTCAGTGAGCACAAGGGAGTCATGTGCTAAAATCAGTTAAAAAAAAAATATCAGTTTGCATTAATAAAGTGTGATGGCCATAGAAAGCTGTAACTGCTGAAGTGCACAGCCTCAGCATTAACCTTATTGATTTTAGCATGGAGAAGTTTAGCCCTAGCTTGAGAGGTAAAATACCATAGATGTATACTGTTGATGACCAAGATACACGTGTATATATAGTTTCTATTAATGTTTGATTTTTTCAAAGGAGCAAGACCCACCTAAATTATTTTCTAGTTACAGTTTTAAATTTTGACATTTAAACTTTGACATTAAATTCTGTCCTCATTTTCCTATTAATTTAGTTGAGAAACTATTAGGTGTGGTCCACAGCAGGATTTCTTGAATATTTCTCTTTGCAGCATCAAGCAGAAGGTCCACCACTTTCATTTAGTGTGGAATTTTCTGTGTCCCTGTGTCTCTCTTGGCTGTAACATAGCATCCAAGCTAGAACCCATATCTCATGAGCTCATCATACTTATTTCTGTATGTTCCCTTCAGTGGAAACACTGGTCTAAGTGGAGTAGTGCTGCATTCCATAGCAGTTTAAAACAGGCTTCACTTGGTAGTGCATGTTGGTAGAAATATTTTGATAGAATGGTAATAAGCACTGGAGTAGATGAATTCCAGGGACATTAAACAGTAGACAGACTTTTTAGCTACCCATATGCAGTTGTTCTCTACAGGTGCAATTATATTTTTCTTTTTATGATATCTGGTATTACATCTGATGTTTTCTTCACAACTGCTATTTAACTGAAAGGTGATAATGTAAACGTATCAAAATATATCACATGAGGAGATGTGTATTTCTTACTCTTGTGACTCAAAATATCTGTTTCTGCTCAATTTGCAAAGTTGCAGAACTTGAACAAAAGGGAAAGTGATAATATTGACAAGCTTACTACAACAGCAAACGCCAAAAAGAAATGGGTATTGGTTTTGTTTTATCTTTGCTTATGGCACATCTGATCTGTGTTTACAGTCTCAGCAACAGCTGAGTCTGTGTTTGATTCTTCTGAAATACTATTATGTTAGTAGTAGAGTGCCTTCTGTCAGCCAAATCCATGCCTCGGGTCTGTTGGAAAGGAGTTGGCCTGTTTGCTTGTTTTTCTTCTTTTATAGGACAGAAATATTCCACCCTCTTCTTTGCTCTGGAGAGTGCCAGGTTCACATCATTATAGACCTGAGCCTTTTAGACATGCACTGATGTTCACTGAGGCATAATATTGTATGTTTTCAAATACAGCAGTCTTACCTCCCCAATTCAAGATATTATTGATTCTTTTTTCAAAGACAGAGGAACGTTCCTATTCATTTAATTTTGGCTGGAGAAAGTTAAAAGCTTCTGAAAATCAGGTATGAATAGTTTTAACTTGGGAAGTCAAAATGAATGTTCACTATTATGATTAATCTGATTATTATGGACACAAATGGTTGAATACATTTAATTTTTTCAGCTTCTGTGATAGAAGCTGTGTGTGATAACTTAGAATTTCCTCTGTGTTTTACTGCACCAAATAGCAGAGTAAATAGAGCAGAGACAAAGTTAACTGAGAATGAATGATTACTATGTAAAATACTACCGAGAATTACACCAGAACTCTCTTACAGCTCGGTAGCTGATTCTATACATTTAACCTATCAATTAAAATGTCTGCAACTCTAAAGGAGTGTTTCCATTTATGAAAATGAACCTGTAAATGAAATGCAAATTAGGCTGATAGTAATTATTACTGGATTCTACTACGTGATTAGATTTCAAACTTCTTATTGTTTGTCATTTGTATCTCTGCAATGAAACACAAAATGTTTCAAGAAAAATAGTGTGTTTTGAATAATGTCTCAGTTTGATACCTTCTGAATCATATATCCCCAATACATCATTCATACTGATCAAGGGGCTCTTTCAACACTTGCTCATTGGGTTCTGAAATGAATTTGGCATTTTGAGGTCTCATTGTAAGCTGAATATTAACAGTACAAAGAAGGAGTCGCACATACTGCAGGGCCTTGGAAAACATGAAACAATGCACTTAGCTTTTATCTTTGGATGAAATAGTCTCCTTGTTAGCAGATGACAGAGCAGGGACCAGGGCTCATCATTCCCCATAATGAATCTGCATTCTCCAGATGTGCCAGGATGCTGGGAGCATCTGATTGCCTGAGATTTCCAAGCCCAGCAATCAGACTCCAGGAGGACAGTCTGCTTATCAAGCAGGCAGTTTGAAAAAGTGTGGCAATTGTAAAACTAAGTAAATCATGCACACACTGCTCCATCATATATGTATATTGGATATATGCTATCTGATCCTGATAATGATGCTTTAAAGTTTCCCTTATTACACTCATCTTTCCTTCAACAATTATTTTTTTTTTTAATATCAACTTTCTAAAATATTTTTAACTAGGATGCAGGCATATTAAAACATTTTGGATCAAAAGAGTAGGTAAAAAAAATTCTTTATGTCCACTAACCTCTTTAAAGAAACCACACTTATTTGGGTAACTCAGTAGAAGAGCAATTTTCCTGTATTAAAGCTGCTTTCCTAACTAACATCTGTTGGGAGAGCAGATTTCTTTACCAAGACTCTCTCTCTCTAAAGGATGTAATTAAATTTTTATGTCTGAATTTATAAACCATTAAATTATATTGAAAATTCTTGCAGATAAAACCGTTCCCTGTAATTGTAAAACATCGCAGCTGTAAAAGATTCATTATTAGGTATTATTAATTTTTTTGTAAACTGCAATTTTTCTGATTGTTTCAGGAGTACTCAAGTTCATTACTTTGCTCTTAAAGGTTCATTAAAGAGTCTTTAAAAAATAATCAAATTTTTTTGGAGTGCAATAAATGAGATGCAAAATTGATCTTCATCACTGATCAGAGAATGCCAAGCCGCGATTTTCAAAAATTTTATTCTGCAGTCGCAGTCCACTAGATGGCAATCTTTCACCGAGAGTACCTCCAGAAATTCTTCCCTTGAAAGTCCTGCTGCTGTTCCAAACTTCGGGAGCAGGTTTGCCGCGGGGTGCGCTGCGCTCCTGGATGGGGCTGCCCCGCAAGCAACCCCGAGGCACTTTCAGATGGGCCCCAGTACGCTCAAAATTGGCAGCTCAAGTTAATCAAAAACATGCTCCTTTGCTCTAACCACTTCCCAGTGATCCTCTAATTCAAGCAGACAGTATAGAAACAAAGCGTTTGAAAGTCTAGAGGCTGTTTTGTAGTGGGAATACCTCTAAATGTTTTTTGCAAATTTAATGCAAACAAAAGCCTCAAAGAAAACCATATTACTGTACATTAACTGCTGGAGATAAATGTTGCTCTGCCCCTACCACAGCACTAAAACCTGTCATTCTTTTTAAAACATATGTCCTCTTAGCAAGTTATGAATTTAGAAGTCTGGACTTCTGCAAGGCCTTTGACACAGTCCCACACAATATGCTACTCACCAAGTTGGAGAGATATGGATTTGATGGGTGGACTGTTCAGTAGATAAGGAATTGGATGGATGATCATATCCAGAGGGCAGAGGTCAATGGCTCAAAGCCCAGAGGGTGTCCAGTGACAAGTGGTGTCCCTCAGGGGTCCATGCTGGGACCTGTACTGTTTAATATTTTTATCAGTGATACAGACAGAGGTATCAAGTGCACCATCAGGAAGTTTGCAGATGACACCAAGCTGAGTGGTGCTGTTAGTAAGCCAGAGGGATGGGATGTCATCCAGAAGGACCTAGACAAACTAGAGAGATGGGGCCAGACAAATCTCATGAGGTTCAATAAGACCAAGTGCAGGATCCTGCACCTGGGTTCAAACAATCCACATTATCCATACAGGCTTGATGATGAGGTTTTAGAAAGCAGCCTTCAGAAAAGGACTTGGGGGTGTAGTTGAGGCCTCATTCTTGGAGATATTCAAGGTTTGAAGAGGCTCTGAGCGACCTGATCTAGTTGAGAATGTTCCTGCTTACTGCAGGGGAGTTGGACTAGGTGACCTTTAGAGATCCCTTCCAATCCAAATTATTCTGTGATTCTACACAAGTATTTTTGCTCTTTTTTAGAAGTGCTCTTCCTCTCTCAGGAAAGCTTATGAGACCAATATGAACAGAAGTTTCTTGAAGTCTTTCATGGTGTACAGGTCCACTTGTATGGTTGTGCTTCTGCAAGAATGTAAGGGAAGAAATACCTGACGAGCCACTGCCCTGGTAGTGGACAACCCTTCTTCTGATCTTGTGGATGTGGTTGAAGCGTAGGCACAAGCATCACTTCAGACACATAATAATCTTCACAAACAAGAAATTAGTGATTGTTATAATTCAGGCTGCTGTTTCACTCAAATGGCTCTGCACTGGGTGCAGCTCTGCAGTGTGAACAGCAGCATGGTTGCTCACAGCTCTTATTTACCTAAAACTTTAAAGAACCCACCAAAAGCTTCACTTTGCATGAACTTTTGGACTAGCCAGAGTCATAAGAGTCTGCTGCAGTAGATCTGAGCTGACTTAATGTGAGACCATCAGTATTATCAAGCCACCACAGCTGTAGCTTTTCCACTTTGTGAACTAACGTGGCACCATTTTATTCAGCATAATCATCTTGGTGTACACCCCGGAACAAGCTGCTTATCTATCTTTCAAGGAACTCAAAGATTTAAAGGCATGATGCCAATTTTAAGATTAGGCTACTTCGTACACTATAGTTAGTAGTCCTGGGGGACAGTTCAGGCTTTCTGCAGATGATTTCACAAATAAGCAGCAGGAAGCCCTGAGATAATGTTTGGAGAAGGCCCTGAAGAGCAGGAGCATCACAGCCATGTATTGGCCCTGTTGTTCTGCTTGTCTGGTTCTTTTCTCCAGCTTATAAAATGATTTCAAAACCTGGACAATGGCAAACCCTCATTTGTGAGCCTTAGTGAAAAAAAGAAAAAAAAAAAATCAATTTTTGTAATTGGTTGATTTGCATTCATTCAGTGAACAAACTGTACCTACTCATTACTGTTCAGGGCACCTCAACTTGCCAAGGCTTGAATTTGGGATATGGAAATGACAAAATCCTAGAATTATGTATGAAAAAGAGATTATCTGGGAAAGAGCCTACAAAATTAAGATCATCAGCTTTCTTTTTTCTTTCGTTGGATTTGATTTATATTTATTAGTTACTGAAGGCTTCCAAGGATCAAAATGAGGTGCTACTACCTTTCCTTAATCAGAGAATCATAGAACTGTCAGGGTTGGAAGGGACCTTAAAGATCAAGATCCAACCCCCCTGCATGGGCAGGGACACCTCCCACTAGACCAGATTGAACAAGGTCTCATCCAGCCTGGCCTTAAACACCTCCAGGGCTGGGACATCAACAGCCTCCATAGGCAACATATTCCAGTATCCTCCCTTGCTCATGGTGAAGATTTTTTCCTAACATCTGACTTAAAACTACCCTCTATCAGTTTAAAACTATTACCCCTTGTCCTATCACTCCCTTCTCTGGTGAAAAGCCCCACCCCAGCTCTCCTGGTGGCCCTTCATGTACTGGAAGGATTCTACAAGGTCTCCCTGGAGACTTCTCTGCAGACTGTATAGCCTCAACTCTCTCAGCCTGTCTTTGGAGCAGAAGTGCTCCAGCCCTCTGTATCCAGCGGACATCATAACTTCTCAGGAATAAAGACTATAGACTTGTTAAAAGAGTAAAGATTGGTGAGGACTAAAATGAAGAAATCCAACTTCCTCTTCCATGTCATTCAGAAAAGAGGACAAAAGCTGAGGTGGCCATATGGAGCTGTGTCAGCAGAGGCCTTCCTCTGACCCTGTGCTCATTCCTCTGACCCTGTAGTCTCAGCTGTGTCTGGGAAATAGTGGTGTAGGCAGCCTGGCAGGAGCTGATGCTACCACATACCTATAGGAAATTGCCATCAGCCTGACACGCTTGGACACAATTGCTTTCCTGGTTTTTCCTGCTTTCAAATTTTGTTATACATAAGTGTTATGCAGATGTGTGACACTATTTTATTATGCTGTACCACTTTTTGATAGTGCATTTCTGGATGATTTTATTTCTCAAATTTCTTTCTATTAGCATCATGTTTTACTCCAACTTTCCAGATCTGGCAGGGAAATTTAAAACACAATTGAATCTTCCATACTTCTACCCACAAATTGAAACATTGATATTTATCACTGATGTGTATTTATTGTTATTCAGATAGTTTCCACTTTGTATGATTGTCTTTATTACTATTCCACAACTGAAATTAATTTTGGAGATGCTAAGGTTTTATGAAACATTACACAAAGTGATTTAATAAATCTATCTCACCTCTGTTCATCACCTGCAACATTTTTTTATTATGCATGTATAAGAAAAATAATGTTTTTCCCATTTCAGCTAGACCTTATAGGAAAAAAAAAATCTTACCAGAATGCAATATTACTGAATTATAGTGTGTATCACTGGTAGAGTTGATTGTGAAATGAATTTATAATAGTATTCAATAAGTCTTCCTTAGCATCTCATGCTTATTAGAGCAAGCTCTGATTCAGATATACTAGCAGGAAAGTTAGACCTGATCCTCACAAGTGTATAAAGCTCATAAAAAGGTAATCTAAGTACCAAGAAAACCTACTTATATAATTTCTCATTTTATCTGTGCTGCAAGCAAAAACCAATACACTTAACAATGCTGAAAAATGACAGAAAAATTAAAGGTCTAAGTTTTGTTACATAGTGGGGATATTTCAGTTGCTTTCACTAAGACAGAAATGAGGTCTTGAGAATTTAAACAGTTAAAAGTTTTTTGTGTTGGTTTTATTCTTAAATTGTCCCGGCAGGAATTCTTTTTTAGCTCAAACGGCCTGAAGAAACATTTTAGTATATGTGCATGAGTTTCTTCTCTTTTACCATTTCTGATAATGCTGTGTACACAGGTAGTCTGTATTCCTACATGTAAAGCTGTAATATTTGCAGAATAATTTAAGGAAGACTATTTCTCTTCAATAAATATGTGCAAGATCAATATTTTTTATTTATTGCGTACACGAAAAAAAAATTATCCTTACAATAAAAGCTCATTAAAAGAGAAATCACTTCAAAGGGCATGAAATTCCTAACCGACTCTTTGAATTTGTAGATTATCACACAAAACCCCCCACTATATTATAGAAAGTATTATAATTAAAAAAATCTATATTAAAATTTTAAAAGATTAATTACTGTGTAAAGAAAACATTGTATTGCAAATTGAGATTTAAATAAAAGCATCATGGACGCTATTTGTTCTAAACCCAGACTTTAATCTCACCTTACTTTACTCTGAGGAAAACAGAGCTAGATGCAGTTGGATGTTCACCCTGCACTGCTGCTTTAAGGCATCTCTTGGCAGTTTTTCTTGATGGGTCCTTGGTTCCCACTGCTAACCAGAGGGGTTTCCCTAGGCAAAGAGGAAGAGGGAATAAATCCCCTCCATTTAGTTACCTATTTTTTTTCCTGTCAAAGATGATTTCATTGTCATCACAAGTAAAATGAAGAAAAAATTGCTGATACACGGTGATCTTTCCTGGAGGCTGTGTCCCAAAGCCTCTCTGGTGCGTGGCTCATGTGTGTTTGCTGGGTGGGTGTTAGAAGGAGCTGGAGTGGAGGGCACAGACCCTGTTTGCCTCCACAAAGCCTCCCAGGTGGAGCTGAGGCTGAGCCCACGAGGAACCTGTGCTTGTGCCATCCTGACAGTGACTTTCTCTTTCAAGCCCCCATGGTGGCAGCCACAACAGCACACGGACCCCAGGGGTTTGTGCTACTTCTGCTTTCCAGACATTTCCTGCAGGTCATCTCATCCTGCAGAGCTGAGCTACCCCTGCTGAAGGAATTACCTTCTTGGTAATTTCCTTCTTGGAATTGGGTATTCTTGCTTCTAATAATCTGCAGACCCTGGAGAATGTAAAAGTTGGTATTATCTGAAGCGTTCACTGTATGGAAATGGTGTGGCAGCTTCTTTTCAGGACCATGCTGGAGCCACTGGTGACAGGTTCTCATCAAACAGGGAGGGTAGAAACTGTTCCTCTCTTACTGCCAAGCATCATGGGAGCTCCTGGCAACTGGAGACCCTTTGATGATAGATGTTGGCACAAGCCTATGCTTGGTTTACCCCAGAGGGTTGTTGCTCCTTATTCTTGAGAAGTGACTACGCTTTGTCAGTCATGCAGCCTCTGTTCCATCAGTTTTATTGACCTCCTGTCACTAGCACTTCCATTCCTTCAAAACAGGGCTCAGGTTCATTAGTAGGGCAGCCTGTTCAAATCCTGTTCCAGCTGTGGCTGCTTTTGGAGGAAGTTGTGAATTACTGACCCTAATAGGGCTCATGAACGTTTTCCTGTTCAAAAGAGAGGTTATTGCTGCACTTTTCAGTCAAAAGGTTTGGGGATTTTTGCCTTGTCAGAAATACTTCTTGCTAACTGCCCGTCTCATGCTTAGTTAAATAATCTGTGAGGCTTTGCTACATTATTTACACTGGAATGAATTATATTACTTCCATACAAATTTCACTAATCAGCTGTTGCTATGATATTGCACTGAGCTGTGCAATGGAGTTGCCTGGAAAACTGCACAGAGGTGTGGAACTGATGTCTCTGGCTTTCCAAAACAGAGCCTGCCACTAGAATGACCCTGAAAGGACAGGACCTAATTAGTTTTCTCTGATGGATCAGCTCATTACAGCCTAATAGACAGATGAATACAGTCTGATCTTTTAACAGGGGCTTTTGGGAACCTCGGTGCTCCCTGCTGCCTCTGGACCCTAACACTTGGCTCATTTTCAAAAGCAGCTCACTCTGATTCATTCAAAAGCCTGCTTCAGTTTCTTCATTTGTGAAATGGAACTAACAGCTGCACTGCTGGTCTCAAAAGCTGAAATATGAATTCCAGAATATTACCAGTTTGTTTTCAATATTTGTTTTTTTGCGGTATGTTTTTCCTTGCGTGTGTTTTTTTAATTATTTATTTACTATGAAGTCTGTTTATGATATTAAAATATTAGAGATTTTTTTTTTTTTGCTGTAGAACCTCCCTTGAAATATGAAATCAAGGTTAGATATTCTCAAATATTCACAGTACTGTACCAGCAAGGTACTCAAAAAAATCCTGGTACTTTCAAAAGATAATAGTCTGTCAAACTATCTGAGAAATAGCCCACAAGCATGAAATTAATTATTATTTATAGGTAAATTAACAAGGTGCCAATCATGATAGTTTTAGTCTGGCTGCCAAAGAATCTAAAGTGTACCATTTACATATAATATGGATATACTTACGTTAGTGTTTTTAATATTTCCGGCAGCCTAGATCAATTGCAAAAAAATTGTCCTGAGGGGTACAGAGTCTACTGCAGCAAAGTGTATTCAACTGGCTTCAATAACATATTTCTGTTGGCTTCAGCAGAGTCTATAGATTGATTCTGGCTCAGTATCTGGCCCAAAATGAAGAGAACTCATCCCAAATTAATCTGCTTTTACAGATATTCTGCTTCTGATATCTTTGTTTTCTCTAGTGAAGGTCAGGGCAATAGGAGGTAAAACACTGCCATGATTCCCATTGCCCACATCTGTCTGGAGCTGAATGCCTAGTGCAGAAAACCAGCTGACCAGAGGGCATTGTTAGAGGAGGTGATGCATTTGTGTAGATAAAAGCACAAAGATTCTAGTGACCAAAATTTTGGTTACAAAGTATAAGATCTGATATGGTATATCAGATAGTTATAAATGTACCTTCTCCAAAGATAGAAGGCAATTGGGTTGAAATAGTTCTTTTTCATCACAATGAAATATTGCCTTATTACAACACTAAAAAGAAGTGCAACATTAATTTTGTTTAGAAAAATTCTTAGAATTTGTGATTTTTTTTTTAAATCTGTAGAAAATCTTTGGAATGAGAGGAATTTCAGCAATGGGAGGTAATACTGTTAGTAGTTCCACAAGAATGTTAGGAAAATGACCTGCAAGAATTATGTTTGAAATCTAAATTTATATGGTTTATGGTGCAAAAAGAAAAAGGCTTCATGGGACAGGGAATAATTTTGCATACCATTTCTGTCATTCAGTAGCATTGGAAATATTCTGCAGTGGCCTTGGAAATGGCAAGACACCACAGTTCAGGGAAAGTCTCATTCCGTTTTGTTTTTTTTTCCTGATGAAGGCTGCCTTTCCTTCAGTCTGTGTACACACTGAGTAACCCACTACTGTCCTGGATGAGAGTGGATGGACTTATGGTCACTTAAAGAGTTGCTGCCAAAGAATTTAGAAAAAAATATTTTAATATAAAATTGCAGACGTGTGACTTAACAGTTTGATGGCAAAATTCACTTGCTATGTGGAAGAAAATATAAAAGTTGGAATCACGTTGGTGTCATTTGCACATGGATCAGAAGAAATGATTTATACAGCGTTCAGGGGAAATCAAGTCAGGACCAAGCTGGAGTGATTTATACAGGCATCAGGGAAAGAGGCCCTCCCATTGAGTAACAAGGTTCAATAAGGACCCCTTGCTTTCTGAACTCCTTCACAGATAAGAGTCTAGGTGCAGATAGATTTAGCTGCAGACTTAGTCCCAGTCTTGGTCAACAGTTTATGTCTAAAGGATTTAGCTATAGGAATTTCAGTGTAGTGTTTCAGCGTGTGATTATGGCTCTTGTGTGACTTTGGAATAGCAGTAGTTTGAGGGTTCACTAACATTATTATAACAAATCACAAAATTAGATTATATGATTTTCTAGCAACACTTAATCAGTTGATAATCAACAATTTAGTTGAAGGGTCCACAGTTACTAAATTAAATCATATACATAGACACAGATATAGAGCTTAACCTATGATTAAGATGTTTGTATGTTTTGGTACTAAATGATCTTTGGGCATCCTGAGATCAAATAAAAGTGAATGCCTCACTTTTCCCATAGAATGTTGCAAAAATGGAAACTTCTGTCACGAAATATGAAAAGCAGTGAACTGCACACTCTTTTCCTTTGTCAGAATTGATCTTTTGTCATTAAATATGGGATAGCAGCCTGCTGGGATCCTGGAGAGCTCTAAAGGCCTCACATTGGGATTGATATTTATTTATTATTAGGATTGATATTTATTTATCACAAGATGATGGAGTTTGGTCATCTCAGGTGATATCAGCAACTTTCAGAGTGGGTTTTGATCTGGGCAGGAGAGGTCTCAAGTATGTTTCTTAAACCATAGGAGTTGCAGGTATGTTTAGGGAATGTCTGATCATCTCCATTTGTTGCATTTGTACTAGGACAAGGAGATGCCAGATTGGCTCAACTCACTGCCCCAGCAGACAAGGTCAAAAAGTGCCAGTTTGTCCCAGCCCACTGCACTTGCAATTAGAACAAAACCAATATTGTGCCCACTGCACTTGTAAATAAAGCAAGAACAATATTTCCTGGTGCTGACATTGCAATAAGGCCCAAGGGAAGGGATTCTGCACCACTGCAACTGCCTCTGAGCTACTAATGATGTGTTGAAAACAGTCACTGAAGCATCTCTTAGATGCTTCAGATGAACTTCTTTATTTCAGCAAAGTTTTTGATGAAAAATAAAAGAAAGTTCATCCTCAGTGTTGTAATTAATGAAGAAAATGGTAAATATTTTAAGCAGAAAATGAAATGCTATAAACATAAAAATTTGAAGATGAATATATTTGGTATTAGCTTTTATATTTTATTCTTTCCCTGTTCCTATTTCACAGGCTAATCAGTTTGGCATCTTGAGCAAAATGTCAGAATTCCTAACTCAAGTGACTGCTGTTCAGGTTGGTGCATAAAAAGTACTGATAAATACTTTGATTTTTTTTCTTTTCTTGGAATCTCAAAGCATTGTGTTTTGAGAAAAGGAATAGAGATAATCTCAGGTGTAAGGCAGTGCTTTTGCACACTGGAAGTTGGTGACAGCTGGCTGTTATGGGTGTCCTAAAGAATAATGACTTGTGTTAAGTTTAGACTGAGAGAGGGTAAGATCAGGCCTGATGAAGCTCCATCACTGACAAACTTCACATCTCAAATGTCGTCAGTGACAGCTCTCACTCCTCCGTATCCTACTGCATTAGTAGAAAGAAAAGATAAAAGAGTCTTAGCTTGAACTCATTTAAGTTATGAAGAAGGATAGAAGCTTGATCACCTCCCTGAAATCTTTGGGCACAAATCAGTATAAATATAGAAGGTCTCAGGGTACCAATAAACTTAAGTTGTGACTGCAACGAGCAAATAGTATTTAATTAGATATCTGGAAAAACAAAATATGTATTAAAGATGTTTCTCTGAGATCCTGTTTCTTCACATTCCAGTTCCTTGAGAGGTGTTTTGCTGCTTCTAGAGGAATCTTCCCCATTCTGAGCTCACTTTAAGGCAAAAAATAATGAACAGAGATAGTGTTAAATAATGCATCACTGAAATTCAGTAAATGGTTGTTTAGAGGTTGACTCAAGCTGTAAGAAAATATATTTTTTTTTAATGGTTTGTCATATATTAATGACCTTGGTTGTGTTATGTGTCATTTTGAAATGTAAAATACCAAAGCTAGCTTTAGGAAATAGCCAGTGTTGTAATTGTGTCTTTTTTATAATGATGCTCTTAACCTGAGATTTCAGCCCCAAAGCTTACCAGATCCATTTATATGTTTACATACCCAAGGTACTAACCGTGAAAATCCTTGAAAAAGCACCATCATTAGCACTCAATTAAAGAGAAAACCTATGCTAATGAAGCCAGGAGTTTCTTTTTAATGCTAGGAAAAGGAAAAAGATTTAATGACTCTATTTCTGGAAACCTTTTGATGTTTGCCATAATTAGTTCGGTCCAGCTATGAAATTAAGGACAATTTAAGTATTATGCAGACGTTTGAAGGTTGCTATATTCAGAGAAGACCTTTTGTAATCCTCTGGCAGTGAATGGCATCTCATCCAACATTCAGGCTTAGTCAAAGAACTTCAGCAGTAGAAAAACATACTCAAAGATTTTATTAGAGGTTTACTTTTTGTTTGTCTGTTTGTTTGGTTTTGTTTGTTTGTTTTGGGTTTTTTTTAAGGTTTTTGTGAATCTTAGATGAGGAAAGCCAGCTAAAATATTTGAAATGGCAGATGCATAGCTGCAGAATGTCATAGTTGTACATCTAGGATAATTTTTACCATCAGTGCAATTCACTGAAGAGTCTGTAGTACACCATTCTTGAATAAATTAAATCCCAAGGAATTTATGACCTATTTCAACCACAATGCCATTATGAACCATTCTAGTGCTGTGCAAACTTCTCTGTGCTAAATAACTTCATGTGTCTGACGCTAGTTTCAGAAGGCAAGCAAATATACATTTTTAATAGTCTAGATTAGCTTTTGATCTTTTCTCAGAGAAGTTCAAAGGGACAAAATGCTCTGTTAAGCAATTATTGAAGAGTTTGATGTGCAGAGGTGATCTGGTAGAGTACAAAGAAACTGGATCAGAGGGTACAGTACTTTCCAGTCCCAGTATCGTCCTGCAGTCCAGAGAATGGACTGGTACAAACTGATACAAATTAGGGGTAAAAGTTCTTCATGCTCTATTAACTTCTCTGTGTCGTTGTGGCAGACACTGGTCAAGGAAGCTTGCAGAGATGAAAAGCCATTTTTGTCCCACCTATTTTCACTGAAGACCAGGAGCAACTTGGATGATCTGTTGCACACCTAACTCACAATTACACCTGATATACCTATGCACAGCAGCTGTAAATATAAATAATTAAATGTTTACATATATTTACATAAAGCTCATTTGTTTTATAAATGAGGATTTTCTTCTGTTTGGATAAGTGAACATTTCAGTTACCTTCTTCCTCCCAACACAGTCAGCAAGTCTTTTATATTTTGTATGTTGTCTCCTCTCCTCCCTTCCCTTGTCTCATTTTCTTTTCACCTCATATATTTCTATTTTTTTTTCTTTTTTCTTTAACTTACTATGTTAATTCTTCACGTGAGCACATGAAATAAATAATTTACTGAAGTCAGAGATGTTGAAGAATGCATTGATATGCATGGACTCACTACAGATACCTCTTAACCTATACAGATTCCTTTGGGATCTACATAAAGACAGTCCCTAAAACACTGTAAAAAGTATGTTAAACTGGAAACTGGATGGCTTATGTAAAATATTCTGTAAATGCCATCACTACTGTATGGCATTTGGGTATCACAGTAAGGAAAACTGCAACAATTTTGGTGGTACATATGTCAGAATATGCCATGGTGTATTTTTGATCTATGAAACAGAACAGAGTTAAAAACCTCCTCCTGACCTTGTAGTGAGCAAAAAGACTCAAAGGGATGAAAATGTAAAAAATGCAACATTTCAAACAATAAGTATGTCCCTCTGTGGTCACGGACAAAATGACAAGAACATCTAAGGGTTTTTAAATAAATGTCAAGAAAATGTTGCTCAGCTGTGTTTGTCCATAACTCTGGACTAAGGCGGCTGCTGCTCAGGGTCCGCAGCCACAGGTGGTTTAAATCCCTCCACCAGGGACCTTGCAGACAGCTCTGAGCCATCAACGCCTCCTGAGGTTGCTCTGCCACACTCAAGTCAAGATCTGAGACAATTAATTTAACTGGTCTTTGTTTTCAAATCTAGACATCAGCAAATAGCACATTCCTCCACCTCGGGGCTCATGTGATGAAAAACACTTGCTGAGTTTTGGTGCTGGGGCTGGATGCAGGGCTGTGGGGCTGGGAGCCCCTGTGAGCAGAAGGTGGCACTGCCCTGTGCTGGACACAGCCGGTTCCGGATGGTTCCAGCCAGCTCCAACCAACCCACCAAAGGAAACAACTTGGCTGAGGTGGTGTCACCTCTGGGAAAGCAATCTTAAGAAAAGGCAAAATGCTGCATGGCAGTGAGGAGTGAGGGAAAAAAAGGCCTGTGACACCAAGGTCAGAGAAGGAGGTAGGGAGGGGGTGCTCCAGGCCACCAGAGAAGATATTCCCCTGCAGACCATGGAGCAGGGGAGACTGTGAGACAGTGGAGCAGCCTTTTCCAGGGAAAGATCCACACTGGAGCAGGGGAGAAGTTTGTGGAGGAAGGAGCAGCAGGGAGGAACTGTTATGGGTTGGCCACAATGCCCATTCCCCATGCCCCTCTACCACTTGAGGGCTGGGGATGGGTAGAAGAGCTGGCAATGAAGAAAGGAAGTTAAGCCTGGTAAAAACTGTTTGGGGGTGGGTGGAAGGTGTTGCTTTAATTTGTCTTTGTTTCTCATGATCCAAATCTATTTTAATTGGCAATAAACAAAATTAATTTTCCCAAAGATGAGTCTGATTTGCCCATGATGGTAACTGAAAAGGAATCTTCCTGTCTTTATCTTGACTCATGAACTTTTTAATCTTATTTTCCCCCACCCTGCCAATGAAGGGGAGTGAGAGAGGATCTGGATGGGAGCCTGGCAGCTCACCAAGGTCAATCCACCACAAAAAATCACTTGAGATTGCAAAGTACTGTAGTTACAGTAATGGTGGATTCACACAAATCTTGTAGCATCAGGGAAGCATGCAGTCCACCACACACAGGAATGTTTCTGTGATTGTGCTCTTTTTATGTGAATAAGGAGGCAGATGCTGCGTGAGTCAGTGCTGAATTAGGGATATTCTTCTGTGTGTTGGGCAGTGCTGTGTTGACATAGCACATACACTATGCTTGGATAGGCACTTCATGACTGTCAGCTATGTGGTAGAGCACAAGCATGGGAGGTAGTCCTGTGTTTGATGTGCTAGATTAGCTTCCTGACAGAAGGATGTTGCAAATAATACTGCCTCCCTTGGGTGAGGTTGATGAGTCTTGAAGCAGGGGCACAGATGTTTGAACATTATCCAGAAAGGGATCAGTCTTCTGCGTCAGATTTTTACAACTAAACCTCAAGGACAGAAATGAACATAAAGCTGAGACCAAATACTGGAATGACATTTCCCTTTTACAGTACAATACAGTGCAGAACAATACAGTAATTAGTACTTGAAGAGAAGGGGTCTCTGCACACTTCTGCAGTGTTTGTTGCATCTTGCATATGTAACTCAGAAGTGATTTCATCTATGCTGTCAGAATTGTTAGATGGTTTTGCTATCAGATTCCTGCTTGCATTAGCCCAGAGTGATGGGCTGCTTGTTTGTGGACAATCTTTCACAGGTAGCTAAAACTTTCCAAGTGCTTCTCAGGATTATGTAGTGAATTTTCTTCAGCTACAGTTACTTTAAGACATTTTTTTTTTTAACCTTGGTATCTCAGTGATATTTTTCCAGGTGTAATTCAATACAGTTCTAATATGTTCCTTGTCACCCAGACATTCTTAATTTAGTGTTCATATATTTCTCAGGGACCCTGAAAATTCATAATAAGTAGTAAAAAACAATCAAATCAAATCAAATCAAATCAAATCAAATCAAATCAAATCTGTGTACAATTAACAACTAACTAAATATTATTAAAATATGGCAACATTACAGAAATATTATTAGGATGGGTTCAGATTTTCTTTTCAAGTTACAAAAGCCCATCAGCCATGCTGCCAAATTAAAACACAAGAATTTTTTGTCCTTTGTCATTTAAAGAGCCCAACTGCACTAGCATAGAGACACTTGGCTTATCTAAACCTTTTGGAATTGTCAGAGAGACAGAAGGGGATGCTTGAGGAGTGTTAATCTGCAGCTTAATCATGCAAGGGAGATGGGGTTTATTTAGCCAGGTGCAGCACTGCCCCGGGGTAGTTTTGCTACTTCTGAGCTGTTTTGCCCGCAGGTCATCTCACTGAACTGAGGCATTCGCTGCAAAAACATGGAGCTACATATTGGTCTCTGATACTCAGAGTAGACCTGCATCTTTCATAGAATCATAGAGTGTTTAGGGTTGGAAGGGACCTTAAAGATAACCAGGATCCAATCCCCTTGGGGTTGGACAGGCTGGACAGGTATACCTCCCACTAGATCATCTTAAATGTAGACTAAAAATCCAGAACTGAGTGCAAAACAAACAGCTGCAGTAAGTAAAGAATACAACCTTTTTTAAAGTTGCTGATATTTAATAGGGTATGTCTGAGATCCTCTCCTCAGTTACTCAGTCATGCTGAAAGTATTAATCACACCAAACATTCAACTTCCTTATCTTAGAATGGTGGGGTTTCTTTATTTGTGGGTTTTTTTTGTTGTTTGGTTGGTTTGTTTTTGATTTTTCTTTTTGGGGTGGTGGTGTTTGTTTTGTTTTGTTTGGATTGGTTGTTTTTTTGTGTGTGTTTTATTTTTTTGTTTGTTTTTGGCTTTTTGTTTTTGTTAGAAAATAGTTGACATCTTAAAAAATTTGTGGTACATTGTCAACATCTATTGGAATTAAAAATTAGGAAGCATGAATATGGGTGAATGTAATTCAGTAAAAAACCCGTGAAAAATAAATACTTGAAGTGCATGTTCAGAATACAATATTGGATAGAAAATTTATAGAAGGGGTTGCAGAAACCAACTGAATCACTGTATAGAAAGAGATGAAGAACACAGGAAATCCTCTATATGAGATTTTCAAACTAAAACCAAAAGCAAATAGGGATGGTATCATAAAAAAGGTAAAATAACTAGAAAGGACAAAACATTAGAAAAGGAGAAAACATCAAATAAAACACAATTGGATTTGTCAAAATGGGCAGGAATGTTCAGAGACAAAATGCAAAATGACAATAGCAAGAAAATTGTGTGAAGAATAAATTGGTTTTATTTGAAGATAAGTCTGCTTCTTAATTTCTGTCTCCTTTTGATAGAGTGTTATGGATTAAGCTTTATTGAATGACCTAGCTGACTTTCTGGTTATTCAGCACAATCATGCATAGTGATTATTTCATCTGTATAGGTAATAGTTCCGTAAAATTACCTGTGTTTTATTAATCTTTTCTGCAATGCTCTTTTTTTGCACATGGAGACAATTTGAACAAACAGCCAGAGAGAAAACTTTTAAAAGATATATTTTTGTTTGCCTTGTAGATGGTACTCCCTGTAACTGAGAGTGCCATCTTCGTCGTGATCCATGATTTGGTGAAAAACATGTGTAGCAAAAAAGATGGGTCAGCTAGTCACCAAATGATACCAGCAGTATCTTTGTTCAGTTAAGAATGCTGGATTTATTGGCTTGCTTTCCAGAGGTCATTGTGTGCTTTATGAAAGTATTAAACATGTAAATTCAGCTCATGATGAATTTTAGACACTGAAGAACTATTTCAGAATTCTCTAAATTTTTTCTCCCCTATGCCAAGGAGACACTTATTGATTGAGAAGTAATTACTGAAAATATTTATACTTGTGGTTATTCCTTTAACTATACTAAAACCTACTTATTTTGTTAATACATTTATAGTAAAAAAATGAAGCTAAAAAGCAGGGACAGCAGAATGTGAGGTCTTTCATATTTTACAAGCCCTGAACTGTGAATTTAGACATGGCAGTGGCCAAGTGACACTTTCATATGACAGCTCTTTGGTTTGCTGTGTCAAGCAGAATGCAGAGCTTCCAATGAGAATGCAGGAGAAAAGTTTATGAAATGGCATTAGTGGAACTCTCCCCTCTTTAAAATCTCTGCTTTTCAGTTCTGAAGCAGCATCTGAATCTTATGGTAAAGAATCATCTTCCTTTTCCCTTTTTAACATTAGTAAATTAGTAAATACAAAGACTAAAATAAATTAGAATTCTTGATGTGCCTGAATAATTCTGGGAAAGAATGCCCTGGATGCTGTGAGCAAGGTTTTAAGGGAAAACTAAGCTACCTAGCTCCTCGTTAAACAGTGTTTTTCCTATTCCTTTAGAAAGAACTACTGCCTTTTGAGAATTCACACTAGCTTAGTAAGAAAGGAGTGACTCTGTCCTTATGATTTTGTAAGAGAAGAATCCTAAAATTTAAGTAGCTGAATGGGCTGAGTAGAGGGATGGTGTGACATGTACACACACAAATACCCTTCCCTACCTTCTATACCTGGCTGTATAGAAACATTCTCAGTAATGACCTCTTGTTACTTTCATGTTTCATTTTTTGAGTTTGTTCACTCTGGAGGCTTCAGAACCTACAGATCTTATATTTGCATTGCACAGTTGCTCTGAACATTTATTTTGATACCTTTAAATTGGCAGACCTTCTCTTATAAGGGTAGTCTGGCTTCTCATTTTGTGATTCATAGTTCCTCTTCTCATAACTCAAATATCTTTTTGAACTCCAAGCCTATTGCACAAATACTCTATAAAGACTCTACATACAATGAAAACAATAACAAATAAGAAAAAGCTGAGCTAACGCTTTTAGAATCTAAAAGTAAAAATATTTCTCTTAATAAAACTGAACTGGCTATCTATCTATCTCTTTAGAGATACAAAAATCCTTAGACACTCCTGTAATTAAGGAATTTTCTCCAGGAAAGTATTGATTATTTCACCTTCTAGCCAGAGTGGAGATTCCTAGAGACCCACCAATATTGTAGGTCTCTAGGAGACCCAGACAGTATGCACCAATATTGTCCACATGGGCAAGGTTTTGCCAGGTTGAGGGGGGTCTCATAAGACAATAGGAATGAGTCCTGTGACTCCAGTTGCTTTTGTAGAGACTCTAAGCTGTAGCAGAGCAAACTAATGCCATTTTCCTTAAGGAATGAGATTTGAGGTACCCTTAAATAGGATCTGAAACCTTGCTTGTAAATTAGCTTCCTCTTTAGTTTTAATGGAGTAAAAAAGGTCCTGAATAACAGGGGGATGAAAAATTATCAGTTCTCTGGATCATATAGTTTGTATTATTTAGAGCATTGTAATTTGTGAAAGCAATATACCCCTATTAAATTGGTATGTTAGTTTCTCTACATCATTCTTTTTGTGCTAATTTAATGACTGGGACCATGAAGGGGAGGGAGATAAGGAATGCTGCAGGGAGGAGGAGTTCTCCCTGCACCCAAGGGAGGAAATGTGTTGCAGTAAAGGTGAGCAGTCTATGACTGTTTGGACAGATTTGCTGGAGCAGGCAGCAGGGCTCAGACAGCATTAATGAGATTGTTTATTAGTACCGGATGAACAGTTCTGCAACTCACTTGACAAATACCAAGCAAAAAGCACCACAGGGGAGCATCCCACTGCCTTTAGCTACTCCGTGATCTGTGGAATAAAATAATCACTGAAGAAAACCAATCTATTTTCCATCTATTGAGTTTTCTCTAACGTATGAAACCGCTCCTATCAGAATTTAAAATCTAGGCTAACCCTGCATGAGATCAGGAGCTTTGTTTAAAGATCAGAAGTCTGTGGTTAAAACAGCAGCCTAAAACAGAAATATTGTGACTGACTTAATAAGCTGTGCATGCTGTACAGCATCTATTTAATTTCTGTCCTTTTAAGTTCTTTGTTTTGATTCATAAATTCAAAAATGTTACCTTAGCTATTGAACAGCACCAGATTTTCTTACTCCAGCAAATGATTCTGTTTTCCACAACTGTCTACCATTCCTGCATGCTGCAGTGTTCGAATATGTTTGAAATGGGTGTTTGTCAGCTAACTTCAGGGTACTCAAAAGTTTTCTCATTGGAGAGAGCTTTTTTTTTTCTTTAATGTATTTCCCAGGAGCTGCCTGAACTAAGATTTGTCTGTAGCAAATAGACTTTTTGATTTATAAATATATATATATGTATTTACATATATTTATATATGTATTTACATATACATGTAAATATACAATACATTTCAATACACGTGAAAGCTGTGTCTGTGTATTTACTTATGCACATACTCATAATCTTTCTCCACATTTCCATCCTTTCATCCATCCACCCATCTATTCACTCATCCAGTTTAAGAGCAGTTTCTCATAGTGTGAGGTAAGCAACAGACTTTGCAGTTTTCAGCTTCTATTTTTCCTCATCCGTGATCATTAAAAAAGTGAACATTAAATATTGATTCTGCTACCTTTTGACTAAGTCCTTGAAAAGTGACCAGAACTGAGAAGATTTGATCATCTAACATGCAATTTACATTTCAAATTAGTACCCAGAGATATTTCTTCAAAAGGTTGCTAAAGTACTTCTATGATACCTTGGGTTATTTATACTCAAAACTAAACCTCAAGATTACAAATTAAGGTATACCATATTTTAGGGGATGTGTCTTTATCACATTCCTTGTCTTATGCTTGCTTTCTTCTGATGGTCAGAAGATGGTCAGATGCTTTCCTGCTTAACTTGACTCTATCTGCATCCTCACCAGCTGTCATTCTTCCCTGTCCTGCAGTTCAGCAGGCTGATCCTTTCCTTCAGCTTTCTAATGAAGAATTATCTTCTAACTCAGCAGACGTGTTGGAGCACACATCTGTACTCATACACTGTTGTCCTCTACAGTCTTCAAAGCCATTTTTCTCTCTCCTTTGATTGCTGCAGGGACACATCATGTCATACTGGATAGACTTGGGTTTTTTGGTTTTGAATGTAAAGTGGTATATCACAACTTCCACTGCTCTCCAAGGTTTATCTTCAGAGAATCAAACATGTATTGGAGAAATGAGGCACCTTTCTGTCCAGTGGAAGAGCTGTTGTGATTGCTGAAAACTGAACTGTACCTAAAAGGAATTTCATCACTACAGCCAGCTTTTTAGATAAGCAGGAATGGATGGATGACAACACCTGTGCTGTGCAGCCATTTGGAAAGCTTTCGCTTTATATTTCCTGCTGCTGTCTTCTGGCTGTTCCTATCTGAGAATGAGCATGGCCCCACAGCCTCCCCAGGCTCAGCTTCCCCAGGGTCTCCTGTTTGCTGGGCAGCAGCTCCCTGGGTCTCCCAGACCCTTCCCATGGGGGCACTGGCAGAGCTCAGGCTCAGGTAGGAGGGGGACAACAGGGACTTTGCTCTGAGGGGAGTGCAGAAACCAGCTCATCCCAGCTCTGGCCAAGGTGAGACCAGGCCAGTCCTGAGACCTGTAATTTCTGCTCAGGACAGAGTCTAGTCCCTATACTAGTATAGTCCCTATACTAGGAATGGTAATGGTCTAGTTTGGTCTACCTTGCTACAGCTAAGGGAGGGAACCTTGTTATCAGAATAAAACTTATTATAAATTTTATTTAGCCTTAAAATAAATTTCCAGCTTTATGTACGACAGCTGTCTCATTTTTGGTCATATGGATATTTTGAGTGTAGCAGAAGTAAAACCTAAAATTACAGTAAGTAACTGTTATTTTTTTACAAAAATTCTCTTTCAATTTAATAATTTTTGCAGTATCTTAAGCCTTGAATATATTAAAAAACTAACATATATATATATAAATCTATTTCTATTAATATATTATATACATATATTAAATATATATATATTTATTTTTTTTTTAAATCTATTGAAGAGATCTTAGACCTGGTCATCCCTGTCCAGACAGCTAAGGCTGTCCAGGCCCATATCTGTCAGTCAGCTAACTGTACCATGTCAGTTCAGCAGCCCTGTGTAGTCACAGCTAATTTAGGATTTGGTTGTTAATGACTGAAGGCTTCCAGTCTGTACTGTTAATTATTGATAATGAGTAAGAAGTAACCACTGGGAATGTGTATTGTTAATGAGTGGCAATCTAGTTAAGTGCTGATTTAAAGTTTGCAACTGGCCTGGGTTATCAGCCTTTTAAATGCTTCTACCACAATGATCTCTAATTTTCTGCCTGGTAGATATACACACATATTTTTAGTTGCAACAGCAGTGTCAGGCAGTCATTGAGGGTGTGAATGAGATGTTTCCCTTTATCACATGCTCTCAGATTTAGTCCACCTAGCTGTCTGAAGGATGGGTCCTTAGTCTACTCAAGGCATTTGTGGTACACTGCAGTCAGTGAGAGAGAGAGGCACTACCAGGCAGTGGTATCTCACCTGGCCTGAACATCCAGCCTGGGATTTGTAGTCACCTTACTGGGATGCCCACAACTCTTGTCTGTTTATAGAGAAAGCTTATGTGAATTTCTTGGGTTTAGAGTTGACTACCAGTCATTGGTGAGCTGTGTCCTATACTTGAAGACTGCCTCTTCTAGGTACTTAAATTTCCTTTTGATCCTGGCCCAAGATGCCTAAAGATAGTAGAGTCAACACAGATTTTTCAGCCTTATGCACCACCCACCTGTACTGAGATGAATATTAATTTATTTCTGACTGTTTTCTGGAAGTTTTGAATGCAAGCTTGCATATCAGTGGTGTGAAGAGGAGAAAGCTTAGTCCATGATCTGGTGTGCCTTCAGCCAGGGAGATGTACTCATTTTATTGAACCAAGTTCAGAGATTCATAGATCATAAAAGCTAGAAGGAAGCATTGTGATCATTTACTGACCTACTGCATAACACAGTCTACCAGAGATTTTTGAATTAATTCCCATATGAACCAGAGTGTTCCATTTAGAAAAATAATAAATCTTGTTTAAAGCATTTCTAGAGATAAGACTGCCATCATCAGTAGCAAATTATTTTAATGTTTTATTGGTCTTTAGTGCTTGGTAGTTGATCTGAATTTGGCTTGTTTCATCTAGATCATTCTCTCTCATTACAGAATTACCTGCTGGACTGATGAATCTTCTATTTTGAAGTGCCTGTTTGTCATATAGCTACAGAGACTTTGGGCATTCAGTGCCCTAACTTTCCTTTCTTAAGGCAGATTGAATGAATAATTTACTGAAGGACATAGACTGTGAGAAGTATCTTATCTTCTATAAACATTTTGTGCACATTATTAACACCCTTCTCATATCATAAGCCTCTGATCTTGGCAACACAACATCCCAATAGGTGTTTATGTCACTACCAAGTACAGAAATACGGATACCTAACCTATCCCCAATGGACATCCTATTTATTCGAATGGGTTTTATGTGACTGGTTTAGACCACTCTGTTTCATTTGGGGGTTGTGTTTAGCTGATGAGGTCTCTTAATGGCTGTTCTCAGATAAACAACAGGAGACAGATTCTTCTGTTCTGTAAGTGCAGCTGCATTTGGCCATGCTAAATGTACTAGAAAATATGCAAAGCCATACTGAGTGTTTACACTGGTGTATGTTTTAGCCTGCGATCCAACCTTAGTGATTTGTCCTTATTTGCCATTCACACACACTGTCACAACCTCTAGAAGTAAAGTATATTATTTTATGTCCTTTAGAAGTGCTTACTTCTGTGTAATCACAATCGTACAGCATATGGTCAAAACCTAACTGCTGTCCACTTATGATAATATTTATTCTATTATTTTTATCTGGGGGTTTACAACTTTAGTTATTCTTTCCAAGGCTATATCTGAGCATTGCAAACAACAGTTTTTGGCCTCTGAATATTTTTATTTTTCTTTCTCTCTGTTCCTTATAGAAAGAAGCAAAGAAACCAAACAACTAGCAGCTGAGGTAGATTCTTGAGTGTGGAGCTTTTCATAACCATTTGTGAAACTATAAGCCAGTTTTAATCCTTTTATAGGTTTCATATTGTCTTTGTATTGCTCTAACTCTGTAACCATGATGTGGTAAGTCAAGTAGTCTAAGATCATTACATCAAGAACACTCATCAGGTGCAATTACTTCTGACTCTGTCTTAAGACTTACTATGTTACCAGAAAGATATTAATTTAGGTCTTTGCTGTTGAGTTCTTTCTCCTTAATTTCATTAAATCTATGAAACTGAACAGGGCCCCTGTTGCTGGGTTAATGGGATAAGCCTGGGATCTAAGCTTCCTTTTCCATTTCTGTGATGTGCTAGTGAACAAATTTTTCAGTGCAGTGCTTGAGAGATGATGGAGGGTTTTGTTTTCAGTGTGAGTCATATTCTTCATCTCCTACACAGGTCCTGTTTCTTTGGAGGAATCTTATTGCATGGGAACATAATTTTTCCCATCTGGAGCATAAATTGACTTCTCAGGATGATGGTTTTTGTGCATAATCTCGTGAGAGCTGGACTTGCAAATGCCAAAGGGACATGCTTCACCAAATGTCTTTCTGGAGCACGTGTGTACCATTTGGTCATAGTTGTGTGTGTAGCTTGAACGCATGAGTGATTTCTCTGCACTTTGATTTTGCCTTCTCTGAAGTTTGAATTATTTGAGTGAAGCACCTGGATGTTGGTGGGTGTGGAGAGGGTTCTGCTCTCTACATGTATTTATCTGCCTTGACAAAATGAGAAAAACTTCTACAGAAGCTCTGGCACGCTCAATGAACTTTATACTTGGCTTTCTAGATAGCATTATCTTCTTTTTCTCTCAGACACTACGGTGTAATGAATAAAAGCATGAAGACTTCATGGAGATAGAGGAAACAGGCTTGCTTTCATTAAAGTATGCCTATATAAAGATATCTGCATAACCAGAACAAGGATGTACAATAGAAACATAATAATAAATTTCAGCCAAAAAGATGACTGAACAGAAAAACTCTAAGATGATTCTTTTTGTTCATCACTATCTAGATAGGGGAACAGAAAAATAAAATTTAAAAATATGAGAAAAGAGAAAACGCCAGAAAGACTGTATTTCTTTTAGTTCAAGGCAGTTATTAAAAAAAGATCTAATACTTGTCACATTGCAAGAATAAGAAGTTTCCTAGGAAAATATTTAATTAAAAAATGAAGGAAGATAGCTACTAAGCAATTAACATTTTCATGAGATATAAAGCTATCCAGGCTCAAGGCATTAGAAGCTGTATTTCAGCTAGCACATCATTCTGCTTAGTACATAAAATAAAACTGCCCCAGAGAAGCCAGTGCCAGGCAAGGCCAGTGGTAAGTTACTGAACTGCAAGCTTCAAACCACAATATCCAGCCCACTGCTTTTATTTGTTCTTTGGCTAGAATTTCACTCCAATATCTAATGGTCCAAAGGTATGAAATGGAGATGGTGGAATGTTTATGATTTGTTTGTGATCACACATGAGTTACATGAAAATACTAACTATGTTTAAGCAAGGTTTTTTAGATAGTATATTTTCACCTTTTGGGCTATCTGCTTCTGATCCTTTCTCTTTAGTGAATGCAACACTTTGTTAACTTAGCATAAAGGCAAGCAGAAGAGTTCAAAATCTCTTACAGCCAGAAGGAATGGACCTGACTGTGCCACCAGATAATACTGAGAATGCACAGCCCTTGTTCTCACTCTCATGAAGAGCAGATTTCAGGGCTGTACAGGGAGCGTCTCCTGTGACTGATCTGATTTCATGACAGTACTGTGCTTGTGCACCTTAGCCTGGAGCTAGAGGCAGCTCCCTTATTATTTCCTTTTGGAAAGAAGCATTACTAATCTTTTCACACCCATCGCCCAGTTAAAAACGTAGCAGCTGGGCAAATAAGATGGCTAATGACCCCAAAAGGACATTTTTGTCTTATGCTGCCATTAAAAAGTGTAGCTGTTTGGTGCTGTAGCACTCGCTATGGCTCACCCACTGCAGAAATCCACCTCCCTTTTTTTTTAATCACTGAAGAAGTTGTATTTACCACAGGCAATATAAGGTGGCCACTGTCCTTAATTGTTCTTCAGCCCAGTACTGAGCACTGGGTATCCCTTCAGAGATGATTCCCTTAGAGAAACACCTCAGAGTGATGGGGCTGTCACAGATCTCCTCTGTCTTTCCAATGATGTAATTAACATTGAGACTGTTCCTCATACCGTGTTTAATTACCACCACATTTTTCTATATCTTTGCAAACTCCAGTCCCCTTGCCAGGGGGGCACTTTTTTCATTTTAAGGAGTCTATCTTTCTATCTATCTGTAATCTGACTTTCAGTGCCCTTTGTGTGTTCAATGACTGAAACACCCGCCCACTAAACACACATACACAATTATTAATAACTTTCACACTTTTTGAAAGAAAACCAATTAAAACCCTATAAACTCGCATTAATTATTCACACACACACAAAAAAATTCAGAAAAACTTGAGGGTGGCCATGACAAAGAATTACTTTTGGCATGCTCTCAGGAATTGCTTTTCACTTGCACAATAATGTTAGAGTATTGTTGCTGGTATCCAGGCAAAGCTGCTCACTGAACAAGGTGTTTTCATGAAGCAATTTTTAAAATTATGAGAAAGTACTACTAGGGGCTAATTTCTGATTTTGCAGACACAAGCAATTCTTTATGAACAATGAAGCAATCAGTGAATAGAAATTTCACTATGTAGCTCCTTTGAGCAAACTTAAGAAAATGTATTGTTTAAATTATGAATATTCAACAGTCCATAAAGTACCACAGTTAAGGACTCTTCTAATGTGTCTGAATTATGAATAGTTCCAGGAAAGGTGGCTCACAATGTAGAAGGGAAATCTAAATTTATCAATTCATTCTCACTGAATTATATGCTAATATTATTATATGTAATTTGAATATTACATCTGGTATTTCCTTAGTTCTTTCATTCCTGTGATCTAAAAGCATTTAAGTAATTAAAAAAATGTATTTTCTGAAGTAAAAAAACTTGGCTGAGAACAAAATCTACAGCAGATGGTGTAAACTCAAATTAAACCACATAAAATAAATCTCTAGGTGGCAATTGCCACATAGTACCATACTTGAATAACATGAAAACATATTCCAAAAGACACAATGAACAGATAGCTACAAACAGGTAAAAATGCTAAAATGCATCATAATTGTCTGTGAAGAGGCAATGCCTGCCAAAAGAGGCCCCCTCAATATCTGGGGAGAGAACTGCTGCATCTAGAATAGGTTGGAACCATTTTGACAAAGACATTTCTGACATTAAAAATCTAATTTGTCAAAACCAGAAGTCTTCTTCAGAAATAATTTTAGCAGAATTTGGGTAAAAATGTTTCAGAGGAGATTACAAGTGCTCCAAACAGGATACAAACACAAACATATAGTTATACTTTCCACAGACGGAATTTTGTTCTTGCAGCCTCCAGCTCCACAATGGTTCCTGACTGTTGCTGGATGCAGAAACCCACACCTTTTGGTCATTTTCAAAGGGCTCCGAAGCCTTGTATGCTGAAGATTGGCCCAGATTTTCTTTTGCTTTCCCTTTAATCCATCAATTAGACCCTGGGGAGCTGGCCTAAGGAACTGCAAAAAATGGTCTCCCCCTTTAGTTCACTTAATTTACTTCAATTTTTAAATTGTGAACAGTAGTTAATTGTACTATCTAATAACTGTAATAATTCTCAGCACTTTCATACAGCTATTAATCTCTAAAGAGTATCACTAACATTAGCTAATTAATTTTCTGGGGGTTTTTTTCCCCCTTTTTTTTTTTTTTTCACCCTAGGACACAGAATATCAAGCTGCGATCATACAGACCACCTAGGTGATTATAATTTTCTTTGCATTGAAGATTGTTCCAAAGACTATTTTTGGTATTTTAGGTGTAGCCTTGCAAATGCTAATTTGATCAGATAATAGCTAAAGCTAAAGTGATTAAGTGATAGAATTCCTAGTTTAAAAACTTCAAGAGTGGTGTGCTGGTAATCCTTATTAAAAAATTACTTCTTTCATGTAAAACTTGACTATTAAGTACTGAAAAATAGACCTAAAGGAGTGTTTTTGACAGAGTCCATGCATATAAGGAATATGAGTGAATCTAACTTTTATATTATCGAGAATGATTAAATTAAATATTCAAAGTTATACTTTTTTTTTTTTTTTTAGTTCACAGCAATCTTTTGAGAACACTTTGCACAATGATTTTCAGTAGAGCAGTAAGTAGAAATCGGTCCTTTCCTTCTAAAAGAAGAAGTACAAAGGCTGCAGTTTGCAACTAATAATTTGGTCGAGATGCATAATGCATGAGCCACTGTTCCACTGACCACCACTTTTTCAAATATTTCACAGCTTCTATTACTCTAGTGACTATTGCTTATTACTTAAAGGACAGTAAGTGGTTAAATTAACAGAGTTAACTTTTTTTTACCCCCACTCTAAGGTAATAAGAATTAAATAATAAAAGGCATTCAAAATGAGCAACACTGGGGGTTCCTTAAATGTCTTCTGTCTCCTCTCTCCAGAGACAAACACAACAAAGAGAATCTCATCATTATTTGTCTTTTCAAGGGCAAAGCTGTGATAGACAGGGCTTAATGTGTATCTTGGTAGAATTGAATTTGATCCTCAGGGCTGGGCCAGAGGGCTGCTTTGTTAGATTTGTTAGATTTACTCTCCTGCACTCTCTCTCCACCACAAACAAAATTACCTCTTGGAGGCCTGCATCAGCCTCAGCATCCTGAGACTATCTCCTTTTCTTGATTTCAGTCACATCTAAATCTGTTTAAACTGTGGACATGATGATTTGTGGAGAGATAGGGATTAAGCAGAAAGGAGATTAACACAGTTGTCTGTCTTCTTCGAAATAATATACCTGCTGACAGTAAGGGCATTCTTCAATTTACATAACTTAGCTCACAAGGAGGGCTTTACAGTTTTTATTGGGTTGCTATTTTGTTATCAGCAGTACAAACTCACCTGCTACCTGCACATTTAAAACCTTATCAGTCCATCTTTTCCATTCCTATAACACTGAGAGATATGCCGCACTCTTTTGCTGGAATGAACTTTTCCAGTATATGAGTAATATGCATTCAAATGCATTATTTAAGAAATACTTATTAAATTCTGCTGGATATGAATTCCAGTGTCCCTTGATATCCCTTCCAATGTTCTTTGATAAGTTCTTATCAAAGAACTTTTCTAAATTCCAGTAGAGTAAAAAATCTGAGAACTGTGGTTTTGAATTGGAACCATTATCTCTGTGTTTTTCTTTCATTTGTTGGCAGAAATTAGCAGATTACTTACTCTTCTAATTTTCTAGGAAAAAAAGACCCAACAGAATAGTCTTCTTTAATACTTACCATAGCAATTCTCAATATCACTAATAAGAATTTCTTGAGTGGTTCTTAAACTCACTCAGATGGAGAACAAAAGACTGCAGAACAAGAAGAATATTTCATCTGAAAATGAGACTAAGAATGCCTTTTTTTCTCACACTTTCTCCATTTTGTCTTTGTTCAGTTACAAAGGATGAAGCACAGAGCCTTTTCTTCAGTATGCACAGGGCTTTGTAAAAGAAATCTTGATTTGAATTAGGAACTGAATTTTGAGGTAGCATTATGCAAGTTAAGGGAAAGCACAAACTTCATGACAGCAAATTGGTAAATCTACTGTCACAGCCGCATAAGCTGGAAGAGCTGCATATACAGGAAAAAAAGATAAAAATTACATTGACAAAAAAAAAAAGAAAAGACAGTAGCTTCCTAGGTGTGAAACTTTTTCTTTTGGCACCCTATATTTTTATATGAAATCTCACATAAAGGACGCTTTGTGATTGCTGGGTAATGTGCTGTTCTATTAAGATGAAGAAGCTTACGTAGTTCTCTCCAGCCTGGCTTCTCAGGGAGTCAAAACGCTTGTAAAAACATCTGTTGCACCAGAACTAGGAAAGTTTTTCCATCATGGAGTTTCAGCTTGCAGCTCAGCACATTGCAGAGGAGTGCAATGTGGCAGAGGAGCAGATAGAAACTGTTCTTTTAGTCTCCCTCTGTGTCTCACTGAAACGCTAAGCAAGGTTTTTAACATGCTGTAGGGGTTTTCTTCAATACTAACAACTAAAATAATATTAACAAGTAAAAGTGATGACACATATAAAATAATCACTTTCCTTATTTCCTGGATCAAATCTGCAGTAAATATGTTTATGAGGTCTGAATAATTTTTTTGTTATTTTTCTTCTTATTCTTTTTTTCGGATCTTACATCTTTGAGTGCCTCCAGTTGTATCTACTAGCCATGTCTCAAGAAACAGATTTTCCTAAACTTCACAGCTAAACTGAGCACATGTGATTCTTTCAGATAGGCACCTATACTCTGTGGTGCTTATCAAACACCTTGGACTCCACTTTTGTTGGTCATTGGTAGAAATTCCAACAGAAACTGGGTTTTGTTATTGTATTAAAACAACATTTCAACACAGCTTTCATGGTGTAACATTTTGGCTACTTAACACTTGTAAATCTCAGCATTTCTTTGGGAGAATAAAGGTGCAGACATAGTCATCAGATATGTATAATACACCAAGCCAAGAAAGATTCTGCCACTGATGACAACAGGAGGAGGTGATCACACAGGTAACATTATCATTGATAAATGCTCTTATGCAAGACACTTCATGGACACCAAAGCCAAGCGAAGTTTCTGCAAGTTTTTCCATTGATTTAGTTGGGCTCTGGTTAGTATCTATATAATTTATGACTATTATTTTTTCACAATATTAATTAATAGTGACCTATTGATAGCTGGAAAAGACTCACATGTGAAAAGGGTGGGTGTGTCTTCCAGAGACTCAGGACAGGTATGATAGAGATACATAACCTCACAAGAAAAGACACACAATGATTAACAGAAGTAGAACACTTGATGAATACATCCCTGAAGTAAAAGAGATTTAGGTATCTGTATTTTGTCCAGCACATTCTACCTACAGTAAGTAAAGCAATTTTTATAGGTCAGATCTTCTTTTTCATTAATTACATTGCTGAATTGCTGAATTGTGTGTTTTTAGGAAGGACAGTCTTAACTTTAACCTTAAGATCTAAAAGGCTTACTCCTAACTAAATAGACTAGTAAGGAAGAATAGAGCACCTCTATAAATTATCCTGACATTCCACTTATGGTAAAAAAAATTACATGGATATTACCTTGTATTGCTGCAGTTACAAGAAGAATCGTGAGTTCCAAAGGGCTACTGAGACAGGCTGCTGAAATGTCCCTGTCCAGTTTAACCCATTAGTTAATTTACTTTTAAGAAAAAAATTGGAACAACTCCTTGACAGAAAAGTTCAACTTTCCTTCTTAATGTGTGAAATGTCAACTGTTGCTGTCAAATTGACAATTGTGATGGAATCAATATTGTTTGTGTTCTGAAATGTTTGTTTTAATGTGTGTCAGTTTAGAAATACATGGGACTTTTTAATGCTTGCAATATATAATCTAAAATGGAGAGAAAAAATCCTTTCTTCTAAACTTATTTTGCAAATTAAATTGCTCACAATATTCTCTGTAGGAGTAAAAATTGCATGAATTCCCAACATGAAAAAGCAGTGGGATTAAATACAAAACAATTCACCTTGCTGTGACTTCATACCAATGGGTTAAATGTGACAAAATGTTTTTGTGTTCACATCATTTTAAGCTACTGGGTGTTATCAGTTGAATGAATATATTTGCTCTTGTGTTTTCAGCTCATCAGTAAATCTAGTACAAGATATTATACCAGCTGGATTTATATTGATGCAACAGATAAAGATTATTACTGATGCCAAGAAGACTGATTTTCTGCTGATTTGATTAGGACAGTAGCTGTGGAAAGTTACATATTAATATAAAAAACCACTGCAGACCCGTAGAAGCCCACAGAGTGGAATTTCATGTTGGATTTTGAAAAACAGACCAGTTGTTGCTCTATCCTGCTGCATCTATTAGACAATTCATACAAATTCTTTAATCAGCCTCTTCATGTGTTCTCGAAAATAGGCTTTCCATATTAACTAGGGAAATGTCAACTCAAGGCTATAGGGGCTGGTGCTAATAAGGTTAATGAATAGCTGCCTGAAAAGCAACAGATGGGCCTAGCAGAGCGAGAGTCTTAATGGCATTTATAATGCCTAGGGTCAACTGCAGTTTTTCTTCATTTTTTTCTCATTTAAAATATTCTGAAGGAATAATAAGGTAAGTTTAAATTTTCCCCACAGGGAGATGAAATTTTATGCAGCGCTGTTTATCGAATGTCAATGTGTTTGGCTGCACTGTGCTAGAATTGTAGTTGTTCATATTTGCATTTGCAGAGGAATTTTTTGTTTAGGCCATTTTAAAGAGGTTGTCATATCAATTGCTGCTGCAGAACTGATTTTTTTACTGATGACAGGAAAACATAGAAGGACCACTTCTGGTTATATATTGTAGGATACATGCCTCTTGTGCTAAATTTAAATAGAGGAATTGTAATGGGAGAGTTTGAATGACCTTGTGGTCTCGTCAAAGATGACAGAATTCATGCTCATTATTATAGAACAGATCATATGATGGTAGAATAGGGTAACAAGAATAGAATATGATAATATGGTAGAAATGACAAAAAATACATTGAAATATTCAAGAATGTTTCTAGCTGTAGCAGAAATATTTCTGATCAGAATGTCTTTGTTGGATTTAACAATACTTTCTGTAACCTCATTGTCCTTCATTTTGGATACATCAGTCCTACCCCTGTAGGTATAAACTGCAAAAGAGGCAATTAGTATAGTCCTTTCTGCTCTGAATACAGGCTCACGATGTGTTAAACCATCATTAACACACAAGTGTTGCCTGAATTTAGTTTACAAGATTTGAGTTCTAGTAACAGCTAAAACAGTGAAATATAATGGTGATGGGGATTTTAAGCTGTTCTTACAGTTTCTTGCATAGGCAGTACCAATGGGGGGAAAAGGAAGCACTGCTTTTTTATTGAGTTTATATCTCTCCGAAGCTATTTAAAGTGAACATAGAGATCCAGAGTAGTTTTACCTATACAACTCCTTTTCATACTCAGGAAAAGCATGGAAATAGCTAAGAGCAATATAAGTTTGAGGATTTATGACAGAGGATAAGAGTTTTACAAGTACCCAGTCCTGAGCTGATGTTTCCAAGTTTGCCATGTCAGCTGTTTTCAAATAGCCCCCTTTCTACTTTAATATTCACATGTCAATGATAAAACTTCCACTGACTTTAATGGGGGCAGAATTAGGCAAGTGATGTGGGCTTTTGAAAATCTTACTGTATATGGATTTTTAACATACTATTGGATTATTCATAATGAATACTATTGATTTAAAGATGAGTTTGTGCAGCTCAGTGATTCCAAAGAATCTTATGAAATGTGTCTCACTATCAGATTTCTAAAAATTAGGTGTCTAAGTAAAAAACAGCCAGTAGACTATTCAAGACAGATTTTGCTACTGAGATTGCCCAGCAAAGAGCAGAAGACACAATTAATTATTTAAGACTTAATGACTGAATTAATTTTCTTATGATTGTAAAAGAAATATTTCTGATTTCATAATCTTGACATTTTGAGTTGCAGAGATCTGTCTTATAATTCTGTTAATTTAAAAAAGATTAATAAAAAAATCAGATGCTGGTTTAATTTACAAATAACTTGCTATATTTTGCTAATGAATATAATGTTCTGCATGCAATCTAGAATGTTTTAGTGTCAATGAACTGGAAGAGAGATTCATCTATCTTTGAATAATTTACTAATTTCTCTAAATTTGGCAAAAAGAAGAAAAATGTTACTGGGTAATTTACATAATGAATTTCAGAGAACTCGTCAGTAGCATTTAATCTGATTTGGTCACTGAGATATGGGCTGGAATAATGCTTACCCCATAAATTCAGGACCAAAATCCTTTAAATTTCAGTCTCACTTTATCACAGAAAGACTTGCTTCTCCGTATCTATTTGTGATAGATTTATACTGCTTACTGGTCTGGGGTCAGGACTATCCTTGTACAGTACTGTTGTTGAATAGATGTAGTAAAGAGGAGTGGAATCTACCTACTTTTCCCATGAGCACCATAGAATTTGTGTACTTAAACAGGTGATTTTTACCCTCTTTTTTCTTTATCACTACACAGTGAGAATGGATCATTTCTAAGTCTGAATTCATAGAAAACTCTTCCACCTGACTTTTAGAAAGCACCATTACCTGATAAATTTTCAGACAGAGCAATTTCACTGAACAGGTGATACCCACATCTCCCTACCTGATCCTTATGTTTTGGGAGTATTGCCTGTCCTCTGACTTAACCTACAGAGCTCCTTTATTTACAGTAGTACATTTACACAATGTAGTTTTATTCATTGAAGGAAAAGGGAACTAGAACTTACATGTTACATTGAAAGTAAAGTATGACATAGCTGTCTTGTACTTCTGAAGTTCTAATTGAATTCTACATGGGTCTGGGGAGTTTTACAGTAGGCTAACTTTTTATTTTCCTTCCTATTGACTTTTCAGGGCAAGAGAAGTATCATTTTTTACTAATGATAATTTTTCAGAGATTCAGTTTTAAAAATAGTTTTGCTCCTGGAGCTATGTCTTATTTCATTATTTTAGATCATAAAGGCTATTTTTGTAAGACTGATGGATGGTAAGTTTCAGAGAGGCTTTCAAACTTGTAACTCCAGAAAAGTGGCATTAATGTGAGAAGAGAAGATAACTACTTTGCCGAGAAATGTCTTAACTGATGCTCTCTAATTCATAGATGTAAAATGTTTAAAAAGAGAAATTAATCTTTTCGTTTGTTTTTTCTTTGGTTTTTTTCACCTCAATCCTGATAACTTTATGATTAGCCAGAACTCTGCACGCATTCATTTAATGTATGAATGATCAGTCTTTGGTCATTTGTACACTTTCTGTAGTTCAGTTCTTGCAATTGTTTAGCATTAGAAAAGGACATGTTTGTGTTGCCCTATGAAAAATATAATTCTAATGAAATCTGATAGATGGCACTGTTGGATTGTTGATAAACCATCCTGAGACTGACTCATATGCTACTAGTATTCAGAAGTATATATCACTTATTAAAAAATGGTTGCTTGATAGAAACTCTTACTTTAGCCTGTGTTTGTTCAGTAGTGGGAGTCAATACACTGGGCTGGTTGTTGTGCTGAGTTTCTCTCACTTCTGTTTGCTCCAGAGGTTCTCTATCCCATTAAGTCTTGCTACGGTAATACCACGGTGTGGCTGTTTCTAGCTTCCTGTTACAGAGTTTCGGGCTTGAGAGGACTTTTTGGGACCCAGATCATTCCTTGTTGCATTACACAGTCTGTCATATTTCATTTATCCCTTTCTTTGAGGCTGTAGGAAGGATGACTATCTCCTGGGGTTTTACTGGTACTTACAGGTGAGTTGAGTATGATTATCTGAAGCAAATTAAAAGCTTACTTGTCCAGCTCTTGCAATAGCTTCAGATCTGACAAATCCGAAAGTGGTGCTGGAACTAGTCCAGGTAAATCCATTGGGTTTTGTTTGGTCTAAAACTTAATGCAGCTCTTGCAGGAATATTAGAATGAGAATCTTCTTGATATATTATCTGACAAGCAACTTGGAGTATAACCAAAAAAATTATGCCAAACAATGAGCAGCAATGAGATGATTCATCTGTCTTTCAATATATAACAATGTTGTTGAGTAAAAAGTATATTAAAGAGTTATTTATGTAATGGGATTTTGTTATAGAGAAATTTGCATACCAGTTGTGAATTCTTGATTGTTACTGCAAAAAACAAAGCCAAAGACTTGTTGAACATCTGTTTTGCAATATTAATTCCCTGTGCTTTGTCATTTATTGCCACTTTTCTCAGCATTCCAGTGAATTAGATTTCACAATAGACTTTTATAAGTAGCTAAACATATAGTCTTATTAAAGGCATTTGTCCAGCTTTTCCTTTTTAAAAATTGACTACATTTGTACAATTTCCATTATTTCAAATAATATTGAAGATATGAAAACCCACTAAATGCAGTTATTCATCTTAGAAGAGCTAGGCAGGGCTTTGGAGGAGGTAATTGATTTAATTAGGTAGAGTTGTTATGACTGTATAGCTTGAAATACCTCATTCACCACAAAAATTTTCCCTTATGATAATGGGACAACAATGTAACAACAACTTTAGTGGTTATCTTCTTTCAGGTTTGAGGTATTTGGGAGATATGGGGACTGATCCTCCCTATTGTGAGGAAAAAATGAGAGAACAACAGGAAGTGAAAACTATCCCTTCAACTTTCTTCTTGAGAGCTTTTCTCTATTTCATTCCTTCAAAAAGTAAAAGGTTGTTCTGCTGAAGAACAATTAGGGACTGCTTCCAGGAACTCTGAAAATTATTAGGAGAACAGGCCATCCTTGTGATAGTCCTTTACCTTCATGATTTCTCTGTCCACTAAGCATCCTTTGCTTTCTGTCTGCACAATGTCAGCTGAACAATTCTTGCTTAATAGTGGCAGCTGACTCCAAGACCTCGAGTCTCAAATGGTTTTGAAAAGACATTAAGGTGTAAATAGGAAGAAAGGACTATTATTTTCAGGGGAGATAGACAGCACTATTATTTTTCTGTGAGATAGGTAATAAGATGCTATAAGTCTTGCATCACCTCAAGGCTACCTCCTGGCCTGCCCAGTTGGTTTTTGATTGCAGGCACAGTCTTGGATATTCACAATTCTCTGTGCAGGAGCTGGAAGATTAGGATATATACCAGCTTCTCTTGCTAAGGCCTTTCCATTCCTAGTTTGAACATCCCTTTACACAGAGTTCTTGGTGGAATGAACTGAGTGTCAATTATTTTAATAGATATTGGAGATTAAAAAAGATTCTAGTCAAGTACAGGAATAAATTGTGAGGAATGCACATGCTCACATCTTAGAGTACAATTTTTTTATAATGACTCAAGTCACATAGTGAAGTAAAATTTTCTGCAGATAAAAGTATTTTTTCAGGAACAGGACATGCCTATTATTCATATGTTATGAGGTTTAAAATTTGGTATCTGCACAAAGTTAGAAGGCTATGCCAAGGGCCGACAGCTAATTCTAGAATTCTATTCCAAGCAAAGCCTGTAATGGTACCATTTGATACAATAAAAAATGTTTATAATGGAGGATTTGAGTCTTTGATGAAATAAAAAAAAAATTTTGCTGATTAATTCTGATCCTTTTGTTTCAGGAGATTATTTTTAACTTTCAAATTACTGTTCAGTAGCATAAAAATGGATTATTAGGGGAACATACACTGCATGTGGTATATCTTAATATAATTTCCTAGTAGACCAGATTTGTTCTAAAACAATTCTCTGAATACAACTATGCAATTACATCACCTCAAGGTTTAGTCTTTTGAACATTTTATAGCTTTTAAAAAGTAGCCTTTTAAAGGAATTATATTGTTTGTGTCCATGCTTCAATTGTGTAAATGAAATGCCAGTTTTAGGCTCAAGTAGACAACTATTTTAACATCCATGAGCATACGTAATAGATACCTCTCACCTGAATGTGTTCTAGATGACCACTTGCACCATTTGCAAAGCATTGATGTTTCAGCTGCTTCCATAACTAGATGGTTAATGTTCAGGAAACAAAAGTAATAGTAGATTTAAAAAAAAATAAAATTGTTCATTTAGGTGGAATAAAGCAGGTTTTTGGAATAACTGGGGATTACTCCACTGCCTGTAAGAATTCATCAAGGCAATCTTTCTGCTTAATGATCCAGACATTTTTATAAATTACAGCACCATTGTAGTTTCAGATAGCTTTTTTTTTTTTTTTTTTTTTTTTTTCCCCTTTTTTTTTTTTTTTTTTTTTTTTTTTTTTTTTCCCCTCAGCAAGAGAGAAAATGGGTGCCTTAGTGGGAAAAATAATTATCTGATATTTTAAATATTTTTATAATTTTAAAGATCTGAATTCTAATTACTTTGCATTGATATCTTTGCTTGTCATCTCGAAAAACATTTGATCTTTTTCACTGAAAGCATCAGAGAGCCTGAGATGTCTCTGTCTTATAGTTCTGAAAAGGAAAGGCGAACTTTCTGATGCCTTATGCCAGGTATTCAGAGACTGGGAAAACATTTCAGGGTAAGAAATTCTGTTTAGAACTTGACCCAAATAGTCATGCAAGTGTTTTGTTAAAATAAGTGAAACAAAATGAGACAATAGCATACATATATCCTGCTGCATACTGAATTTATTGAAAGAAAAAAAAATTTGCAAAAATAAAGAGTGATGTTTGAAAAGTTGGTGAAGTTTGATGGTGATAGAAAAATTGCTGCTGCTTTAAGGAAACAAAGTTCTAATGCACCTCAGTGAGAAGCACAGTGGAACTGTTAGAACCACAAAAGAGAACTAAGAACCGAGAAGAACCTTTTCATTTTTAGAGCCTTCTGCATAGTTAATTAGTCTCTTTATTTACTGAAGCAAAATTCATGATCTTAGGATCCAAATCTTGGATATTTCTATGGACAGCTACTTTGGAGAGGATTTTCCCTTCAAAAATATGAAATGCGAGAAACAATTTCTTGCTTTAGTAAGAACTATAAAGCACTGAAATGAAAAGTTCATTGAAAAAGTACCTCTACTGATTAGTTATCTAAGAAGTAATAGAAATTAACTACCAATGACAATCTGTGTTCTGAAAAACTATCAACAAGTATATGCTAAAGCTTTAACACTTCAGTGCATTTTTCTCTTGGGAATGCACACAAAAATGTATGAAGGTACTTATAAAATTACTTCAGTTAATCCACCTTAATTTGCTAATTCATCTTAATTTATTAGAAAAGTGTGTGTGAAAATCACTTGCAGAAGCCATACATGTGTTTGTAAAGGTTGAAGTTTGAGAAGAGAATATCTATTATTCAGTCTAAATTAATCACATGTAACATCGCACTTGCTCTGTATCCTTGGATATTTTCTTTCCATCTGGATGTTTGAAAGTGCCCTAGCACTACAAAGATCCAGGGAACATAGCTGCTTCTGGAAAAAAAGACATATACTTCAAAAATAAGTCAGGAACAAAGCCAAATCTATGCCCAGGGATCTGGAGAAATCTAGAAAGAATGGGCTTTCCCTGGTGAGGGTCCCACATGGGCACCTCTGAGAATGCACATGCACAGTCACTGAACTTGCATCCTGCTGTCGTTTATAGGAAAGAAAAGCTAGGATAAGGGATGGAAGAGAAGAGTGATATGCTCCAATGGTTCCTTCTGTCTGGGCATTAGCCCTACCAGGATGACATGCCAAACAGAAAAGTGTGTTTGCCAGCTTCACACAGATTTAGGGGAGACCTCATCACTCTCTACAACTCCCTGAAAAGAGGTTGTAGCCAGGGGGGGTTTGGTCTCTTTTCCCAGGCAACTATCAGCAAGACAAGAGGACACAGTCTTAAGTTGTGCCAGGGGAGGTTTAGGTTGGATATTAGAAAGAATTTCTTCACCGAGAGGGTGATCAGGCATTGGAATGGGCTGCCCAGGGAAGTAGTGGATTCTCCGTCCCTGGAGATATTTAAAAAGAGACTGGATGTGGCACTCAGTGCCATGGGCTGGTAACCGCAGCGGTAGTGGATCAAGGGTTGGACTTGATGATCTCTGAGGTCCCTTCCAACCCAGATAATTCTATGATTCTATGATTTAGAGAGTCTGTAGTAGAGAAGTCTGATGTGTTGGAAACTGAACCATCCTTGCTCTAGTTTCTGCAGTAAAAATGCTACAGAAAGATGTTCTGCTGGCTTTCATCTTGGGCCTTGTGGGGAGTGAAATCAGAAAGATGTTGAAAAATAAAAAGTAAAAACTGAACTAGAGCTAATAGGCTAAAGGAAGGAATAGGGTGCTTAATAGCAAAAGATAAGAAGACAACTGCAAATGGACTGGGGAAAAAAGAGAAAATAATAATTTTCCTTTGATTGAGCAGTTACTTATTTATCAAAGAGGGTGCTCACTTTTCTGAACAGACCCATGTTGTTTGTCACCAGATGACCAATAAAGGCAGATCTGATTGTAAATTTAAGTCTCCTGCATTAACAGCTGCAGTATTTGGCTTTGTTAATTTTCTGTAGCCAACAAAATTTAAAACAACAATCAGATAACCTGTATTTGTAATCTCACACACCTCAAAACTCTTTCCAGTTATAGATTTTGCTGTTATTTAATTTAATGGCAAACATGGCCAAAACCAGACAAAAACACTTTCTCACTAATGGATAGGATAGAATTCTTCAGTTATGTGAGTAATATGCATGTTGTTATAGGAGGAATTATAAGCATTAAAAATGTTTAGCTTCATGTTCAGTCTAACCCTGCCACTCATGTGCAATCTTCTAACCCTATTGAAATCAAAGGAATACTTTGTAGGAGAAAGTGGCTTTGCAATAGTCTAGACTCCCATCATTTATTTATGAGTGAACTGATCCTTTATTTATAGTGCAACATTCAGCATCCAGTTATCTTCCTCCCAAAATTTTGACAAATCAATCAGGTTTTTTTAAAAAATTATTTTTATTTTTTTTCTCCGGTAAGTACTGATATTATTGAGTAGCAAATGATCATTACAACCCCTGTGAAGCTCGAAAGTCACTAATTTCTGATAGGAAGGCTGATTGATGCCTTCTCCTTTCTGCATCCAGAAAAAGTGGTCATGATTCCCCCTTGCAAACACATACATGCATACACTTATTTCTATGTTACATCTCCTTTTAAAAATAGAAGAATAAAACACTGAGGTTTTAAAAATTTAGCTGAAAATTTAATGAAATAATTTTGCATGGAATTAAGAGAAAGCCTCATATTTCTCTTGCTAGGAAGAAAAGAACACTTTTAGTTAGAATGCTGTAATAGTTTTGCAACAAAAAAAAATAATACAAACCTCAAACCAAAATGATGCATTAGACCGCCAGTGAAGTTTCTCATCTTCCTAAGAAAAATATATTAAATCTCCTAAAGGGAAATGTGTTTAAATAAAAGGTCTGACTTCCATGTTTCTGAAAACTGCTAAAGTAGAGGTGATGGGAAGAGGTTGTAATAGCTGTCAGGAGACTGAACTGCACTAAAGACCCCCAGAGTGTATGAAATAGCAACAGACACTGAAAGAGTCATGGCAAAGCTGACATACACACTATGTGAGCAATTTACTGATTATCCTGGAAAGATAAGAAAACACCTGCTGCTTCCTAAAGTCTACCGTGTATCAGCTTTACAGAAAAAGATATTTTAAAAGACTCTCCTCATCTGCCTGTATTTCTTTTATGATGCACACCCCCATCATTTTCACAGAAGTTCATCTCTCAAGGCAAATTGAAAGATTCCTTCTGCCAACAGACTGATACAGGATTACTTAAATTTACTATTCGGAAAAAAGGAGGCTTTTGCAATTCTGGTTTGAATGAGCTCCTCTATATGGAACCATTCTAACCCCCTCTGACCCTTTAGGAGACAGAATGCTACTTTCAGTGTAACTTGAATGAATAATGTGATTATGGACTATTCTCTTAAATTTTAAAACTAAAAACAAACAACAACAAAAAAGATGTTAAGGACAGTTGCATCATGAATTTTGGTATCCACACTTACCTCAAGTCATGCTTTTGTCCATGAGTCTCAGTGCTGCTGGGAGGTCTTTTAGGATATAGGTCCGTATCTTATGGGTAAATAAGGGTGTGGGAATCCGGTCAATGTTCAACAAGTGCAAATATATTTTACTCTTATATGCTCAAAGCAGAGAAATGAAGTAAAAAAAATAATTTGGTTACATGAGTAGATATAGCAAATTATTTCTGAGATAGGATACTATTAGTTTTGTAAGCATTGTTCTTAGGAAACTGTCTAAACCTTCTGCTATGAAGATAGGCTGAGAGAGTTGGGGCTATTCAGTGTGGAGAAGAGAAGGCTCCAGGGACACCTTATAACAGCCTTCCACTACATGAAGGGAGCCTTCAAGAAAGCTGGGGTGGGGATTTTCACCAGAGAGGATAGTGGTAGGACAAAGGTTTAATGGTTTTAAACTGATAAAGGGTAGAGATAGGAAAAAAATCTTCACCATGAAGGCAGTAAGATACTGAAATAGGTTGCCTAAGGACGTTGTTGATGCTTCCTTCCTGGAAGTGTTCAAGGTCAGATTGAATGGGTCCTTGAGCATCCTGGTCTAGTTGGAGGTGTCCCTGCCTATACAGAGAGGTTGGATCTTGATGTTCTTTAAGGTCCTTTCTAACCCTACCCATCCTATGTTTCTATGAAAAACTTTCTCTTCACAATTCAGTACATGATGAATTTGCTTTGTTTCAAATAAGCTCTAAGTAAATTTTTTTTAACATTTGAAGAGGGTAATTTTCTTGTATTGAACTTATCTTTAGAGAGTATCTGAGTAAAACACACACGAAGACATATCTGTGTAATGCAAAGAATTGTAGAAACTCTGCAGTTAACTGGAAAACAGGTTTTGCTTTGGGTTCACCATGCAATACAGTCAAATCAAAGCTCGGTACCTAGAAATGCACAATACAATATAGATAATCATTGTGAAATTCTGGGGAATGACTGTTTGGTGTAAACTCCATCCCTCAGAGATTTAAATACCTATATATGAATTTTAATTCTAAGCTCTTATGTAGAGTACCCAATATAATCTGTCTTTCCACAGAAAAAGTACCCAAGTCTTAGGTTCAATCAAAAGCATAGAACACAGTCTTCAATTTGGTAGATCTAGGTACAAATCACAATTACAGGTAGGGTGCCTGAAGCTAGATCTTTCCAAAGTGCCTTATTCACTTACCTGTCATTATAGCAAGTCCTCCTTGACTGTCAATTTTAGATGCATTAAGAATAGAAGATTACCACTAATTTACAATGAAAATACTTTGCCCCTGACTCTCCCAAATTGCCTTGGTGTGATTTAATATATCTGCAGCTACACCTGCAGTCAGAATCCCTTATTGTGATTAACTGCAGTTGTGTTTCTCATGTCTTGGATGGGTTAGTTCCTACAGAGTTACAATTGCTTTCTTTAAAGGTGATCACCCTTTCGGGCACAGAGTTATGGCAAATGCAAGATGTCTTTTTGGTGCCACTGTGGTTCTGTGTGATTAGCTACTGCTGAATGGTTTTTACATGCTGGCACAAAGTGCTAGCAATAGCAGCATTGCACTTGATTCTATGTTATTCCTGCCTTGGCAGTGCCTGTGCTCTATCAAAACAGGAATACATTACATATGGACACAGAACACTGTAGTCAACAGGACTTCTGCCATTCATTGATTAATATTCAAGCAATATGAAGTCCTTGTTGATATATAACTGACATGTTGGAATTTGAAATGACACAATATAACAATGTAATTTTATCTGTGTCTTTGCTTTTCTGAGGAATAACAAGAGTTACTAATGTTCTGGAAAAGCACAACTGTACAAAGTCAGGCAAATATATAGAAGGATTCAGAAGGCAAGAGGTATCATCATCAATAAACAAATCCTTCATCAGTGCTACCTGACTTCCTATAAATCCGGTCAATAATATTTTTAAAAGTACTTTTCAAATAAACCACTTATACGTGAATTATTTCATGGAAACTCTGGAGAAATTATTCACAGATTTATAGACCTTGAATGATTATTTAATGGAGACTGCATGAGGCTGGAAGATTTTTTCAGCATTTTCTTCAGCATATTGATAAATCACCCAAGTGGTTTTGTTTCCTGTAATTTCCCACAATGCATGTAGAGTGAACCTCAGACCTTTTCGGCAATTGAAAACTGCACTTGTTTTCATGGGTAAGTATTTCTTTCTCTCTCCTTCCCCATGAGGTTACTGGAAGTAATGGTTAAATCTAAGAACAGGAGAGATCCATTGTAAATTGTGGAGTTACACCTAACAATGGATTACTTTACATGGAATATTATCTTAATTTTCTTATTAATGCAAGCAAGAATAATAATAACAACAACAGAATTTTTTTGTATAGCTGTTATAAAACCTGTGAGCTGTTAAATTATTCAAGAGGAAGATAGAATACAGTACTAAAATACAAATGTTTCATGTGCATGGAAAAAGTGAAATACAGTTTTATCAGTTTGGAAAACCTTTTAAAATGAGGAGTGGGGGCACAACATTTACACAGTTTCTCTAGAGTAGCTACCTGAAATTTTAGTTTTTTCTTTTTTTGGATTTTTTTTCATTTCCTTTTTTTTTTTTCCCCTCAAAATAATGGTCTTCTGTAGCTTTACTATTCATAAAAAAAATATTTTTTTTATTTACTCTCTTACATTTGTGAATTTCAGAAAGTGCCATTAAAGGTTTTGTGTGCATTTGCTACTTCTGTTGACAGGCAATGGAATCCCTAAAGCAGAGACAAGAATCGATGCCCTAATAAATTCAAATTAATTAAACCATTTTTAGGAGATGGTCTGCTCTCAATGCTTCTGAACACCACAGTAAAGAAACTATTCTCATCCTCTCCTTTCTTGTTTAGCTATAGCCTGGTTCAACTCTTACTGTTTAAGATGGGCAAATATTTTATGATAAACCAGAAGTAAATAAAAGATAATGTGTTTGTGTCATGTAGCTTTCTCTGTCAAGCTGTAGATTTCTATACAATTAAGGAGGATTTATATATCTTCTTCCTTGTCTGCTAATTCATGGATTTTGGTTAGAGAACATTATTTTGTTTTCCCATGACATTACTCATATGATATGCTTTTTAAGACATGGATTTTATTTGAATCAAAGCACAAGGCACATTTTATTATTCCCATGAGGTATAAGCTAAGACCCTGGGAGATCTCATTCTACATAAAGCCTGCTGTCTGAAACAAAAAATTTCCCTAATATTTAAGTATCAATGATTTGACTATGAGTAAAAATAATAGGATTTTGTAGGCAATAGTGGGAAACCCTCTGGCTGAATAATGGTAGCCACAAAGTGCTTATATTTTTAAGAGTTACTGAAACTTAATTGGTTAAAACAAAATCCAGAAACTCAATACCATCATAGCATTCACCAAAAAACTTTTGATCATTTTGGGCCAGGTTTGGGGTTTTTTTGTCTTTGTATCATCTGTTGCTGTAGGATACTGAGGACACAGAACTAACTCAGGCATGGTTATGCAGTATGCAATAAAAAAGCAATAAAATAAATAAAAGAAACAATCACATTTTTTGTCACTTTGAACTGTGATTGTGTACTGCTCAGACATACAAAAAATCTTCAAGAACCCTTTACTTGTTTGTTTAAAATGCAGAAGTTGAAGGAAAGGAATATAGAGTTCTAGCTTCCCTGAAGGAAATAAGAGTGTCTATATTTTAGCCTGTGCCTGATACTGGCTGAATACTGCAAGATACTGGCTGAAATTACTGGAATGAAGAGGTGATTCTTTCACCATTATCTTGCATTCCTGTATGCTAATAACACTAATGGATGAGGACTCTCTTATCTTTCTGCTACAGATGCATTGCCAAAGTCTTTGTTTCTCTATCTGTTCCTAGGAAATACACTAAAACATAATGTATCTATAAGCTAATTAATGTATTAATAAGCTAATGAATACTTATAATACCTACCTCTCCTCCTGGAGTTTAGTTTCAGTGGCCTTCAGACTATGTATTTAAAATAATAGAGTGGTGGTAAACTGCACGAGTTGCTGCATCAAAGGAAAAAAAGAAAGAAAAATATTTTGTGTCAGAACATAACAGACTTCTGATCTTTGGCCTAGTCCATATAATTCAAGGTCCGTACAATTCAACTTTTTCTGGTTTTCCTGTTTTCAGGCTAATTTTTAGCACATTGGCTCATAGTTATGCTGGTGGGTCATGACAGTGTTGTAAATCTCTATTTTTGCTGTACTTTTTGGAAGGGATTGCAAGAATCACAGATTTTGTTCCAGTGCAATGTAGTATCCACACTCTTCCTTTGTAAACCCCCTGTCAGATGAAGTGTATAACAACATAAAGAGATTACAGAGTTTCTTTTCAAAAGTTCAAAGCCTCAGATAGATGACTTCTCTAATAGGCTAACGCTTCACTTCAAAAAAAAGGATTTAAGCACATGAGAAATCCCAGCAAAGTCAGAGAGTTTATATGCACAGCTGCAACTGCACCTTGTCAAAGATTTTAACCATGTAGAGCTTAAGTTCCTATCCAGTGGTAAGTTGAAAATGCAGTTAGAATTTAAATATATCAGCATTGCAAGTTTGAAACAAAACATGTATGAGTCTTATTTCTACAGCTAGCAATATACACTATGATAATTTCAGTAGAGCCTAATGGCAGGCAATGCCTGAGGGAAGTATTATATACCCCATGGGGTGAGAAGCTAAAAATCATTGCTTTGTACAAAAAGAGTATGTCCCTGCAAAACACTACTGCAAAGTCAGGAGGAATTAAGGAGGAGGAACAACCAGAGGAATTAAGGTGCATTAGTTCTCATATTAACAAAATGTTGCTTAATCAGTCAGTTTCAATTTCTGCTGGGAATTTCTGTTGAGCTGCATATGGTTATTTTATGTACAAGACAAATCTCAAGCTAGTCTATTCCACCAAATCTGCTGGAAACTTTGGAATCAGGAGTCACCAATTTACAAGACACAGCAGAATACTTGTATAACCTTGTGTTTGTGTGTATCTGAAGCTTCCTGAATTTTCAGTGGTGTTTGGGGTATGGATATTTGTCAAATCAATCTGTTCATAGCACCTGCATTAAGTTAAATTAGAGAATTTTGGAAATTAAGAGCTTAATTTTCCCCACTGGGTGCTGTTAAATCCCTTCCTCCCAAAATAGGTGAGGTATAAGGGTAGAGTCCAAAGAAAATTGAGACCAACATGAAAGGACTATTGTAATTCAGGATAGAGTACCTGAATTAGCCAAGCAGGAAAGTTTTCAGGAATAAGATGGTTTCACCTGCAAAAGCCTGGAGCTGTTGCTATACACTTTCTAAAAGAAAAACTGGGGACTTTTCGAAGGATTACTATTGATCTTTGGACTGGATGAAAGACAAAGGATGTGCATGCAACCTACTGAGCACTTGGTGTAAAACACTGTTGCTTCAAGGCATGGGTGCTGATATTCTAAATATATATACAGAAGAGTTGTGAAAAATTGAACTACACTCTAACAGTATGTGATACTGCAGACTGGGAGCATAGGAAACTGCAAAGTTAAGAGTTACTCAGAAGCTGCGTCTTCAACCTTGTCTAAGAATCCTAAAAATTAGTCTAGTTTCAAATTTGTTATTAGCAGTTTAACGTCTGATAGTCCTTGGTTTGGGAACTTTATGTTAGATAGATTTTTGAAGCTGGGACTGGAAGCTAGCTCTGCATACTCTGTATATGAGTTGGAATTGATTGTAGTGCTTTCAGAAATGGGAAAAAAGTAGCAGCATCAAGACAAGCTACTGAGGAAGACCACCACCCTCACCAATTTCTGTGGTCTGTTATCCATGTAAGCGTTTTGGTACCAAAAGCTGTCAGGCTGGAGGTGTAAAAGGAAACATTCCTTCCTATTTCTTGACCCGTATTTGTTTCTGGATTTTCTTCCCATGAATTTTTTTAATACCTTTCTAAATCTGCTGATACTGTCTGTTTTCATAGCCCTCTGTGGCAGCACATTCCAGAAATTTACTACATTCTGAAAAGTAATATGACTTACATTATTACAGTTTTTGAAAGAAATATTCTTTAATCTGTTTGAAATTGAACTCCTGCTATTTTTATCAAGCACTCTCTATCCTTGTACTGAGGAATTTAGTTAATCTGGTTTGGTATTTGTCTTAGTCACTGACACCTTGAGTTTTGTAAATTTTGATCATCTCTCTTATCCCTCTCCTCTCCAAATTGGAGACTCTCAGTCTTTTTAGTCTCTCCTTCTAAGGCAGCTGCTTTGCTGCTTTTAGCATTTCAGATGATCTCTAACATTGCTATGCCCAACTTGACATACAGATACCAGAGCAACACACACCATTCAGGATATGGGTGCTTCTCAGTTTCATATGACAACAAAACGATACATTTGACTTGTTTCCAATATTCTTCCCAATACCTTTGTGAGCTTTTTGGCTGCTGTTGAATCCAGAACTGATGATTTCTGAGAACTGCTGATGAACCCTGTGTCTTTCTCTTGAATTTCAGCTGCTACTGATGAGGTCAGCATTGTGTAGGCATAGTTTCCCTAGATGTATTATTACATTATATCCAGCTATAGTGAGGATAACTGATATTATCTTTTGCTCACTCACTTTTGTTATTTCCTTCTGGAACGTGTTGTTACTGTCATCTGACAAAAATGTGCTTAGTATCACCTGCAAACTCGCAGACTGAGGTAAATCCTGCCTCAAGGAGCATGCAGTCCTTTTCCAAAGTTACACTGTGCTTAACACAACAGGGAGTCTGATTCTTAGCTGGACTTCAAGCACCATTTTAATGGCAATAAGTGAAAAGCCTGGCCATAATGCTCAGGCTATATGATATCTCTGTACGCTTGCAGCACAGATTTAATGTGTTTGTGTTTCAGTCTAGCGGCTTGACTGCACCAAGTGTAAACATGCCAACTCTGTTTTAAAAGCAGCTTGCCTGGAGACAGACAGCCATTTAGCCATGATAATTGGGGCTTTCTATGCTCAGCTGGAACTTTATGTATGCCTTTTGTTGTCGTTGCAGCTGAATTCTTTAGTACCTGATCCTATCTAGAGCAAAACTAGCTAGAAAACAATCTAGACAGAGTTGCAGAATACACTGAAGAAACAAAATCTGGTGTAACAAGAAGATAGTGTCTTTAACTCTGTGAAGGCTATTTTCATTCCTCAGTTACATCTTGATAGGACTTGTCAGATATGTTTGATACGTAACTGGTAACACTAAAGAAAATGGCTGCAATGCATATAATGAATAAACTGGTATTATGTGCTGCATGCAGCATTACTGTGCAAGAATATCTGGCAGTACCAGTTACAGAGGGTGAGTAGTCTAAGTTTGGTTTAGTTAAAAATTGCAGTTAAAAATTATAGGGGAGATGTTCCTGAAAAAAAAAATGTTAACAGTTTTATCATTGTTCCACATTTAGGTCGCATGATAAATTTTTAAAATAACTGTTTCTTGGTTAAATTCTCATGACTCCCCTCATCTTTTCAGTGTAACAGTTTGCAAACAGAACACTAAAGACAACTGTGGATCATTGCTAATTCTGTTAACTGGATGATTAAAATGACAAGAACATCTGCAAGCAACTGTTGCTAGTATTATTGCTGTGCCTGGAAGCTCTGCTATAGTTAAGGATCTGACAGTGTTTCCATTATTAAATCTCATTCTAATCCTCGTTGGGTTTAAACCTGGCATTCACATTCCCAGTCCAAAAGAGTGTTTTTGGACAACATTTTCAATTAGCCATATTTTAGTTACACAAAACTGAGAGAGCCACCAATATCTGACATTTTGTAAGATGCATTTTCTGCTCTAAAAATTTTAACACTCCCCTTGAAATTATTCACATCATAAATTTAAAAATATTACTGTGAATTCTTGGTTATTCTGACTAGCAGGAAAATGTTTCATATATTCTGCCACTTCAAATGATCACATCACTTCACACTTCGGCAAAGATTCTGAAAATATTTATACCTGTTCATCAGTGGTTTGTCACCCAGCAAAGCTGAAGTGACACAGGGAAGACAGACCCTGGTGGTACCTCTGGGGTTTCCTGTGCAAGTCCCATCCCTGGGGCTTCATGAACACTTCAGCAGTGGGAAACAGGCACTGGTCTTACATGTAGGTCCAAATACTCTCAAAGCTAATTTTTAATCTTATATCTTCCCTCTTTTTCCAAGTAGTGCTTATTAGATGCAGTCTGGGACATTAGATATTTTGGATTCTTGATATCCCAGCTTGGTTTGGGGTTGGTGACCACAGAATCGTATAAGCATAGTAATTTCTTAACAAGAAAATGTTATTGGACATTTTGTAAGATGTGACACTGTAAAAGTTCAGAAGGAGAGTGACATGTTTTGTCAAATCATGAGGTGTTCTTAAGAACATATTCGTGAAGTGCAATTAGCCTTGAATGTCTCCATTTGTGAAAACTAATATTGCTGAGAAGAGTTTTATTTTCTGATGTCACATATGTCTTACAGAAAGCCAGTGTTGAAGCCTGTAAACAGTCTGGTGTGTTGTTTGAATTACAGGTTTGTACTTAATGGACTTTGCAGCATTAAAGGAATATAAATCTTCTTTTGATAAATGCCCAGACTCTCAATTTTTTTCAAATGCACTTTACAAATATATAGTGAAATATCAGGCTTCCTTTTTTTTCTTTGGAAAAATAAGGGCAAGAACATTCTCATCAGTTTTACTAAGCAGAGTTGTGGAAATATAAGTTAACTAAATAAAAAGGCCATATTTTCAGAGAGTCTTAGTGCATAAGGCAAATTAAGACTGGAAAAGAAAAAAGACTAATAAAATTTCCACTTCATTATTGACTCTATACAATAAAACAGTTTTTATTGTTTTCAACTGAATTGTCATGTTCTGATATAATGTATATACTGGTAAATGACTTTTCAGACCCCAATATAAATGTATGAATTATACTATAAAGCACATTATAGGAGATACAAATATCTGAACAGTTCAGATTTGCTTGTAATCCTGCTACATATTTATTTTAGAAGTGAGGATTCAAGTGGATGACTGCCTCTATTTCAACTGAAAGCTGAATGCAGCTCATATATATAGAATATATTTGAAAAGTATTATTCTTGTCTCATCAACAAGTCTCATCAGCACACAGACTTAATTATAAGGGAGTGGCAAAAAGTGGTTAATACATGGTTTTAACTTGTCAGTTAATTTTTGTCATAGTTGCATTATTCAGACAAATGTCCCCCATCCTTTTCTTAAATGGAAGTAGACATGAATGTTGCCTCATAGTGGGATGGTAGCTAATCTCTCTGCTTGCTGGTATCATCTAATTTTAATTTTCCTCAAGCTTGCTGTGTTTCCTACATAGATGTTGAGTTTAAGCTTTTCAGTCTTAAAGTATTAGCATGAAACGCAGCAATGTCACATAGTGAGGAATTTTGACAAAACTGAAAAACATTATCTTGTAATAGGCAGATTATTCAAATCAAATTTATTCCAGATGTAATTAGAAAAACAATGTTCTTTGAAGGTTTAATTTTTTGCCTTTCTACCTCTCTCTAGTCACATGAATTTAGCCACACATTAGAACAGCTAAATTGGGTCAAATATTCTTGTATTGCATACTTGAATCGGTTTACTTCTTTTCCTTCATGGGATTAAGATGTATTATAATAATGGGATTATGAATTCTTATCTGTGAAATTTATTGATCAAATGTCAATAACTAATATTTTTTAAGTTTCATTTTGACTTGTGTTTATTTCATCAGCTGACGTGGGTTTGATTGACTAATTTAGTACAAAAATAATTTAGAAGGAGAAACTGAAAAAAATTTTTTTCAGTCATCACCATTTTTTTCATTTTTTCCAAACTTGTCTTGCATTCCATTACTTCCCTATGCATTGCTATTAATGCTTTGGCCTTGGCTTCAGACTCTTCCACAAGATTTTTTGTCACCTGAAACAGGGATTACAGATTTATTACTAAAACTCGTATGAAAGATCAGAAAAAACATTGATTTTGAAATCTAAGAACATAAATTATTAGGCATAATCTTCTCTACAATGACTGAGAGAAATAGATTTTATAATAGCTTTCTTTTTACTAGGATGTATGTTAAGTAATGTGAAAACAAAATTGAGTAACTTGAAGAAATACAGATTTAAGTTATCTTATTTCATTTAAGTGGGTCACTAAGCTGCTCGGCCTTAATTTTGCTATGTCATTAATAAAAAGATGACTGCACAGTAGCTTTCTCATTTAAAGTAGGAATAGTTTTTTCCCCTCATTGTTAGTATCACTGACTTTGTTCTTAAATATAAGGAAATCAGTGTGTATCTTTGAAAAATCCATCTCTGCATTGGTGGTTGTTCCTGGGTGGAGCAGCGGTTAATGACTGCTGTACCCACTGATGCAGGAAGAGGATGGAGGGATGGATGGATGGATTTTACCTAGAGAAAGGTAAAATGATTTTGAAGAATACTTTGAAGAATGCATGATAAACTTGTGTGAAAATTTTTAAAGTTTATGTACCATTCTGAACTACCTCAATAAAGTATCTACAGACAACATTTCAGTTCTGTTTTGAGTAGTTAATTTCCAAGCAAACCCAATTTTTCACCTGTTTCCAAGTCATGACCTGGAAAAGAGAGCTTTCATGAAAACATTTTGGATGCCCTATACCTTGAATATCTAGATAACTCAGTTCAGTTAATAGATCTCTTGCTCTAGGTTTCTGTCCATTTCAGGAAAGTCTTGTTTTAAATATGTGAAGTTTAATGAATAGGAAGCCTGCAAGGATACAATTTCCAAAATGTACTTGGATTTATCAAAAAGAATTCCAGGAGGTTTAGACAACTTTAATCATAGAATCATAGAATTTTAAGGGTTGGAAGGGACCTTTAAGTTTATCTAGTTCCAACCCCTCTCCCATGGGAAGGGACACCTCCCTTTAGATCAGGTTGCTCAGAGCCCTATCCAGCCTAACATTAAAGACTCCCATGGATTTGGCTTCCACCACCACTCTGGGCAACCTGTTCCAGTATCTTTAAAGTACAGCTTCATTAATGTAAGCATGTATTTTCTCTTTGACGAGAGCATTATTCCTGAACTTCATATGTGATCTTTAATGAAAAGAATGTTTCTACTGAGACCGTAATTTGGTTCAGAAATAATATTAAAATGAGATTATAACTAGTGAATAAAAATAGAGGATGTCTTTTTCTATAATGTATCAGAAGACCATTAAAACTTTAATTACATAAATTTAACTCCATGATTGAACAGAGTTATACTAGTGAAGTGTTAACTAAGCTTGTTTGGTTTGTGTCTCATGTTCTTTTTCCTTAAATGCACGTGATGTAGATGAGGGTGAAATAGGAAGGAAAGAACTAGCCTCAAGTGTTGTGTATGTTTTGGTTCTGAGCAGCTCTCAATATTTTCCAGGGAGTAATATCTTGATAATTAAATTGCTTCCACATCTGTGCAGTGGTGTCAGCAGGATGCTGCCATATTGCATATGTTTAACAAATTACACTTAATTTGTCTTTATATTTTCATTATGGAAATTGCAGTCATAGTATTCAACAAGAAGTACCACCTTATAAGAGTGAGACTAGAAAATGGAATAACAAAACTAATTTTGAGTATTTGCAAAGTAAATGCATTTTAACAAAGACAATAAAAATCTTGCTTTGGCGAGTTACAAGAGAAATAAACAAAGTTGATATTCAGAAGAAACTCATTAATGAACAAATTATTTACTTCTATCGTGTTGGAATTGTTTGCAGCATTATAAGATAGGAAGGAAAAGGCAGTCCAAGGGGAATGCAAAACTTCAAAGTTTGATGAGGAATGAGACTTGATGGAGCAGTAGTAAACATGCCACAGAGCTTTGGGGCATAATTTGAGTTACTTCAAATTGCAGGTTAAATTTAATTGTGATTTTTATCAATTGTTCAGTGAAAACTGTTTTTTGATATGTAAACCTCTATGGGTTTTTTGGATGGAGATGAGAGGTAAACAAACCAACTCACGAACAATTTCAAACTGTGGCTGGTTAAAAAAATATGTGGAAAATAGGGTCTCCTCCTCTGGGTGTGGTGTAATAAAACTATTTTTCTTCTAGGCAGGTTTAGTCAATAACCTCTGTCTGTAACAAAGGGACAGGGTTTTATTTTTTTCTGTTGCTCAGAGTTAACAAAGTATATAGAGCTGATGTCTAGAGGTAAGAACGACAACACCTGAGAATAGAGATTCCTTATAGACTAAGGCAGATTAGTCTGTTTAAATATTTGCATGACTGCAGTTTCTTAATTCTTATTCTAGAAATTTGCATCCAATTTAGAGTGGTGCCTCAGGTGCTGTTTTCTGTAACCAGGCCCCCTTTTTTCTGACACTAAATACAAACAAAACACAAAGATTTGAGTATTCCCTGAAGCTTTTCCTGGTAAATAGTTTTATTACTTGGCATGAATCCAGACTTTTACTTAGTGAAGTAGTATACTGATCAAGACATGTCTCTTTGCTGAGGCAAAAGATGGATAGATGTCACAGTGAGAATAAGCTAAATTTTGTGAAGAGGAATGTCACTCCTTTCTACAGACATTCACGTTGTTATGTCGAAAAGCTCAAGACAGCAAGAGTTTGACTGTGTAAGGACAGCTTATGGTCAAGGACAGCTACTTCCTTGCCAGTGGTGGCACTAACTAGGAGAGCATAATCACAAGGCTTCTTGGAGAATATGGGCTGGCCTAAGGTGATATTTTTTGGAAAATATTTTAGTCTGGAGATAAAATCTAGAGGTCTTCTCAATCCACATCAGCATTAGCTAGTGAGAGTGGCTGAACAGCACATGGAATATTTAGCATTCTCTCACTTTGGTAAGCAGTATTTTCTTTCCTGTCCTTCTCTGTCTTTTTCTTACGATCTATTATTTTTATCTGAATGTCCCACAAAACCTGTTCTTCTTATTAGTTTTCATATGCCTGTGATTTTTTTGTCCCAGTTTCACTTCTATCTGCTAGTCAGTTTGTTGTTCTTGACTTTTGCATGTTGCAGTCTGATCTTCTCTATTTATTAATTTCTTCTTATTCAGTCCTTTGTTTCTAGTTTTCTCTCAAACTTTCTCCCCCCACACTTCTCTCTTTGCTGGTACTCTAATGATATTTTGCCTTTTTATTTCTATTTGATATAGAGTGACCACGCTCCTCCTGTGTGAGAACTCTGTGAGAATTTGGTATTTCTGTTTGGTCTGCCACTTTTGTTTCATACCCTGCCTCCATTTCTGTCAGTCCTATTTTCCCCCAGATCCTTTCTAGAAGGGATGAAAATATCTCAGTTTACAGTTTTGAGTTACATGTTTGTATGCATCTATACATCTTCCATTTTCCTATTCCTTTATTATCACTCTCAACTTTCTCAGTACCCTGTGATCAGTGAAATTCTAAAGTACAGATCAGCTATCTGTAATGCTACTATAATTTTCAGTCTGATTTGATTCCATTAGATGTGTACTTAAGAAAAAAAGGTCAAGTAGAAGCACTGAGGCACTCAGAGATGAATAGAATGCAGTACTCAGTTCTGTGAAGTACTATGAACTGCATACTGGAATTATAACATGGACAGAGTTTGGAAGATGCAAGAAATAAATAACCCAATTAGCCTAGCATCATGACAACAAAGCCTGAGAAATGGAAAAGAAAAGTGAACTAAAGCAAAGAAGTGTACAAAGTACTTTTTTGTCTGAAGTATAGTGTATTAAGGAAGGCTTTCAGAGACAAGTGTGATTGTGCAAGTCCATCACTAAAGCATTTGCTAGGACAAATAACAAAGACATGGCATTGAAGAAAGTTGCATCACTAGAGTAAAAGTTTCTTCTGTCTACTGAAGTGAAAAAGCTGCATATTTTCTGAAAAAATCTTCTTCCTCATAGTTTCATTATTAATTATAAGGCAAGTACAGTTTTGACATTCCATCCAACTACAGTGAACAGGGAAAGAGAACACAAGTACACTCTTCTGTCTCTGCAGGCAAAATGATACCTGATATGAGGGCTAGACTCCAGAAGCCTATACCTCCTTTTGTCTTACCAAAGGTTTCAAGGGTTTCTTGACAGGAGCTTGTATGATGCTTTGTTTTGGATTTGCCCAAAGTATTATCCATAAGACATCAGTGCTTCAGCTATTGTTGAACAGTGCTTACACTTTGTTGAGACCTTTCCTGTTTCTCACAGCAAATAGGCTGGGAGTGCACAGGGGACACAGCTGGGACAGAGGTATTCCATACCAAATGACACCATGCTCAGCAATTAAATCTGGGGCAAGACAGAATAGGAGATGTTCAGATTTATGGCATTTGTCTTCCCAAGTAACCAATACAAGTGCTGGAGTCTTGCTTTCCTGGAGATGGTTGAACACCAGCCTGCCAATGTGAACTAGTGAAATAATTCCTTGTTTTGCTTTGCTTGCAAATATATGATCACTTTGCCTATTAATCTGTTTTTATAGCAACCCATGTGCTTTCTCACTTTTATCATCATGATCCTCTCCCCCCTTCCACAGGGAGGAGTGAGTGAGAGGCTGAGGGGCTTATCTGCCCACTGGGTTAAACCACAACAAACACTTTAATCACAATGTACTTAATTTTAAAAATGTGGTTCGAGTATTGGGTGCAAGAATTGGAAAAACAACATTACCTTTTCATAATTTATTATAGCAACCTCTGTTACTTGTGGTAAATGGTTCAAATTACAGCAAATAGTAAAGAGACAAAGGCAGATAAAAACACAATAAAGAGAAAGGGAAAAAATGCAGACACCTCAGAACAGATTTTGTTGTCCTCTCCCTGGTGCCTTTTTTTTTTTCACTCCTTTCATTATCTTTGGTCACTTGTCTAGATTATGGTTCTTAGAGGTGTTCAGAGAACTGGCAGGTCCATTAATTCCCTAAGTCCATCGATTCCCATTCTTTCTTTAAGGACACTGTCAGGAAGGTATAAAAGATGGTAAAGCTCTTTGGCTCTTGAAGTGATGGTTTAATACATTCTTTCAGAAGATGTCCAATTAGATGCTTTAAATCTACAGCTACAACACTATATAAGAAAGTTTCTTAGCCTTGAGCTGGCTTTTTTGCTTTCTTTTTCCTGAATGGTAAACAACAATAACTCTGTGAGAAGACCTGAACAAAACCCAGGCATACTGTGAAGAGCAGGACCACTGAAAACTCCCTCTTTGTGCCCTGAGTGCTATTATTACCATTTTTCCTCACTAGGGACAGTGGTAAATGCCTTTTCCATTTATTCTTTTGTAGGGGGGTTATAGTCTTTCAGATTTCTAGACAATTGGTTAGATTTAAGTGATAAATGTAAAAGTCACTGAGAATGTAATAGGACATGAATATACAACCGTGCTGTCCCCTGAACCCCATAGAAGTCCATCCTGGAGCAGATACTCACCTGCAGCCCCTGGAGGACCCTGTGCTAGAGCAGATGGATACCTAAAAGAGTCTGTGGTCCTGTGGAGACTGCTCCTGAAGGACTGCCTCCTATAGAAGGGACTTGCAGTGCAGCAGTTTATGAAGAACAGCAGCCCAAGGGAAGGATTCATGTTGGAAAAGTACATGGAGGACCATGTACCATGGGAAGAACCTCATGTTAGAACAGGGAAAGAGTGTAAGGAGTCATTCCTCTGAAGAGGAAGGGGCAGCAGAGACAAGTGATAGATTGACCACAACCCCCTCTCCCTGTGCCCCTGTGCTGCCCAAGGGAAGAAGGTAGAGAAACTGAGTAAAGTTAAACCTGGCAGGGAGGGAAGGGGGAGGGAAAGGTTTGGTTTTATTTCCTATTATTCTGCTTTGATTTGGTTGGTAATAAAGTGATTTCCACGAGTCAAGTCTGTTTTGTCCCTGATGTTATTTGCTGAGTGATCTCCCTGACTTCATCCTGACCCACTCTCCTTTTGTTTTATTTTCTCCCTTGTCCAGCTGATGAGGGGAGTTATAGAGTGGCTTTGGTGGGCATCTGGTGTCCAGACAAGGTCCATTTACCAAACTAGGTCAGTAATTTCTGGAAAAAATATTTCTGTTTTTTCTCCACCAAACATTCAGCATATTTAGTAAGGTCTTGTCACTAATCTAGTCCTGATTCTTAAGAATGGGATCCTCTGATCACATCCAGCATATTTTGTTGCACTTTTGATAACTAGTATTGTATTTTTTTGAGATTGCATAAAAAAGATACAAATAGGACAAGAAAGGGCAGTTGTATATTTTAGTACTCTAATGATAGAATATTGCTGCCTGATCTTCCATTTAAAACTGAAGTTACAAATGCCTTAGTTACAGAGAAGTTTATATTCAAGTGCTCCAAAAAATTAATCCTAAAATAAAGAGCTAAGCTAATAATGGATTAAATGAGTGCATGTTCTGCTCCAGCACACTAGGAGATAAATATTTAATAGACCCTTGATAAGTTTATGTAAAGTCTAGTCACACCCTTCATTAAGATATGTTGACAGAGAAGGTCATTCACATATTCTATCTGTTAAAAATCTTGTATTATATATGGTGAGTTAACAGTGAATAAGACCATGGAGAAACTGATTAACTCAAATTAAAATGCTTGTAGATATGTAAAACTGTCCTACTTTTATTTTCAAAAAATGAATATTGCTTTGACGTATAGCAAAGCATTTTCCTGTTTGGTAAATGTGAACACTGCATTCTGCATTGAGCAAGATTCGTGTTTTGCTTTAATTGCTACCTGTGTTGCATCAAACTACAAAGAAAACTACCTGAATGATGGTAACAAGTTTATTTTTCTTGTCATAAGATTCTGGTTGGAATATAACATCTCATTGGAAAAAACATAGATTGGAAAAGAAAACAATTTCTGCCTACACATATTCAGTTGAGATAATACCACAGAAAATATTAGGACAGCAAGAGTTTTTATCCATAGGCTCTTATGCAAATGGTAATTTACACAAAACAAAGTATTATTAGTCATTACAAGTATGTAAGTGAATTTTAAACACCTTCTAATTACACAGATTTTTTTCCCTTGTAAATTAATATATATTTGTATGACTGAAAATTTTAGTAAGTTTTTGGAGATAGCTCAAATATTGCATGCATATACATGCATGTGTGTGTAGGTGTGTGTGTTTATGTATTGGAAAAAAACCTCACTAGTGCAGAAATGAGGCACTGACTGAAACTTCACCATTAAAATAAATAACAGCAATTATTGTACCTAATTCCTTTGGTTATGTCCAACAATTCCTTGGACAAATTGAATATGATCAAAGAGTGTCAAAACACTGCAACAGACTTAAATGAGATTCCCATAAGAGTATGCCTCCCCTCGTTTAATCTGCATGAGAATTAAGGAATGAGGAGTTAGACACAAGCTCTAGGAATAATCCTCAACAGACTAGTAAAAACTCAGTTTTTCCAGACCTATGCATTAAAAATAAGTTTACAGGATAGAATCTCCTGACTAATACAAATTCACCCTGTGTGCTTGGGCGGGAGAAGAGTCAGCGGCTTGTCATATCTGTACTGCATTAAGTGAAATATTTCACCTCTTTTTTTCTGGATAAACAAAATAGCTTTAATTTAAGTGTAACTGTGCTTCATTTATACGCTATGAATTATATTAAAAGCAGTTCTTCTTTATCTTCCCTCTATAATAGGAATAATACAAGAAAATATAATTTATGCAAGACTGTAACATTTACCAAAGCTTTTAGATCAATAAATTTAGCTTCCATGACACAATATAAAAGAAATTTTCTATATAATGGAAGTGAAAAATTCCTTGTCTAGTAATCATTCTGATACTATGTTGTTCTAAAGGCAAATCTTCCCATAACTGTGCTATTAGAATCTATTCCAAAGAATATCCCAGGGGCTTCTCTTCTCATTTTGACTCAGGCTTGTGCATAACTTTCCAACTGCAGACAGATATTCTGGGTAGCTGTTGTCATGCAGCAGCTGAATGGTCCTCATGAGTCCTTTCAAGGTTTGTAAAGACATAGTTTCAGAAAGAACTTTTTCTAGCAAGCTGTGTATTATATGAATTCAAACATAATTCTACCCATACTTAAATGAAGGTGCACTCGAGTCCCAGACCCTAGAGTATTTCAATGTAGACTTTATGGGCCAGGATAGAATCCTGAAAACACTAGAAATAGAACTGAATGAATTAATTCTTCTTGATTTTTTATTGTAATTCAAGTCATATTCTACCTAATTAAATATCCCAAAGGAAATCCCCTTTGATATGCAAAACTGGACTTAATCTAGCAAGACACCACCTTATGAAGTCAAGCAAGATCTCAGCTGGCATGAATTTGGAATGCAAGTTCTGTTTTAGTGTAATTTTACACAGATGAAAATGCCAAGAATTAGCTATTTATAATTACTCTGCTACATTTTGTCTACAGGATGATACATATAAGAAAATTATGGTCATGTTAGGAGTGCTTCACCAACAATGGAAATCATGAAGCATCCACATGTTTTCACCCACTTTTGACAATGGTGATCAAGGAAAACAATACAAATTTATTTCATAAAATATCATCCTGATTCTCTGACCAATAGCCTTGGTATTTTTTGTTAAGATGGGGGCTGAGCCTCTTCTCTGGAATTCTTTAGAGACCAGAAAAGAAATGGATGTGCAGCTTCCTAGAAACAGGACATTTGGGCTGACTCTTCATCCTTCAACCCTCCCAATGTTCCTCTCCTCCAACTCTCCCTCTAGCATGTATTATTTCCTCTTTTCTTTAATCCTCACAGACTGAGATGTGATGCTTAGCAGTTTCAGTTGAGTTTGCACAGGAGGCCTCTGGTTATTTCACGTGGATCAGGTGGTTTCCAGGCTGGTTTGACAGAAGACATGCATGTTTGCTTATACATATGGTTGTACGCTATGTAGTGTGTTGCAGGGAAAAATATCTCAATTCACAATTCAAGCCATTTCATTTATAAAGGAAATAATTATGTGAGACTCAGAACTATACACTCAGGATCAACAAGAAAAACCTAGATAAACTAGGATAAACCTAGATAAACTTCTATACTAGACATACACACATTCCTGAACACCCTTTTACAGCTATTCCACCAAGGTTATAACTCCCTCCCCAGCTCACACACACTCAGTCCAAAACACCTTATTCTCCCCATCCCCTCTTAGGCAGGTAATGCCTCACACCCCCTGTACTTTTGGCCATGGCCCCAATGTCCCCATCCCCCCCCCCGCCTGCCTCATTGTCCCCATGGTAAGGCAGCCAGGGTGCTAGCTTTTCACCAGAAGACCCTGGTAATTACCTGGTAACTGATTAATGCAGCTGATAATCATCTTCTTCTCCAATACTATCAGTTTGGGGATCATACTCTTCCAGGTAGTTTGCTCTATTTGATTTACCCTCAGAGCCTGCATCCATGCCCTTAACAGATGTTTTACAGGCCATTGGCTAAGGGTGAGCCATACACACACCCTGCAGGGTGTTATATAGAGGCCGTGTCTTGAATAACTCATCTTCAAGTGTAACTTTTAGATATTTGACCATAATCTCCAGTGACAGTTTCCTCAGAGCCTTAAGGCTTTGCTGAACTCTTGCATATAAGCCTGGTTTCTCATTGCTAATTCCTTAACTTTCCCACTCCATAGCTGCTGGAGATTACAGAGATACAGAATAATCTTCAAACACAAGAAATTTGGTTAGCACAGATTTGTCTGTTTTGAGTTACATCCTTTTGTGCCTCATTTTTTCCTTTCTACTGCCTATAAGCAGAAACAAATCTGAGGGGATGCACAGACAAGTATTTTAGAGATTAATATCTGGAAAGCTCTGCAAAGAAACTTGAGATAGAACTCAGAGTCAGGCTTGAGAAATATAGAGTACTATATTTCAGTCAGTTTGGTCATGTTTGGCATGTTTGGCATGGATAAGGACATTAAGGTTAATAAGAAAGGCTTCAGTGGTGTAGGGTAGTTGACCACCTCAAGACTGAGTTTAAATACCATACATTTATGTACATATAGTTACAGAAAGATGAAAACATGATCTGTCTCAATACTACTGCCTAGGCAAAGGTGACTCAAAATGTCAAGATAGGCTTAAACTGATTAGAAATCCAACAACTTCCCCTCCTCTCCGCCCCCAGAAAATCTTAAAATGCTAAAAAGAGACACTTTAAGAAGGGGTGAAAAATGACCATTGAAATGGAAAGAAAACTTGCAGTACTCTTCAAATAGATTTACAAGTGTTAACTGTCTATGCACTAATGCTTAATTGTCATTAAAATTAGCATAAATTCAGTGATTTAATGATACAAAGAGATTTATAAAGAGAATTGGTTGTAATTTATGAAACCTGTTTTTTAACATATATAAATACTATTTTTAAATCACACTTTACAACAAAAAGTTCTAATTGCAATAACACACTCCTGTGAATTATAAAGTATTATTTCATACCTCATTGCATGGATGGCACTTGTCTTTAACAATATGCCAGACATGAAGTAAGATGCTATTATTCATGTACCACATTGTCTTAGTGCTTACCCCACAGTGTCTTTGGTTCACATATTTTCCTGTATTCTCAGTATTTCACAGGTCACTCTGACAATAGCAGAGCAATGAAATGTTCAGATCTGAATGTTCAGATTTCTTGTTTGAAGAGGATTTTAGACTCTCATTCTGCAAAGGTTTTTTTCCCATACTCAGACTTACAAGATTTGAAGGACTAAAAGTTTATGATCCCTTTGACAGTTTATCCTTTAACTGTTTTCTTTTATTGTGAAAGGACATTTTTACAGGTGGTTTGTTTTGTTTGATTTTTTTTTTTTAAATGACAGTGTTCTGGCTTGTTGTGACAGTATAGTGTGTTTGTAAGGCTTTTTATCAGAATGTGCAGGTGATAGAACTAACCACATTCTAAAAGTCTAGTCTAAGGAAAAACATCAAACTCTGAGCACTGACATGCATCAGAAAGCTTTGTAATATTCTGAAATTTGTAAATGTAATTAGTTGCATTTAATTTTAGCATTGCCCATCTCAGTTCTCCAGTGGTTTGTGGAGAGGAAATACAATTTAACTTCTAAAACCTTGCAGTTCTGCAAGAATAAAATGAACCATGTAGAAGGGGTTCCAAATTTGATGTTTGCAGACTGATTAAGAATAGGTAAATCTAACTTAAATTTTTGAAGTTATCAGAATTCTCTTAACACAACAGCAAAATTATTTGAGGCTAAGCAGTTCATTATGTTATCTTGTACAACTGAATATAACCTTATTACATCTTCTCCCGCTTTACATGGAGTGCTCTTTGCATGCAGTAGTCATTTTTTAATTACTTAGAAGGCAAATAAAACTCATAAACTCAATAGATATTTTCTAAAATAATTGTTGTGAAGATGAAAACTGTGCACTTAGCAATATACAGTAGATCTGCATTTAGGGATCAGTTGCATTTAGCTGAAAACAGTTTGAAAAGGAACTGTGAAGCAACTGCAGAAGAAACTTTTTAAGATGAGAATGTCTATGAAGATGTATTGAATGGATTCAGCAGTGAGACAACACTTGGCTAAGAAATGACATTGAAAAGCTTGTTAAGGCAAACCTATGTGTTAGAGCTTGATTTGAAAAATGACAAAAGCAAGAAGATTCAGACAAATGATATACTTTTGACTAAGCAAAGGATCAAGTGGATGACCAGCCAGGACATGGATAGATTATCTTGTTGATCTTATGAAAGTAAGAAGAATTATTCCAAGTAAATCACAGAGAGTGGTTTGTCTTTCACATCTCAGCAACTCACAGCAGAAACCTTACAAAATACACTGGCAGGAGACTAATAGTATCTCTGGATTCTTTACATCAGGAAAATTTTACTTTCATGAGACAGTCCTAAACTTCTGCATATAAAGATCTCCTTTTTAAACAAAAATAACAAACTATGGTTCTTACAAAAAATGACTTGGATATAACTGAAATGCTATGTTTTAATAAGAATTATTTAAATCTTCGTTTTTTATTTTGCTTCTCTTCATATTTGAGTTTGTCTTTAAAAACGAAGGGATTATCATCTTATGTAGAATATTTCATCCCAAAATTTAATGATTTAATGGTTTAAAAAAATCATTGAATACAGAGATACTAAAGATTAAAAATGTATTGCTGTGCTGGCATAATTAAAAAATTCACATAAGGAGAACAAACCAATTAAGTGTAGCACCAGTGGCCAAATCCTCTGTGCACTGATGGCTGTTCACAGTGCTCAGGATTTTCTAGGGCATGAAGAATACTTAATAGAGAAACTTACCATGTTAGCCCCAGCCTACTATTTTATCTCTACATTGTACAACAAAATCCTTCCAAGTTTAATGCCTGAGAATGACACTGTTGAGCCTTGCTAAGGGTGCCTGAGAATGTTCTTTGTTTTAGTTGTTTCAATATCTGTCAGTTACTAATGTAGCAAATAAACAAGATATTTTCAACTGATACCTGCACATGAACAATATGTGAACAGAGATCTAAAATCCTGAAACTACAGTGTTGATTATCCCCTTGTGGTGGTTTCCACAGAACCAGTGGAATGCAATAGCTAGGTAAATTCACTTGGTGCTCCAGTACAGAAATTAAGAAAAAAGAAATATTTTCCATGCTATACACAAATAAACACTATTGACATAAGTTCAGTAACAGTTATAGTCTGGGAATGAATCTTCAGTAATAAACAAGAATTTTCAGTGAATTATTATGCTATTTTTTCTACAAAAACTGTAAACTTGTTAAAAATGAAATTATTCACAGAATGTTTCCCAGTTATGATAGGCTGCTTTCTCATATAAAGACTCTGTTGAGAGACTTCTGCTCCATATTACTCAGAAGTACAATAGTATAAAAGCATAATAGATGAATAGTGTACACATTTGGGGAAAATTATGTCCATTGAATTTATCACCTCTGGTTTGAAAAATTCATACTCAGGCTCATGGCAGGGACTTGAGCTAAGCCTTGTATGTTCTAGCTGCCTGTTTTAATAAAAAATGGAGAGTGATGGCCGTAGCATATGCATCTAATACATGTTTTACATTTTATTTAGTGTGACAAGAGTCTATTTTTTTTTAGAGCAATGGAAAACATTTTTTGAAAAATTCTATTTTTTGCAGATATGAATTCCAAAGTGCTTGAGAGACAACAGGTAGAAAAACAGGTAATTAATCTTACGAGTCACCCTGACAGTAATAAATTTCCAAGAAGGAAGATAGCTCTTAAGTTGTTGCTATGCAACCACTTCCAAATGTCTACAAAGCTGATAGTTGCTGCTGTTTGTTTATTTTTGGAGCCAGCTTTCTCTAAAGGAAAGAGTAAAAAATGGAAGCCTGGAATGGGTAAGTCTATCCCACTGCTACCATTTGACATTATACATATCAATTTGACATTTGATATTATGGAGGAGTTCTTTGAAGCTTAGCAAGCTCCATGCTGAAATTATTTCTCTGGTCAGAAACTGCAGTCCCATTCCAAATTGTGAAACTGACTTATATGACCTCTGAGCATAAAGCATAGTGATTTGAATTGATTTCATTGCAGTTACCCTTTCCCAAAGTGTATACAGGCCATCCCACTCAGTGTCCCCAAGCAATTCCTTTATGTGCCCTTTATCACTGAAAGGAAACACTTCAGGTTTTGTTTCTTTACTTAAGGGACTCCTCTGTCTCAGCCTGACCTGCCTAGTCAAGTGTAATACCCTTGAACTGTCTCTCACCCTCTTTCAGCCCATCTCTTTTTCTCATTTCCACAGCACAGCTGCATTGCTTGAGAATTCCCATTACTGTTCTTGGCTGAGACCTGCAGTTTCTCAGACACTGCAGATATGGGCATTCAGGAGCATAATACCTGAGATAGTGGCACTTAGCTACTAGGAAAATTAAAGTATAGATTTATTATTTTTTGTAAAGCAGCCTAGGGTGCACTAGGAGACCTCCCTTACCTCACAGATGGAGGGATTTTTGGCTTCCAGGACTCAAGGACAGCTCAGAGCTCGCATTGCTGAGGTCAGCCCCATCATCTATGTGTCCCTGGGAGAGGCTGACCAAGGTCAATGAGTTCCAACAAGGCCAAATGTTGGGTCCTGCACTTTGGCCAAAAAAAAATCCCTGCCAGTGGTACAGGCTTGGAGAGGGGTGGCTGGAGAGCTGCCCAGCACAGAGAGACCTGGGGTGCTGATTGACATCTGGCTGAACAGGAGCCAACAGTGTGCCCAGGTGGCCAAGAAGCCAAATGGCATCCTGGCCTGTGTCAGGAACAGTGTGACTAGCAGGACTAGGGAGGTGATCTTACCCTCATATTTGGCCTTTAAAATCACAGAAATTCAACTGATACTTGTGTCAGAGAACACAGATTCTTACCTGAGCCTTTGACCATTCTTGTAGCTTCGCCTGAGAGATTCTAAAAAACTTTTCTTCTGTAGCAATGACTTTTATTTTTATCCCCTATCTGTCATTAGAAGGGTTATTGATCACAGGTTTCATGCCAGAGTGTTAGTGATCTTCTGGATTACTGAGTCCAGGCCAATTGGAACCAAACCAGAATTTTTCCATGAAAAACCTGTGAATAGGGTGGTAAGAAACATTTTTTGTTGTTTTTTTAATGCCTAAAAGATATATTGTACTCATAACAAACATAATGAATGATACTAGTTATGGTCTCTCTTGATAATTGTACTAATGAATACATCTTGTTGTTGCATAAGTACTTAACGTTGGTAGAAACTCCGCTGAACAGACTAACTACGAAGCAAAATCTCAGACCAAAAGGACTGCATCCTGGCTAGGAAAATCTGTGAAGTTTTTTTATCAGTGAAGCAGTTAACCTTACGGATGTGCAAGGCAGTTAGCAAAAAGCTATGAGTGAAGCTGTGAGATATCTGGTCTCTCCTTGTGTCTTCCTGGTTTTGATAAACTTGTTAGCTAAACAATACTACAAAAAACACTAATGCTTGAAATGTCTAATGCTTAACAAAATTCTGGTATGCAGGCCCATGTCATGCTGTAAAGGGACTATCAGGATGACTGCACAGATGTTAGTGTAACCCCTACAAAATCCATGCCTTTATCCCAGAGACAAATACTTTGTAATGGATTTTGTGCCTAATAAATACAGATTTAATGATGAATATCTAAAATTACTTAGGATGATAAGGTTATTTTTCATCATCTGCATGTTTTAAAGGAAGAAAATTGGGAGACATGCCTTTAAACTATAGAGGGAAAACTGTTAAATTTGTGTGTGAATAGAATATGCCCGTGCCCCTTTTTAACTTTTATAAATACTTTCTAGTACCTTAACATCTTTGAAGAACTAGACAGTGGCAGTCACTCTAAATTTATGACAAAACAAAGTGACTGACATTTGTTTCTTCTGCCTCTTTGTGTTTTACTTACTACTGAAGTGTTTTGTCACCTAATTATAAAAATTGTGAGAAAAGTTTAAAAATTTGAAAATTCCATTCTGATGGAAATGCTGAAATTTTTATTGTAAGCAGCTGATGAACTAGATATACTGGTAATTGGATTAGAAAATGAAATATTTCTATTGTGATAGGAATATTAAAATATTACTTTAAATTTACATTACTATAGGAATATATCAATAATAGAGTATGTCAAAACATGCCAGGAAATATAATGTTATGACAGAAGCTGTCATATTATATTTCATTATATTATTTTGACTTGACATAATGCACTAGTTGACACATTTTAACCATTACAGTACATTAAATGAACATAAAAGTTGACATGTTTTGACTTTATTAAACTAAACATGTTTCATAAGGTAAAAATAAATTATACTAACACTAGTAGAACATGCTAATTCTGTTATTTATCATAATTTAAAAAGATTTAATTAATACACTCTGGCAAGTACCTTTTGTTTCATCAAACAATCAATTTCTACCAGACAGATCTTCCAGCAAAACTTTCTCTTGCAACAGAAATACATGTGGGAAGACCCATAGGTTAAGGACCCTCATCTCCTTTGGCTTTACCCAAACAATACACCTTTACAGCAGCTGAGGATCTGTCCTGATCTTCCTCTTCATCCTTGTGTCAGTGGATGTTTCTGCTTTTATCATGATGTTGGGAAAGGTAGGTCAAAAACCTGCACTTCATTTTGTTTGTGGTCACTCTGATCTCTGCCACAGTGAATTTCATAGTCACAAGCCCGCTGCTAAGAAACCTGTCTGCTACGCTCATGGGTCTTGTTTTGATATCTGACATTTCCAGTTCCCCTGAGCAATGCAGTTGTCATGGGAGGTGGTGACTGCAGAGAATGAGACCATCCTTTGGGTTGCTAAGGTCAGCCACACACTGGTCTTTCACGATCAGGATTGAAACACTGAGCTTCAAATCATATTCAGCTGGGAGCCAGCACTGAAAGCAGGCAGTGCTACACTTTTGATGGGCAGGGCTGACATGTATTACAGATTCTTGCATTCTGGAAAATATAGAGATTTGGAAAGAGAAGAAAGAATAAATAAGGACATTTGATTTTATTCTAGTGATTGAGTTGTACAGTCAGGGTGCCCTGAGGGCTAAAGGTGACCTGAGGGCTGGAGACAGGGACCCCGAACCACTTGGTCAGGGACTTCAGCCCAGATCCATCCCACCCCAAGCCAGGAGTAGGAAAGATGGGGTCTACTGGAGCAGTACCAGCCCCTGACACAGGGAAGGATGGAAATTAGGCTGGAATATGGCCCCCGGGCCCATGGGCTGGGAAAGACAGGGCTGTGTAGAGCTGGAAGCTGGCACTGCTACAACATATCTGGGACTGATGGCCCCGGGGGTCTGGAATGAGGTCCTGGGCTACGGCCAGGATATGGAGACCCACAGGCAGAGCTGGGTAGGGACAGTCAAGGATGTTGGTGGCCACACCACCCTAAGAGCACAGTATTGTGATCTTCTGTTACCTATATACCTGTCTTATTTATTGGAAAGGTGGAACCCCATTTTTATCAACTTACAGTTGGTGGAGAAACTGAAGCTTTCAGTTGATTCAAAACTTTTTTTTTTCCCCCTGAAAACCGACCTCTGTGAGAGACTGTGACAAATATAAGTGACAATATAAAGAAGGCAATCATTAATACATTCTAGATGTCCTCAGCAGAGATAATAAAATACTCTGAGCAAAGTTCAAAGTTTGTAAAAAACCTCCATGCACTCACACATATTCAAGACAATTAATAAGACAGCTACAGACTGCATCATTAAGCCCTGATGTTCACCTGTGGTTCAAAAATCATTCTTTGAAGCTCACTGATTCAAAAGAGAAGATGGTAGTCTGAAGTAAGAGTTCCACAAGATGTGATACATGTCAATGAAGACAAACAGGACAGGGGTCCTGCTTGGGGTATGTTGGTAACAGTTTGATTTAAATATATGAGACTTTAACCAGGAATATTTTATATGATCTATTAAAGTCATAGAAAAGAAAAATCAGATTTCCAAGAAATCAGCCTAAATTGGTAACAATACACAAACTGATGTTCAGTGAAAGTGAAGCTTTCTGTTATTTTTACAGCAAGGGTAATCGGACTTCATGCAGAGTAAGACTGGGAAGGCTGGCAAGAACCTCTTCACAATGATACTACACAAGAGACATGCTTTTACATGTTGGATGCTGAATAGCTGTTATCTCTGTGGGAACAAATACGTGCTGTATTCTTGTATAGGTAAGAGCTCTGGAAACTCATATAAAGCTGTCCCTCTGTTTTAAAAAGGAAATGATCTATTTTAAACTTTCAAAATTAAGTTGACTTTAATGGCAGTAATTTTAGTGTCCCATGGAAAAAAAAATACTTTGAACATGGATTGAATACTGCTTTGTTGTAAAAAAATTTATGATTTATAGCTGAAATTTACTTCTATATTTAATACTCAGAATAAATACAGAATCATCAGAAAGAAAAAACAAATTTGACTAGTGAATGACACATTCTCTTAATATGACACAAAGTAATTTAAACTCTTGGTAACTATTTTTCAACCCTAAAAATACCAAAAAGGGTGGTATAATCTGGGAGTTGTAAAAGCAAACTAAATCTAAGAGCTTGGAACTGATTTTCAAGTGTCCAAAATAGAAATTGCTGCTTCTTGAGTTGATATTTATTTACCATTTTTCAACATGAGAAAGAGCCTCAGGATTAGAACAGAGAAAATTAAATTATGTTCTTGTTCCTTTGGCTACTGAACTGAGTGTCAGAGGTAGCTTTAACGTTTACGTGGCCACTGGTAAAGGCCAGTACCTCACTAAATGTAATATGTTCTTAAATCAAATGCTGCTGAATCACTCAACCAGAACTAAAAAATCAACCAAAGTTGTTCCTACTAAATAATCACTTATTTTTGAGGAACAAGTAGAAACATAAATAGTATGTAAATAAGGTTGTTACTTTGTGGTCTGATAAGAAATTACATATTAAAATTGAAAGTCCAGCTGAGGATGCAGCTACGAAATGCAGCAGTTCCATATCTGAGACAGTGCTGTTTTAAATTAGGTGAGGTTTTCCACAAATAGCACTTTAATGAAGCAAAGATAATTAACTGTGTTCTGGGTAGACTGAATTTCATGGCTACAAAGATTCATTGCAATTTTCATAATGTTAACAGCTCTAAATGACTTTTATTAGTACTAGTTTAGGAACATTTTCTCTTTGAGTAAGTATTCTGACCAAGTAAATAACTCGGGTCTCAGTGCAAAACAGGGAGATGAGACTGGAATAAAATGTAAAAGGTTATTAAAATGAAAGTTGCTGCATGGTATTGATTTCATACTAAACATTTCAGTATTAAAACATTTATGTCCAGGTCTCTGTCAGACCTGTGATAAATAACAATTTTCATAGCTGTTTTACTGACAGTAATAGACCATAAAATTAACTGTTTATTTTTATCCAGATGCGAAATACATTTTCTTTCTTACAAGTCTTGCTCAATTTATTAAGAAGTTTTTTTTCTTTTCTGTCAAGTTCCCATCATCTAAATTGCCCTGAAAGAAGACAGGGTGTGAGAGGAATACATTAAAATCACCAAATAAAGTGTGGAGGTGGAAAATATTAATTATGTGAACTGACATGTCATAGAATTAGCATGAAAAAAGAATAAAACAAAAAAGATGTGCCATATGAAGTAATTAGAGTGTTTTGAACAAGAGTCAGTGTCAGATAATTCTAATTTCTAATAATCATATTGGGAGGACTTAAAAAAAAAACCAAAACGGTCACTGGAGCTGGGAACTGCAGAAACTTATTTGATCCATTATGCTACCACATGATGATAGCTGTAGTAATTCTGGACTGAAAGACTGGTTTGCCACTGATAAGTCTTGTGGTTTAATTTTACAACTGATTTTACTGAGACAGGCCAACCAGTCAGCAACTGCAACTCCTTCCTCCTCACTTAGAGAAAGGGAAGTGTCCTTTTGTGCTGGTGTGCAGCGACTGACACTGCTGCTGAGCCTCAGATGACAGTGCAAGAAAATCTTTTCCAGTGCCTCTCCTCAGAATTCTCTGGGAGTGTGCTTGCATTCAGAGACTCACTGACATTACAGGAACTTTTTACTAGTTCCAATCTGTATCCATACAAAACAGTTTCCAGAATTGTGATCTGTGCGAACAGGAAAACTTAAACATCGCTGTAGCACACCTCAGCATAGTAGCTTTACAATGAAATAGGAGAGAACACAGTCACAGTTTTATTGTCTGTGTATAAGAAAGTATCTTGATTTTGTGCTTTACATTTCTGCCATACATGGCATTTATTTAACAGAAGGTACAAAGCATATGCAAAGATAAGCATAGAGCAGCTTGGACAGATATGCCATTTTTTTCTTATACTGTAGCTACTGTAGTAGCAATTATCTTTGAGATGCAGTCATTCAAATGGGTCTGTAGTGCTAGATCACACAGGCAGTTTAGGAACAGCAGGAAAAATTTCTGTGCCTGGAGCAGACTAAATGACCCGTCAGCCCAGGATCATGTTTTGATAGGAGCCACCTCTAGAAAAATATGGTAAGAAAAAGACTCATATAGCGTGGTGCTTCCCTTGATAGATGCCCTCACTTTGGAAAAGCTGTAGTGCAAGGTATTTCCCAAGGTGAAAGCTGTTGCTGCATCTTTTGTGTAACAATCCTTGGCATCCTTTCCATCCATGATTTGTGCAACTGTCCTTGTGAGCATACTATTGATATCCACAGCATCTCATGGCAATGAGCTCCATTGTTCTATTAACTGTGGAGCTGCAGGTTTGTTTCAAAGATCCAACTTATTTAACATGAAAGTATAAGCCATAGCCACAGATCCATATAGCAGAGACACAGGGGCGCAAGAGAATCTCCTAAATACAACCGATTAAAAACAAGGTAGAAACTTAGAATATGATTATAGAATCATTGTTTCTGTTGAAAAAGATGCTTAAGACCAGAAAGTCCAGTCCTAGCCCTGCCCAGTCCACCACCAAACCAAGTCCCTAAGTACCACATCTACTCTTCTTTTACCTCCAGGATGGTAGCTAAATGACTTCCCTGGGCAGTCTGGCCCAGTACGTGATAACCTTTTAGGTGAAGAAGTTTTTCCACATATCCAGTCTAAACCTCACCTATAACAACTTGAGGCCATTTCCTCTTGCCTTATTGCCTGTCACTTGGGAGAAGAGACCAGCACCCACATCACAACATTCTCCTTTCAGGTGGCTGTAGAGAGAAATAAGGTGTCTCCTAAACCTTCTTCTTTTCCAGGCTAAACAACCCCAGTTCGCTCAGCTGTTCCTCATAATACTTATGTTCTAGACCCTTCATAATTTCTGTTGCCCTTCTCTGGACTTGCTCCAGCACCTCATTGTCCTTCTTGTAATGATGGGCCCCAAACTGAACAAAGTACTCAAGGTGAAGCCTCAAGAGTGCCGAGTACAGAGGCATGATAGATTCCCTTCTCCTGGCCACACTGTTTCTGACACAAGCCAGGATGCTGTTGTTCTGCTTGGCTACCTGGGCACACTGGTGGCTCATATTCAGCCAGCCATTTACCAGTACCTCCAGGTCATTTTCTGCTGGGCAGGTTTCCAGCCACTCTTTCCCAAGCTTGTAGCTTTGCATAGGGATGTTGTAACTCAAGTGCAGAGACAATACTGAGCCTTGTTGAACCTCATACAATTAGCATCTCCTTGTTGGTCCAGACTGTCCAGAGTGAGCGATTTTTCTCATTCTAAATCATCTGTTCTATTCTAAATTAATTTAAGAAAAAACAGGATCTGAAAAGAAATTACAGCAAGAAAACACAAATATATACCTGGTCAAATCTCTTTGATGAGTGATATTACTCAGCTCACAACTAAATTAACAGCAAAAGTCTGATAACGGGCAGTCCAGAACTCTAAAAATGCTCTTTGTTACTCACACAGTCCAGCATGACTTATGACAGTTGTAGCAGTAAAAAAAAAATAAATCTGTAGTTCTTTGTAGATCTGTGGGTAATTTAGCTCTTTTCATTAGCTTGTTGTTAGAGGAAAATGCTAATTAATCAAGTCTAGAAATCACATTTCTCATCAAAGGAGTACCTGGCAAAGGTTTGGTAGAGTACATAAGTGTTCCCTCTGGTGTACTTGAGTGTGAACTCCAAGACAGTCTGAAGATATGCACTAAGATTCTGCGATGTTAAACCTCAGGACTTCTTTCTTGTAAGAACTAAGGGTGCAGCAAAACTTTATCCAACAATATTTTTGCACTAAGACATCTATTAAGTAACGTGCATTCCACCTTATGTTGAATTAATTTATAATGAACACCTGTCAAATACTGCAGCTTTACTTGTGGTAATGAGAAAATTTATTTTTTCACTTGTGAGCACATAGCATCAAAAGAAGATTTGCATCTGGACACAAAATTTCATAGTGGTCTATTCTTTTGTATAAGATTGGAAATGTGGAGCTTTTCTAGTACTAAATACCATCAACTATTTCATTTTCATTAATTGCTAACCTTATAAAATCTGGAATGCCTAAAAGTAAGTTTCTGGGCAAATCAGAAGTAGTTCCAGCTTGACAGGGCTGAGCATGTTGGTATCAGCTAGTGCTCAGCTCCATGTAGGATTTGCAAATCAGGTGTTCTCTTGCTTAGGTTGAAAAAAAGGATCACTCTGATAAGTATACTCAAAGCTCATCAGGCTTTGTTAAAAGTATGCTTTTAGTCCTGCTTTCCTTCAAAAAAATTACAGTAGAAGTAGTGGCAGTGATATCACTATCCTTTGTCTTCCATCAGTTGCTGAAATGACAGGTGATGAGCAATCTACCTTAGGATTTGAGAAACCTGTGTTTAATTGCCCTTTCCTTTCTTACAGAATAATCAGTACTTTTATAAGAACCTATTTGGACACTGACAAGAAAAAAGAGGGGAAGAAAACCTTTTAAAACTGCGTTACTTAGCATAGAAAGAGAGAAAGAAAGGTAGAACATAAAGCAGGGCTCTTTAGCTTAGAGTTTCCCCTCTGATTTCTATATATTTTATATTTTCCAGTCACTTGATAAGTCTATGTACCTCACAAAGTGGAAGTCGTGTTTTATCCCTCTATAAGTTTCATAAGTCCTTAGATACAATTATTCCTTCTTGTATTTCCTCTCCTTTCTGATTCTGCTAGTATTCTTCAGACACAGAAATTAGAAAAAGGAAAAAAAGAGTTTAGGGAGGTGAAAAAAATAGAAAAAGGGAATTTAGTTTGAGAAGAAGAGGACCAGTGTGCAACCGTGATGATCTTGCTGAGACAGCAGTGGAAATAAAGAATCTTGGAGGAAAGATGCAGATATTATGATTAGTTCTAGGATCTATGAAATATATATAGTAATTCCAGGAAATCTAATGCATATGTATACTGCTGAACAATATAATCCTTGCTTCTTGCAACTTGAGGCATGCAGGGCAGAAAGAGCTGTCCCCAGTGAATCCAGTGATGTAATAAGGAATGCTTGCCTTCTGAAACTGAAAAACCAGGGTTAGACGGTTCTTTCCACAACGAAATTTTATGGTATCCATGAGGAGCAGTTTCTTAGGAGCATACTCATACCAGTGCAGGCTTTGCAGAATCACTGCCTTCTTCAGGAAGAGTCATGCATGGGGTCCTCTACAGCTGTAGATCCATGTCTGCCCCTCCATGGTCCTTCAGGGACTGTTCCAACATTCTCCTCCATAGGCTGCAAGGGGGAGAGCTCCCATCTCACCATGGGCTGCAGGGTAATCTCTGATCAGGTACCTTCTCCTCCCCCTTCCTCATTGAAGGTGAGGTGTCTGCTCTAGCATTATTCTCACCTTTTCCTCTCCTCTGCAGGTTGGTGTTTTTTTGTTTGTTTGTTTGTTTGTTGTTTTTTTTTTTTTAAATTTATTTTTGCAGTTTCATTTTCTCTTTCTTGATTATGTTGCTCACAGAGGGGCATCCATCTTCCCATATCTGTTTGGCCTTGGACAAACATGGGGTTGGAATTGGATCCAAGGGAGTTTTCTGAAGGTGTTCATATTAGCCATCCCTGTGGCTCCCCTGCTTCAAAAACACCACTGCACTAACCCAATGCAAAGGGGAAGAATGAAAAAAAACCAAAAAACAATACTAGTATATGGAAATATGCTTTGTAGCACAAATAAAGAGAGCAGTGCTATCTACTTTCTATTTAACTTGGTCTGGGTCAGTGCCATAACTCTTAGTAACAACAGCAATCTTTCATATCCTAAGAATAAACATGTCTAAATTTAAGTGCACACTGTAAGGAATCTTTCAGCTCTACTATTTACCATTTCAGTTCTCTCAGGTATGTCTATCCTTTTAAAGTTTATAATCTTCAACTATACTAAGCACCCAGTACTCTGGAGCATTTTGGAAGAAATGTTAGCAGCTAGAACATGAAGTAGGAAAGTCAGAAATAAATATACAATCATATCTATATATGCTACTAAAAAGTGGGCCGAGGTGAAAAGGTAAGTCTCACAAGTTGATTTCAGGCTTAAAATTGCTCTGCCCTTTTTGTCTGAAGTCCAGTGTCTGATGGACTGCTACCTTTGTAGAACCTTAGACAGAGCTTGCTCCAAAGCGAGGAGCATAATGCTAATGTAGTCATGTCCAGGAGTCTGCTACTTAAAGTCTTGTTTCTTTTAGAGGTTTATTACACAGAAGCTATTTACTTGAGCTATGAGCCTGAGTTCAGGGTTTGTCCCTACTGCTATTTGGAGCACCACCTTTTGAAAGCTATACAATGAAGTCCATTCAAGTCAAGATGCTGCTTTAGGAGATTGACAGTATTACAATTCTCACATTTTAGTACTAGGCTTTTAAATGTAAATGTTCTAGTTTTCTAATGGTACTGGTGATGGATAAAAACTTGCACCAGAAGCACTAATTTACCCATTCCTTGGTGTGTGCTCACCCAGGATCTTCACACACATCACCCCACATATTCTTTGGGTTTGTATTTCCAGGTTCTGGACCTGGAGTGAAGAATCTTACCTGATAATATTAGAGAATAATAGATCATTTACGTTTGTATCTTTATGACAGTTGTGGTGATTTTCAATACATCATACTTATAAGAATGTATACATAAGTTACTATTTTTTTCCTGTTAATCCATTTCATTAATTTCCATAGACACTTCAGAAAAAATATAAGAATGAGTAAAGAAGTGCTAGCTTTTGAATTTTAGTGAGGTTCTTGTAAAGGGAAGTTATGATTACCTCTCTAAAAGGGTACATATATATGGATAATATACAGATATTTCCAATTACAAAAAAGGTCATTTCAATTATTATAAGAATCTGACATCTTATTTTGTTTTGAATTTAGATATATCTTCTAATTTATTTCAAATCAAAGTCTAAGGGAAAATATTGATGCTGATGTTAACTAAAAAAACTCACTGAAAACCAATATGACTGCCAAACACCTAACCCTCTCTTTGAAGATGGTAATGAAAAGGTCTGTTTTAATTTTCCACTGCTGCTACTAATTAACAATTGCATAAAACATCTCATTTGCAAAGTATATGTAAGTCAATGTTTGGAAACTTGTGCTAGTCAAATTCAAATTCCTCATAAGACACCTTTTAATAATGAGCATAATTAAGCAGTGGGAAAAATTATTAAGGGATGCTGTGTTTTCTCCATGTTTTACAAACTCTAAATCAACACTGGATGGCATTTAAAGAGGTACATTATGTCTTACAAAGAAATTATGAGTTTTGTGCAGAAATAGATTGTAATCGAAGAGATTATAACAATATTTCCTTCTGGATTTAAAATATAGTAATCTAAAAATAATTCAGTGTTCTTTATTCTATTTCTTAAACAGTATGAGCCACTGATCAGAAAGTGTATGTCAGCTTAGAATTGAATAAATTTGAAGTTAGAGTACTGTTTTCAAATTTAAGAGTCTACCATAACATGGTTAAACTCAAGGCCTGAAAATCTTTTGTTATAGTGAGTTGGTTTTTGTGTTTTTTTTTTAAATATATAGTATGAAACTAGTACTTAATATACGTTCCTATTCATTTGGGGATATTTTATGTATTTTAGTTTATTTTTTAAGTCTGTCACCACAATATAAACTTAGGAAAGAGTCCTTGTTGGTTCTTGTGAATCTAAGAGCTTAATTTTTAAGGTCTTTATGAAACTGATGAAACAGGTTGCCCAAATCCATTAATTTTTTTCTTTTTTTGATCTACCAGATGAAGGAAAATGGGAAAAAACGGCACATATCTCCTAAATCCACAGCATGTGATTCTAAATACATAGAACAAAGGTGCTGATCAGGTCTTTGCAAAAAATGTTTTCTACTTTCAGAGTGCACAAGAAAATTCAGTTTATACTGTTGACACAGTTCATATTCGTATTGTGATTTATGCTAAAAATGCCTTTTATTCTCATTTTTCAGAGACTATAAAAATGCAGCAAGAGAACTTTAGCAATTATTCATACCAGAGACCTAAAAAGTATTATTTCTAGCTGTGTAGATTCATTTCAAGTTTTAAAAAAGAAAGAAAAAAAAAATTGTGTTTTAGCTAGTTAGTTGTTTCCCACATGAATGTATAGGTCATGTCAGCTACCAGCTAAAACTAATTATACTTGATGTTGTTGGTACAGTATTCAAAGCTGTATAAATTACAGTTATAGAGGAAAGTCAATGAGTCCCGTAGGTATGAAAACAAACATTAAAATATTTACAGTGCCTATTGGAAAGAATGATGTTAGATAACATCCCTGCACTCATGTTTGCATAGTCTCCAATTTAAGACCTATTTTTAACAGTTTATATTCTGGCTGCTAAAACCAAAATAAAAGAGAAAAGAAATTTCTCATACAATTTTTAATTTTTTTAAAAAATATTTTTATTTTTGTAAGAAGAAATAAAATTTATACGGGACAATTGTGAGTTACAAAAAACGCACTATACCTATTAGGAAGCTACTTCAAGTGTTAGTTTCCTTTATACAGAATCAAAAAGTTTAAGAAATTACTTGTTATATGTAATGACTTGCTTTTCTTCAAGTGTAGGTATAGTTTTAAGAATAGATTATTTTGTCTTTATTTCACTTCACATAGATACCACAAAAATGTCACCTGTATTCTCACTCACGTTTGTTAATGAAGATTCATACAGTAGTAAGTTGTCTTAGCTTAGGGACAGTCATGATGATTTAATTTCAAATCCCTGCATAGTACAGACCAGAGAATTTTCTCATTTAAAGTGTCTTTGAAGTACAATGAATTGCAAATTCACCACAACCAGTGTTGAATTGTTCCACTACTTAATTACACTCAGTAATAAAAATTTGCATTTTACTAGTACCTGGAGATTTTTTTAGCCTTTGGATTTTATTGTTGTTTATTTACGAGACTAAAGAGGCCTCTATCATAAATTTTCTATTCTTTAAGGATTTATAAACTTTGATGAAATCATAACTTAACTGTCTTTGTCTAGTTAAATATATTTAGATCTTAGAATCTCTTTCTACATAGCTGGTTTTCTAGTCCTCTGAACATTCATATGTGGCTGTTCAAATATTTTTCCTAGTTTATGAACATATTTCTAGAATTGTCAGTATTAGTGCTGGACTAGTTTTTCAGGAAGCTCTCATCTGTATTTTTCTACTCAAGGCTTTTTTTGGTCATTGATGAGTGCATATAACACTGCAATCTTAGTTCCATTTCAACACCGGTTAAGCTACCTTATTGTCTGCAGCTACCTTTTTTACACTTACCAGTAAATTTTTACTCAATGAAGTGTGTCAACTTTTAAATCAACCTATAAGAATGTTTCAAATATGTTGTCTTGCATATATTTAAATAAATTACATAACCCCCCCTCTTTTTTAATGCAAATGTTCTTAGAATATTACAATTTCATTACAAATGTTATTTCTTTAGCATACTGCTTTCTGCAAATGTTGACTGGTTATCTTCCTATTAAATTCTTTATTAATTAACTGTATTTAATATAACTGTAATTCTTTATTAATTAATTTCATTAATCAGTTATATAATTAATAAATTATTTATTAATTAACATCTCCACCAAGTTGTTTGCAACTTCCTGTGCTACAAGACTTAGTGATATTAAATGTTAATGTGGAAGTGGTTGACCAGAAAACTACTTAATCTCCTCTTTTTGTGTCTGTAGGGTGAAGCTTATGCTCCAGTCCTTGTAGATAGAATTGAAGCTATATTTTCAAAGATTCTCATAAAAGAAACTAATTAATTATTATCAACTTAGGTTAATAATTTTTTTTTTTTCCAACAAAGTATAGAATTTTTTAAAAACATATATATTTTGATGTAGTTAGGTACTTCCACCATTAAAGAAGACTGAAGAAACACATATTTATCTTTTTTTTTTCTCTGTATAAATTGCGTTAGACTCGTACACTCAAAATGAAGAATGCAAGCAGTTCTGGCTTGTTACAATATTGACATCACCAAATACAAAGGATACAGTGGACTGTATGAAAATTCAGATTCTATTCAAATAGCCCTATTGTAAACAGTCAAGTCAGGAATGTTTGGGCAAAATGTGGCAGAAACACTTTCCTTTTTGAGCGGTCAATGCAAATTCCAGACACAGCTGCAAAGCTTGCACTCAAGAAAACAGACTTGTTAAAACAAATGTGCTTTTTTTATACCATATTGGATTGGGCCAATGCCAGGGCTGCTATAAAGTGCAGTGTAACCTTAACACTTGACTCTAGACATCCATGATGACTGCATAGCAAGCAGCTCTGGGAGCCCCTGAAGAAGCATTTCCAAACTATTACTTTTATGTTACTGATCATGTCTGTTATGGTTTTAGCCAATAACTGGGTAACAGCTACTCTCTGTTATCCCCCCACTAGCCTCCAAGAGGAAGATAAAAAGAGGAATAAGAGACAGAGTTTTCAAGCTTGGAAAAAACCCTAGAATATGTTTAATGAAGTAGTAATAATAATGATGATAGTGAATTAAAAATATATCCAAATATGTGAATATGGAACCTGCGCTTCTCAGATGGTAATTACTTCCCAAGCACAGAAGATCCAAACTGAACTTGGTAGCAGGTGGAAGTGGAGTTCAGGGTCCCAATCACAGTTCACAAAAGCCTTGGAGTGTCTGTACCAGTCCTACAGCCCCATCTTCCTCAGCCTCTCCTCATAGGATCTGTGCTGGAGTCCCTTCACCAGCCTGGTTGCCCTCCTTTGGACCTGCTCCAGCACCTCAATATCTTTCCTGAACTGAGGGGCCCAGAACTGGACACAGTACTCGAGGTGTGGCCTCACCAGCGCTGAGTACAGGGGCAGAATCACCTCCTTGGACCTGCTGGTCACGCTGTTCCTGGTACAGGCCAGGATGCCATTGGCATTTTACAGACCACCCAATCAGGAGGACGAGGGTGATGAATTATTCTTTATGACAATGTTGATGCAGCAAGTAAGTCCTAAAGGAGTAGATGCAATAGACAAATTAGCACAATATACTAGAAAGTGGGACTATTGCACAAAAAGCAAAGAAATATGAACATTTAATGTGAACATTAAAAAGTGAATTAGAGAAATTCCATAATTTTTACTATATCCTGAAACAAAACACCTCATTGGACTTCCCCAGAGATAATGTGGTGCTGTACACCACCTCTGAGACTCTGCACAGAAATGGTGTAATTACACCCTGATTCACTGTGGAGAAATAATAGTTCATTTCTTGAATGTAAATTCTCTTTTTAGCTAGAAAAGTGTCTGTGGGTATGTCACACTTTGGTGCTCTAGTTAATATGTGTACAAACTTATTTAGCCCCAAGTAATGTGAATGGAATTAAAATTAGTTTTCTATTAATATTTTCATTAGTCAGACTTGATCAGTTCCTGTTATTGAAAAGTGAATATGGATAGCTTGAATAATTTAATAACCTGATCAATGAGCTGAGGGAATGATCCTGAATGTGACTTACAAATTTAATTCTTAGTATCAGGCAATATCCTTATGACTAAGGAACTCTTTTGGAGAAAAGAAAGCAGAAGGTGTCAGGCACATTGCAAGGCAGGCAAACCAAAATTTCTTACCTGTTTGTTCACCTGCTAATCAGCACCCGCCTGTTGCTGTACACACATGGATACACAAATACAGCAAAAAAAAGTGAGACAGAGATGCACTCCAGGTGGGTTTATGGTCACGACACTTCTGATTTTGACTCTTAGTAGAGACATCCACAGACTACCCTTTTATTCCTGGGAAGACCAAGCACTAGAGAAAAAGGCAGCTCTATAAAGCTTGCCATTACAGTTAACAATATTAGAACATGTTTTCCCAGACGTAAGTATATAAGTTTTGAATGACTTAATATTTAAATATTTTACTTTCAATGAAAAATAATAGCCTTTTACAATTCTTGCTAACCTTTCTCAGCTAGACAACTGCTTATTACATTTCAGTAAATAATGGTGCATATAGTATAAGAGTGCACATAAAGTAGACAGATCATTAGTATGTAACCATTTGGTTTGTACAGTTTTGAAAAGATATGATTCTCTGCTTAAGTAGTTGAAAGATAACTGCATGATCTTTAAGCCTTCTATGTTTTTGGTTTTAAAAATACCAAGATTCTTTTGCAGCTTTATTTCCTGTGCTTTTAAATGGATTGAGTTAAGTTTTTCCAGTAATTGCTAATTACATTTCACAATAAATATATTAATCTAATCCATAATAAAGATCTTTAATTTTAAGGTCTCTATCCTATGAATATTCATGCTGGCAAATTCATGTACATCCCTCTCAATTCCTTGTATAGAATGCATGTCAAAAGTAAGAAGTACCCAACAACAGAGTAAGTTAATTTACCAGATGGGTGAAGGCAGGGAGATAAGATGACTTATGGGATCTGCTGGAGTCAACTTTAAAAATCCCAGTGCTTTGGGGACTCAGGATGATCTTGCAATTCTTTTTTGAAAAGAAGCATATGGGTTCACTGAACGTTTTCAGTGAAAGACTTGCAGTTTGCAAGATACAGTTAAGAAAGGCAAAATGATACAATTTCTCTGTTGATCAAAAACCGATTGTCATTAAATATATAGTAATAATTACATCAATTCTACCAGTTTCCTAATTATATAGTTCAAGGCAAGGATGCAATTTTTATCAAATATACATGAAAATTGCTGTTGAATTATCTTTCGTTTTTCTGAGCACTTTAGGATGTTCCTTATTGCCAGCTAAATATGTAATCCATACTAATAATTAAGCTTTGTCTACCAGTTATTGTGCAACCTAATGTTACATAGATAACTCTGCTCAATGTATCCTCTTCAGTATCCTCAATAAAAAAATCCAGTATGCTAATAAGTATCCCTTGAGAATAAAAATTGAAATAATCACTTATGACTCCACAGCTGACAGCTTTATTAATCTCTGTAGCTGCTACTATTTGATGAACAACATATAATAAAAACTCTGCAAATTGCCTAATTAGGCATTCTGCAGCAGAAGCTCTGCTGTTATAACAGCCAATCAGGTAAAAAACCCAAAACAATAGCATTCGTCTTGGAAAAGAACATCCCTTCAAGAATTGTCCTCATTTATGATGATTTAGCTACAAACCAAGAACAATTCATAGTCAATAGCAATATTTAGGTGTGTAGCTTTTATTACTAACAGATGAAGAAGAATACTCATACTTGACAGGACGTCCCTCCTCCAAACATACCCTCCTTCACATTTGTTACAGCATTCACAGGAATATATCTCCAAACCTTGCAAGCACTCTTTCTCAGGAGAGAAAACAGGACTTGGAGGGTTTCTTTATAGATCTGCAGGACATTCTTCATTTCTTTATAAGGAGAGACCTAACTCTCTAATAGAGCTGCATCAAGTGAAGAGCTTCAGGGTGCAATTCTTTCTGAACAATAGTAATGCTTGAATCAGTCCTATGTGCCTCGTATAATGGGTATGGTTTTTATCTGATTATTGAGAGGCATCTTAGTATGAATCAGTCACCACAGGCTAGAAAAAATAGGACTTTGTTCACCTCATTCTGAAAAAAAAATCTATTTTGACTGAAAATCTCTACTTTCTTCAGATGACAGTGAATGGAGGAACCTATTCTAAGCGGCTAACAGTGCAAACACCTGAAGTTAAGTGTGATACCTCTAAAATGTGTTTTTCAATTGTGTTTACTGGTGGTGCATGAAGATTTATCTCATCATCAGAGAGCCCCTCCATGCCCTTCCTGAACTGCTCCTCCCTGCTCTTTCTTTTCCTGACCTGTCCTTTCCTGACCTGCCCTGCATTAATTTTTAAGGCAAAAAAAGAAAGGTTTTGATTCCAGTCTATATATTCAAGTCAGAGTTTGGTTATAACTGTCAATAGCATTCAAAGCACAAATGTGGATGAAGAATGAAATTTATAATTATTAAAAAGGAGGAAAATTGCAAAAATTGGAGGAAAATTTCCTCCTCACAAAACTGAAACAAATCAGTTATTGGAAGTGTACTCATTAAGAAAATATTCTATAGAGTTAATCCCAACCTACTTTATGGGTTGGGCTATAGCTCAAAAATGTTTGTTTTCATCTTCTGTGAGACATGATTGATTCAAACAACTGAGTGCAACTCTGCCAATCTCATTTGTACTGAGATTCTGAAAAACTTTTGTAACTACGTGAGGAAGAAAGACTTGATATTTTAGGGCCAATCAGGTATCACTGAGGAGAAGCTGTCATTCAGAAGTGTATTATTTCCCATAGAGATTAATTCTTAGTGATAGTTACTTGGTATGTACATATCTATGCTTATTTTCAGGCACATATGCAGCGTTTTCTATTTTTGCTGCCCACATTTTCACAAGCATTGACAAAAAAATTGGTATTTATTATTTGAGTCTGTTCAGTACTTGAATAGTGTTTCTGATGAAAAATCCTTTGTTTTTCCTGTGTTCTCACTGATCTCATTAGAGCTCTTTAAGCAGAAGACAAACTGTTTGAACATCTGGAATAACAGAATGGGTTGGCTTCATGTTTTCTAACACAACTTTCAGATCAAGGCATTCTTTCATTCTACTTGAAATGCTTCATTCACACTTCTTCATCTGACAGTGCTAGAAAAGCTTTCAGGGAATGAAGCTGAAATGACACAATTAAAAGACTCTGTCCTCCAACACAAAAACGATTTAACATCTGTGTACCATTCAGGACAAACTGGATGTATTGATATCTTTGCATTTTTATCCCCTCCAACTGTACTTTTGTTTATTTATTTATTTATTTATTTATTTCCTTCTTCATTGCTATGCTGTGAATATTTCCATTTTGCCGTTTCTCAATATTTAGTTTTGGTTAGAGCTTTGGCAGATCTAGTTTTGTCTTCCTCTATGCTGTACCATAGAAAACTGGAAAATTCATCAGTTAACTAGACTTTGCAGTAGCATAACAAACTATATGTAAGTTGTCCTTTTACGGGACTTCCAGTTCTTTATCTTCATTCTATATAAAAAATAGATTTTGTTCCATATACTAGATCATATTAATACCCCATTGAAATATTGAGGAAAAGACCATTTATATTTTTTATAAAACAATAACCTGAGAATTTTATCTTCTCCAGCTTAGGTTACTAAGTGCATGTACAGATATCATGAAGTTCGGAATGAAAATGAAAAAAAGAGCATACTTATTTGCTAATAATGCATTTTGGTAAGATAAGTGGATATGGAGATAATATGCACAATAATATGGGTAACAGCAATTAAAGAAAAAAGCACAACATTTATTATCTTTAAATTAGTACAGGACACATTGCTCAACCCTTACAAGCAACTACCTCTGTCAAATGGTTTGTCACCGCTCTCCTTATTCATATTCTCATTATTCCTGAAGTGAATTAATTTTTTTTTCTTAAGGATATATGACATAGATGTAAATATAAGGAGAAATGGAATGTAGTCAGTAAATTTCTCTGGGACTTTCAGATTCAAGTCCATCTAAACACTAGTGGAGGATAAAATATATTAAAAAAGAAGATAATTTGTAAGGCAAAATAAACCAGTCTGTGTGTCTGAAATATTAATATCTGTACATTTTTAATAAAAAGTAAATAATTTTTATATGTTCAATTAGTTCTCTTAACTTTATTTGTCAAGAAGAAAACCACTGTCATGGGCATTTTTGGAATTTTTTAAATTTTGTAAGTAAAGTACCTGACACAGGTATTGTGTTCCTTATGACTGCCTCAGTTCATACATGGTTATTGGAAAAGCAGACAAAATACTAAGCTTTATTAGAAATACATAAGGTTGTAGTTTTGGTTTGGGTGAAGAATTTGAAAACACATTAGGGGGGATTTGTTAGTGTTAAGAGGTTTCAAAATACATCCATTTTAACACATCCGGAAGTGTTTTATATGTTCAAAATTTCTCTGGATGCAATTTCTCAGTCCTTGATTCCCCTGCTTATCTAGGTTTCCTGAGAACAGAAAGAAACTTACAATAGTTCTCATAAGAGTTCAATTTTCTCTTTCAGTGAAGATGAACTCTACTTTGACTTTCAGCTCTACGAGCTGACTTTCTTCATTTATGAAATATCTCAGAGAAATAATCTCCATCATAGAGCTACGTACCTACAGAACATGTATTTTCGTTCACCTGTGCAGTTGTTCAACATTCCTGGACATTAGAAATCCCTTTGTCTTTATTGCTTCTCTCTCTTTTTTTGGACTCCAAAATAATGAAATGCTATGAGTAAAAAGGGGGTTTTTTGTTTGTTTTGGTTTGTTTGTTTGTTTGTTGTTTGGTCTTTTGTTTGTTTGTTTTTGGTGAAAACAGATTTTGTCAACACTGAAAAGAATATAAAACAGATGAGAGCTACACCAAATAAAATATCTTAAAATCTTTTTTCATGTCATAGAATCATACAATCTTCTGAATTGGAAGGGAGGATGATTGCATCCAGATCATCAAGTCCAACTCTTGTCTGTGTAGGGCACCCCCAGGATCAAACCATGTGCCTGAGAGCATCATCCAAACATTTCTTGAACTCAGGCAGGCTTGATGCTGTGACCACTTCCCTGCGGGGCTTGTTCCACTGCTCAACTGCCCTCTGGGTGGAGAACCTTTTCCTGATATCTAACCTTTTATACAAGAAAATAACTGAGTACAAATGGCATTAGTAAAATTGCAAATGTGGTATTTAGAAACTAACTTTACATAACATTCAATGCTACGCATAAGCATAATCAAACAATAAACTAAAAGATCAGGATGCTGTATAATATTCTCTCCTTCATAATTTTTTGTTTCTTTTTGATAATTTCACCTCTCTAGAGTTCTACATTTTTCAGACACTTAATTTAAAAATGTCTGTACCTGAAGTAGTTCTTAATTAATACAATGCAGAACATACGAGAAAAAAAAAAACCACAAACACAAAACTAAATATTCATTTAGCCTTGTATTTAAACCTGACTTTCCCAAAGGCTACGCTTACTGTAATTGGTGACTTTTTGGAGCCAAAATGGGTAATCCTTGCTTCTTTATTTGTTTCCAAATGTATTTCCAGAGTTGTTCATGCATTTATCCTTGATATAACTGTGGATTTCTGTTTCAAGCTTAGTTTAGTTAAAATCATAAATGTATTGAATGATTGATTGGTTTGCTGGACTTCAGTCTACCGTGAAAATTGGCATGACCTGATCTTGTAATGTTTTATCTCTCTGCTCTGTCATAGCAATTTGAATGAGACTCATATTTTAATACCCATCTATACTGTTCCCAAATGCCAGGCCCAGTCAGCTTGGCTATGTCCTTTACAGTTATGAGTTGAATCCTTCTGCTGAGGAATGGCTTTTACGCTACACTATAACCTGATATAGATTTTGCTGCATTTCCTTGTCTTTCAGAGTAAAAGTGAGAATAACACAAATCACATCAATTATAATTTTATTGTCTTCCTACCTGTCCTCCTCCTAGGGAGGTTTGATTTTTACACTGATGGTCTCTGAGCTGGCAGAAAATACTCCAGATTCTACCGTCCTTTCCTTGTGCACAGCACTGACAGAGAGCTTCCATTTCTCCATTGGCTTCCAGAAAGGTTTTGTATCAAAATGAATAGCAAGCTGGGAAGCAAGAAACTCACCTGCTTTGCTTATGGAAATGTTGAGGGATGATATTGAACTTAAATTTTAATTCAAGATTTTAATATCAAGAAGCCCTGTGTTATCCATAGGAAGGCTCAGAAAAAAATGCTGCCTATAACAATTATTTATTCTAATAATGCATCCTCTTGACAGTGTCTTTCTTACAGATAAACTCATTTGGGAATCCCAATGAGAAAAGCCCAGGGGTTGCCTCTTTGCTGGATGCAGCTTTATCCATCTGGCTCCAATGAACCCACTGCAGGGCTCACCTGAACCACTCAGCCAAGGATGTAGCATATCTGGGAAAATATACTGAAGAAAAAGCAGGAAATATTACATTGGCAGAGGAAGAGGGAATAAAAATCATGAGAGGGAACACCAAAGTCAGAGGTGGAGGAATACCATGGGAGGACAGGTACTCCCTGTGTCCTGTGGGGGACCTGTGCTGGAGCAGGTTTATCCTGATACTTATTCCTGATATCCTTTAATGAAAAAATGCCAACAGGAGTCAACCTGAAGTATTTTAGTACTCACATACATTGAATAAATAGGACTGAAAAGCATGAGAGGGAATGGAAATTTAATGGGATGTGAAAGGAACAAATTGTTAAAAGTGATTAGTGAAAAGTCTGACCATTCCCAGTGCATGCAGCAACAAAAATATTAGAGTGAAAAGGTGGTTCTGGTATCATACGATCATTATCAGCACTTTGTGGGTCTGGGTGAAGCTCCAGGAAGCAGGATACCTACTGAAAACTCAACATGCTGAGGCAGCATCCACAGAAGAAGTCTTTCTTGTAGAGAGTGAATTAGTTAATCAGCAGGAGATGCAGTGTGAACAAGGAAGAGGCTCAACTATCAGTATTTTTGAGAAAACTGATTCTTGAAAATGCTCTTACTACTGGTTTGTAGTAATTAAATATTCCTGCTACTTACCTTATAGGTATCCATATAATGTGTCCTCTGACATGTTTGAGCTGACTCCTGGAAATAAATATTTGAACTGATTCTGAATAAGGAGAACAACTTTGACCTCTACTGAAAGATTCCACACATTTGAGTATTCCCTGTTCCCTACTTTGCCTCAGTACATCATTTTGTTTATTTCTCTCCAGGTCACATTAGAGTGAAATGTGCTGTCATCAGAAACCATGAAGTACATCATAAAATGCCACATGTATCCTAGCAGTAATGGATGCAACTCTAGGATTTCAGCAGAGGTGTCCTTGCTCAAACAGCAGTTGGAATTTGGTGCTTTGAAATATTAAGAAAAAAGGTCTCATAAACAATTAAATCAAAGGAGAAAACAGTGACAACTTAAAGATAAAATTCATCTGTATAGGTAAAAGAAAAGACAGAGTTCTAGTATGTCTCTTTGCTATATCTCTGAACAAAGATGTCAGTTTCTTGAAAAATTAAAGAAATACAACTAGGAGAAACCCAGAAGATACTAAACTTTATTTCCTTCAGTAAAACTGAATGAAGCTCGGGGATTTATATGTAAACATAAATGAGAAAGTAAATTTTAAAACTTCACAACAAAGACAGAAGGTGGGAGAAACTTGTAAGTACACGGATATTACTAAGTTGCTAAGTTCAGAATGTATTGAATAAAAATGAGCCACTGGTACAGAAAAAATAATAAATAATGCAATCTATTAAAGTAGTAGATTATCTGCTGGAATTATATTAGCTAAAAGCTTAGAAATTATTAAAAGCCCTTATCTGTGCTTCCAAAACATTTAAGAAAAATACTGAAGTTGCATTTTTTTGCAGAATTTAGTTCTCCCAGATGTGAGCTGTGTGGGTAATGATGACAAAAAACCTGTTTTCATGGGCTGTTACTTTCATATGTGCCAACAGAAGTTTAGATCATTTAAGATGCATTAAACGCAGGTAGGCAATAAACAATGGGTAGAAGTGGATCTTGATGACAGTGTTTGCTGGCTTGCAAACCAGTGCTAAAAAGTTCATTGCAGCTGTAATTCTCCAGAAAGAATGTCCAGCTAACTGTTAGGGATGTTAACTTGCATGTATAAAGTGCAAGTTCTTTAGTAGAAAGTCCTCCACTAACACATCAGGTTTGCAAATAGGTTGCACAAGTTTGCAGGATGTAGAGAAAAGACTGTTTTTGAGAAAGCGTGGGAAGAATACTTATCTTGACCTCTATTACACTGGTCTGGCAAAAAACTTAGATGTAGAAAAAGAGTTTTAATTTAATAGAAATAAGTGCTTTTATTGCCAGAAATGTTAATAGTTGGAGGGATAACTTTCCACTTGTTTTACAACCGCCACCAAAGAGTTCTGTATTAACACTTACATAAGTTGTTCTGTTAGTGCAAAAGTTTACCTTAGAAAAAATACAATTAGAATACAGTTTTTAAAATGTGCTATCTCATTAAGCCCACTGTAAAAATGACAAAACTTTCAGTACTATACTGCAGTTTTCATTGTATTGTACAATTACTTGTCTAATTTTTTAAATTCCAGGAATGATGTATGAGCAGAGATCACAAATATCAAAATAAATAAAAGTAGTAAGTTCATCTTATGATACCCAAAGCTAGTAAGTTAAAAAATTAAACAGTTCAGATGTCCAAGTTTTCATAGATTTCCAGTGCATTTTCCTGGACTGACCTTATATTTTTTTAGTGTAGAGTTGGTATTTTTCTTGGGAAAACTAAAGCTATAGTATTTTGTAATCATTTATGTCTGCCTACAGGTAATGAGTGTTGCCATTTTTATGTCTGGCTTTACATATGGAGAGATAAGACAAGAACTGCCATTAATTTAACTGACTGACCCATCCCAAGATGGTTTTAGTTTTTTTCCTAAGGTAGACCTTGCTTTTCAGGAAAAAAATAGATTCTTTCTGATATTTCTGATCCCCATTTTTCACCACAAATACATTATACAAATGTCAGTAGGGCTTCTGAGCAAGCCTAAGGAGCCACAATAACATGTTTACCTTGCATTTTTCCTATTAATTATATAAGATAATGAAATTATTTGTTCTGTTCTTGTCCTACATGAGTAGGATCATTCTCCACCAAAATCTCTGAAATTAAAAAAAAAAAAAAAAAAGAATTTCAATAACACCACCAAATATTTATGTTTTCCAACACTCATGACAGGGAGCCTATTAACCTTTCTTATAACTCACCCAATAGTCAACTCTTCATAGCTGCCTCCTAATAAATTTATGTCTGAGAGAAAAACTTCTATACACTTCAAGTGTATGGAACCGTAGACATTCACTGTGTCATTCAATAAGAATACGTGAGAAAGGTACTCCATTTGTTTACAATACAGCTTATAATTTTGATCCTTAACATGTTAAATAAACTCTTCCTTAAGCACTGATTGAAATTAATCACAGTGTATGATTTTGCCTTCCGTTATCTTTAGCCTTATCTAAGTGTTCCACTTCCCCATGTTTCTCCCTTATTGAACTCTTCTGTGATGAGTCTCAATAAACTCAAAGTCCCTTGGGGCAGAGACATGGTGTTGTTAGTAAACCTCTATGATCTCTGCCTCCCTATGGTCCTGGGAAAACACAGTAAAGCTGCCATAACATCCATTCTTTGAAACCACATATAGCATCTCCAACAGAAGCAGGAATGCTCCATTCATATATTTCATGGAAAGAGGCTTTTGCTATAGGTACAAAGCAACAATTAGCTGACTAAAAAATACAAGAACAAAATACAAGAAAAAATTTTACAGTGTAAGTACGATCCTGTGTAAAAAATAAAGGGGAAAATATCTATATAAAAATATATGTATATACATAAAATAATAATAACCTAAATATTAATCTCAGAGAGAAGAGAATTACAGTAAACCTTCTTCAGACTCTATGTGCATTTCTGAATTCTCTGTTCATGGAACTGCTGGCTTGTTGGCACTGACATGCTGGAGTCCTCCCTGAAGGCAGAGAGCTACCATCTCTCTCAGACTAATCACTCTGCACCTGCAGCACTGGGCTCACCCCCCTTGCAGCACAGCCCTGCTGGCCTTGCTCCCTGGCAGCCAGCTTGGACAAGAGATGGGACCCAGTGGGAGACTCCCACTTAAAGCTGGTCAAGGCAGTTGTGGCTTGCTGTCACACTCAGGGACCTGACACCTGGTAAATACAGGCTATATTTTTCCTGTCTCACGTCGGAGGATAAGCTTACTAGTGTAAACAGAGGAGATATTAATTTTCTAAAAGATTTCCAAAAGATTCACCAGAAGTCAGTTCCTTCAGTACATATATGGTGGTATCCAGAACTGGGTGAACATCACTACAAGCATTTCACTGAGGCTACCCATGTTCCTAAACCTTCCCTGGATTAAGAGTACCAACTTCATGTCATGGTTTAACTCTGGGCTGGCAATTAACAGAATTACAGATGCTCTCTATTAATGGAGAAGAAAAAAACTAATTAAATATACACAAATATAAAGAAAACCAATATCACCTTCCTCCTCCATTTCTCCCCAGTAATGCTCATGTCACCACTAAGGCTTCTGGGCAGCCCTGGGAAAGTCCAGGCTGGACTCCTGGAGTCAGCAGCAGTTGGGAGCTGGAGGCAGGAACACACAGATTCAGAATGGCACAGGTTGGAACCACAGGCACAGTGGACAGAATCCTCCCAGGATGGTAAAGAAAGCAGGAACAGGCAAAGAAGGGCCAAAGGGACGGGGCTTGACTCTCATGATTCCTCAAATTTATACCAAGTATGACATGTATGGGATGTAAAACTCAGTCTGCTCAATTTTGGTCACCTGTCTTGTCTGCTCCTCCCTAAAGGAGGGTTTCAGGTGTGACCCCTTTACTCCCTTTCTCTTTCCAAAGCATTAGATGTTCCCCAGAACTGAGCAGAGGCCTTGGTTATGCATACCATTCTCTAGCTGTAACTATAAACCTTGAGCATTATCAGTCCTGGAAGCAGACACTGACTGAGAAACTTGTTAATTTCAGTAAGCACAGATACTTAGAAGAGACTTAACTGAGAACAAAATTACAAGACAGAAAATTAGTTCTATCCTGGCCCAAACCAGAATGCTTCGATACATTTACCTTCAATGCTTAAGCTGGGCATACACAGAAAATGGAAAAATGATTTTAATAACTTAGAGTAGTTTAAAAGAAATAAATCAAAACCCATGAATTTGGAATCTAAACCGTTTCTGATGTCAATGGAAACCCTGATATAGACATATATACACATGCAAAATGCTTTTGACTGCAGTCATCTTTGAATGTGACCTGTAACGCACAAAGAGCAAAATTCCACAATGCATTTTTGCAGAAAATACTTTCTATGAACTGTAATAGTAAAAAGGTTTCCTCTAACTTACTATTGTTCAATCTTAAAACAAACCTGGAATTTATCTGAAGCACTAGCTGTATTAAACATGGATGATTTTTTTTCACTCTTGGTCTTAAAGCAGGGACCCATATTTTAAGATTACTTTTATACAGTATTAAGATTTAATCTATTCAGGTGAAAGTAGCTTAAAACAGGAAATAAGATTCCAGGAATGCAGTTTTCTCAGTTATCCCTATAAACAGAGGATTTCCTTGTTCTTTGTCAGTAAATGCCATCATATCCCAGTTCTAATTATATTGTAACTACATGATTATATCAAAATTATATCAATAATTATACCAAAACTACATGAAGCAGATGAGGGATTCTCTCTCTTGAAATGTCCACAGTTCACAATAACTTGTAAATTTCAGAGATATAGGCTTAACACGGAATTAATTTTATCTTAACCCCTTCTTTCCCCCATCTTCTCCTTCCCCCTCCTGCCACCTAATTGCTCTTTCGGGACATATACTTCTAAAGTTCTGTGTTCCTTCAAATCCTAGAAAACTCAGTGCTGGTCTTTGCATGTCACTTTAACTTTTCTCTAAATTAGAGTGTATGGCTGAGTCAAAGTGAAGCCTTGAACAAAATAAAAAACCAGCAATGACAGTATGTGCTACATTAAATTTATTCTCCTTTGTGTTATCACTGCTCTGTTGAAAGACAATACGAAGTTGGTTTTCACACCATTTCATACATACATGGTAAAATACATATGCTACTACTTTGACTGCCAGAAATTCTGGTCTCTTCAAAACAAGCAAGTAATTGTTTTTAGCGATCTACAGTTTCCTTTTCTGATTAGGAAGCTGCTCTGAAACATGGCCAGTATTGCAGGCTGTAAAGCCTAGTCTGATGAGTTGCCAAGTGTCTTCAGTTGCTACTGAACTCATTATCCTTTATGAGTGTTGAACAAGTCCCTGGATGCACTTGCAGCCACAAATCACTTGAGAAACACCTTGGATGGCCAACAACTCTCCTTAATTTACCAGAACTGTTTGGACATCTTGTTAATTTTATTTTACATGCATTTGTAGAGCAAGGGAACTTACAGTCTTTTGTCAGTTGCTCAAGATTTCTCATTTGTGCATTATCCAATCTGTGTTCATTTATCTTGTGTAAGGACTACATTTAAATGAGTGAACTCCTTAGTTCTGGCATCTTTAATCTTTCCTATGTATTTCTCTCTTTATTTCAGCCTTCCTTCCCTGTTATCTTCCCTTGCCATTTTACATTTTGTTTAATTTTAAACTTTTTTCTATCTCTCCGCCCTACCCTGCCCCGTTTCATGAGCTTCTAGCTCAGACAAGGAAGTTCTGCCTTCTGTTTCCACTTTCTCAATGTTCTATTTCCCCAGTCTCTTTTTTACTCCCTTACATTTTTTTTATTCTTTCTTCTGCTTTATATACTTAGCACATCCTCTTTGCTGATAATCTCTTTCTGCCACTCTAAGCCTAGAATCTTACTTTCCTGCATTTCTTTTTTTCACACACACTGAGATTCAGTCCAGTGGCTTCTTATGAGCAAGATAAGCTAAAAAATAGTTGCTAAAAGTATATATATAAAAAAAAACCTGACAACACACAAACCCCAAAGAACTCAGCTTTTAGCAGGTTTTGCACCATGTCAGGATCCTATCCTATGCTTTGTTACTATTAGCATCCTCTTCTGAAGAGTAAGGAAGGACAGTGTCAGATGGCAGCATTGTAGTAACTTCAACAAACACTGAGAAAAAGGGCTAATTAGAGTCAAATAATTTAAGCTATCTTTATTAGCTAACTGGACAGATTTATAGGGCAAGCAAACTGATTAGTTAAGGGATATGCAGTAAATCACATCTATCTGGAACTCAGAGAAGTAATAGAAATTGTGTTCCTTGAGGGAATGACCAGCAAAGGTGGAGAGGAAAAGTAGAACAAAAAGGTGAGAAAAAATAGCTAAAGAGGGAACTGGCAGAGTGGGTTGCCCCACTCAAATAGGATTAGGATAACATGCCAGTTATAATAACAACGATTATTCATATAAATCCTCTTTTGAATACAGTATTTTATTAGACAAACAGAATATGAAAATATGTATTTCCCAAGTATTTCTAATATATGTAGGGAGAAATAAGTACAAAAGGAGATAAAGACGCCTTACCAATCTGCTGTGCTCAAATCTGATCATCCAAGTTGAAGAAAGATTAATTAAAGGACAGGAGCAACCTAGCTTGGCTGATGCAGTGGAGAACATCTCTCCTGCTAGAACACACTAAAGGGCTTGGCCTGCTTAGTCTTCAGTAAATGCTGAAGTGATCATGAAAACACCATTGCTTTTTTCCCATAAAAATTTTAAGGACCATACGTCTGAGTGATGTGAGGAGAAAGAAATAAACCAGCTATGTTTGTATGAACACATTTGTATACTTTAATTGCCACATAAAAATAGTTGAAAAGCTTACAAACAATTGATTTCAAGATTAAATATGCTACACTTCTGAACAGATAATTGTAACACTACAAGGAACAGTATATACTGACCTAAAAGGTCCTGTATAGTTCAATATCCTAATGGGTTTTGCAAGCTCATACAATATGAATTCTTCTCACCAAAACTTTAGATTTATTTTTCTTACTGCAGATTAGAGCCATGACAGACAGATTCCAATTGTTCATCCAGTCTGTATTGCATTGACAGTTTTATCAAGGTAAAAACTGAAGTGTGAGCTTAACTCTGAACAAAGTCTAGTGTTCAAAGTGCATTATACCTTAACTACAATGCCCACTGTGCCTTAGGAAGGAAGTAGAATGTTACCACTGGCCTGCATAAGCAGCGTATTTTGACATTTACTCAACCCTTGCCTTCTACAGAAAACTGCCAAGGGAGAAATGTAACATAAAAACATCTTAGTCTAAAAGGCTAAGAGTTTTGGTTGATTTTTTTCTGTCTCTACACAGACATCAAATCCAAATTATATTATCCAGAAATACAGTGATGGAAGTTTTACATACCACCAAAATCCATTGCTCAGCTTATTTCTGTTTTGTTATTGTTACAGCCATATAATCAAAATGCTAATTGAATGCAATATTACTGTATATTAAAATACTTGAGGATAAATAATTGAATGTTCTCAAACATTAAAATAACCTTAATTTTTCTGTTTAAATTGCTACATTCTGACAATACTTGAAAATCATGAAAGATCCTGTCGAGATCCGAGTTATTATTTTAATATTTTGTTTATGAGGAAATCTCAGCCTCTGCTTCAGAGACGACGCATAGAATTGCAGGGTAACACGTTTTAAAAGAGAAAGATTTATTTTTTAGTGAAAGGCAACAAGATATCACAGTCACTAATTCAGGGGAGACGAAAACAGAAAGAAAGTAACCAGAGATAAATTGTTTCACCTAAACACTGAAGCAGGTCCGTCGAGCTGCGAAGTTCTGGCTTCGGCCTGGCTGGCTCACAGGAAAACTGCAGGAAGGCCTTTGTTCTCTCCGGTGTCTCGGGATGGGCAGGAGAAGCAGCTAACACCTTTCGGTCCATTTTACAGATTTTTTATAATGAAAATGGGGAGAGGAAGGAGAGGGCCTTCGTTTGCATAACTTGTTGAAATTCACAGGTTTCCCGGAACGGAGCTTTCCTTATCTAATATGTTAATTTCCCCATTGTTCACGTTCCGGTAGGCGCCAAGGGAGTGGCCTGACCACTTTTACATCTAAATAGATGTTTTGTGACAGGAAAATAATTTGCTCAAGAAACAAATTTTTGTAATTTTGAAAAGGCTTGCATCAGATCCTCAAAAACTACAGAAGAAAAATTTTGTGTTTGCAATGCTTACAGTGTCATTTTGACAACTGGCAAACTGAATAGCAACACTTAGCTGCACAACATAATATTGTTCTTAAGTCTGAGAGGTGATTCTATATAGAATTAATGTCTCTGGAAATGAAAAAAAACTACTCATAATCAGTGAAGAATTTTTCAGAGAAATTACTCTTTTTGACTATAGCATTCTGATTCTACTTTATATTTTTTACTTCATTGTATCTAAGTTAAAAATATTTATGTTTGTAACTCCGAAAAGGGATATCGCTGAATACAACGATTTCTTACAACAACTACAAATAGTGGAATGGATCCATTCTTTCCGTAGAGGGAAACAGCTTTCCCTTGTATGTGCCATTCAAGGGAGTATTGCACTGGATCAAAGCTTACCCAGCTACAGGTGCTGTGAGAGGATCCATTTAGGCCATTTACCTTGTTATCCTGCTCTAGAGGGATCAAAATTATCACTCTGTAAGTGAAGTGTGCTGGTCCTTTATGTTTGAGATTTGGTGTCAGGGATTCAAAAAGGATTTACAGTGCTGCTTTGGAAACACAAATTATACCAATATATAATGAAATATACCAATATAATGAAAGGGCAGGATAATATACAGAACAATGAGAGACAGAAAGAGTTAAACTGGTTTTTGTCCTTTATTATATTCACACCAGAACTATAATTTCTTTGACCAATGCTCAGTCTAAAATTACTTACAAATTGAAGAATTCTTTTAAGCTTTCTTTACATACATCTCACATTAATCTAATCTCATTGATATTCTGAGAAAGTACCTTGTTCAGTCGTCATCCACAATGAATTCCCGTGGTTCTAGAGTGTTATCTGTCCTCCTTGCTGGTTTTTAACAGGAAAAAAGAAATGATAAGGACTCACATCTATAAGATTTTCCACATATTCCCATACACGTGCAGAAAGAGAGCAGGTAACAGAAGCCAGTGCCATTTAAAGATACTTCTTTTTATTCAAAAGAACTTCAGAAATAAGATTTGTAAAGACATTGTCTTGGTGTGGTGCGTAAGCNAGATGGCAGCATTGTAGTAACTTCAACAAACACTGAGAAAAAGGGCTAATTAGAGTCAAATAATTTAAGCTATCTTTATTAGCTAACTGGACAGATTTATAGGGCAAGCAAACTGATTAGTTAAGGGATATGCAGTAAATCACATCTATCTGGAACTCAGAGAAGTAATAGAAATTGTGTTCCTTGAGGGAATGACCAGCAAAGGTGGAGAGGAAAAGTAGAACAAAAAGGTGAGAAAAAATAGCTAAAGAGGGAACTGGCAGAGTGGGTTGCCCCACTCAAATAGGATTAGGATATCATGCCAGTTATAATAACAACGATTATTCATATAAATCCTCTTTTGAATACAGTATTTTATTAGACAAACAGAATATGAAAATATGTATTTCCCAAGTATTTCTAATATATGTAGGGAGAAATAAGTACAAAAGGAGATAAAGACGCCTTACCAATCTGCTGTGCTCAAATCTGATCATCCAAGTTGAAGAAAGATTAATTAAAGGACAGGAGCAACCTAGCTTGGCTGATGCAGTGGAGAACATCTCTCCTGCTAGAACACACTAAAGGGCTTGGCCTGCTTAGTCTTCAGTAAATGCTGAAGTGATCATGAAAACACCATTGCTTTTTTCCCATAAAAATTTTAAGGACCATACGTCTGAGTGATGTGAGGAGAAAGAAATAAACCAGCTATGTTTGTATGAACACATTTGTATACTTTAATTGCCACATAAAAATAGTTGAAAAGCTTACGAACAATTGATTTCAAGATTAAATATGCTACACTTCTGAACAGATTATTGTAACACTACAAGGAACAGTATATACTGACCTAAAAGGTCCTGTATAGTTCAATATCCTAACGGGTTTTGCAAGCTAATACAATATGAATTCTTTTCACCAAAACTTTAGATTTATTTTTCTTACTGCAGATTAGAGCCATGATAGATTAATTCAAATTGTTCATCCAGTTTGTATTGCATTGACAGTTTTATCAAGGTAAAAACTGAAGTGTGAGCTTAACTCTGAACAAAATCTAGTGTTCAAAGTGCATTATACCTTAACTACAATGCCCACTGTGCCTTAGGAAGGAAGTAGAATGTTACCACTGGCCTGCATAAGCAGCGTATTTTGACATTTACTCAACCCTTGCCTTCTACAGCAAACTGCCAAGGGAGAAATGTAACATAAAAACATCTTAGTCTAAAAGGCTAAGAGTTTTGGTTGATTTTTTTCTGTCTCTACACAGACATCAAATCCAAATTATATTATCCAGAAATCCAGTGATGGAAGTTTTACATACCACCAAAATCCATTGCTCAGCTTATTTCTGTTTTGTTATTGTTACAGCCATATAATCAAAATGCTAATTGAATGCAGTATTATTACTGTATATTAAAATATTTGAGGATAAATAATTGCATGTTCTCAAACATTGAAATACCCTTAATTTTTCTGTTTAAATTGCTACATTCTGACAATATTTGAAAATCATGAAAGATCCTCAAAAACTACAAAAGAAAAATTTTGTGCTTGCAATGCTTACAGTGTAATTTTGACAACTGGCAAACTGAATAGAAACACTTAGCTGCACAATATAATATTGTTCTTAAGTCTGAGAGATGATTCTGTATAGAATTAATGTCTCTGGAAATGAAAAAAACCTACTCATAATCAGTGAAGAATTTTTCAGAGAAATTACTATTTTTGACTATAGCATTCTGATTCTACAATATTTTTTTTACTTCATTGTATCTAAGTTAAAAATATTTATGTTTGTAACTCCGAAAAGGGATATCGCTGAATACAACGATTTCTTACAACACTACAAATAGTGGAATGGATCCATTCTTTCCGTAGAGGGAAACAGCTTTCCCTTGTATGTGCCATTCAAGGGAGTATTGCACTGGATCAAAGCTTACCCAGCTACAGGTGCTGTGGGAGGATCCATTTAGGCCATTTACCTTGTTATCCTGCTCTAGAGGGATCAAAATTATCACTCTGTAAGTGAAGTGTGCTGGTCCTTTATGTTTGAGATTTGGTGTCAGGGATTCAAAAAGGATTTACAGTGCTGCTTTGGAAACACAAATTATACCAATATATAATGAAATATACCAATATAATGAAAGGGCAGGATAATATACAGAACAATGAGAGACAGAAAGAGTTAAACTGGTTTTTGTCCTTTATTATATTCACACCAGAACTATAATTTCTTTGACCAATGCTCAGTCTAAAATTACTTACAAATTGAAGAATTCTTTTAAGCTTTCTTTACATACATCTCACATTAATCTAATCTCATTGATATTCTGAGAAAGCATCTTGTTCAGTCGTCATCCACAATGAATTCCCATGGTTCTAGAGTGTTACCTGTCCTCCTTGCTGGTTTTTAACAGGAAAAAAGAAAGGATGAGGACTCACATCTATAAGATTTTTCACATATTCCCATACACATGCAGAAAGAGAGCAGGTAACAGAAACCAGTGCCATTTAAAGATTCTTCTTTTTATTCAAAAGAATTTCAGAAATAAGATTTGTAAAGACATTGTCTTGGTGTGGTGCGTAAGCTAATGGTAATTTCTGTTCCTTAGATCCTTTTCTGTAACTAATTCTCTGGATACAGTATGATGATAAACACAGTTCTTTATTTACAAAAGTGCTTCCACAGCTTAATACACTAGGTATTTTGAAGTTTTCAATTATTTTCCTGCATAGGCCAGGTGAGAACCTAGTAAAAAACAGATTAATTTCTCTACTTATGTTGTGTGAAATCTTTGTACAGATTTCAGTCACAGAAAAGTCCAACCTGATGGGAGCTCTTTAATCACTTCATAGAATATTAGAGTGTAGATGACTTAGATTGTTTTGTGTACTGAGATCTCTGCACTTCCTGTCTGGATACAGGATTTTCTTCTTTAGAACCACTTACTCTTTCTGGCTGCTCTTTAAGCTTGTAAGGATGCATCTTTTGCTAAGATGACCTGATTTGCATCCTTCCTATGAGTTGCAGTCAAGCAGCATAACCTCAGAGGAGAACAGAGAATGGCATTTTACCACCTCTAGGGTTGTGTATCATGAGGTCAAGGTTGAAGTGCATCAGAGGGAAAATGTTTTTGGCTGCTGCTTACACTTTGTTTTCTTTGTGACTACATGAAAGGACTTCAGCATCCAGAGGTATAATTACAGTAGCTTTCACGGACACTAAGTCTGTGCACACAGAGATGGTATATTGAAGAAAAAGCTACAAAAGGAAAAAGGTAAACCTTAGGATTTTGGTCTGATTTCTTGACCCTTATGGGAAAACCTCCCATTCTCTAAGGCTGGGAAAGAAATTCAGGTACTGCGTACCTTCCATTTTTTTCATCCATAATTGACATTTTGAAAAACAGGTGGCACTATAGGCAGAAAACAGTTGTCAATAAGTGCATTTATGAACCAAGCTTGAACCATTTGGGTCAACAGATGATCTGTATCAAAAAGTAGCAAACTAGAATTTGTAGCACGGAGCTGAAATATTAATCCTTCCCTGTTAAATTTCATAGGACTTCCCCACTCTGTATAATATTTTAAACTTGTAACAAGGGTTTTAAAATGAACACTATAACATTTTAGCAAGCTAAGAGATATTTTCAGCTGTCTAAAATATTAAATGATAAAAACTTGAGAGATGTAACTTTTGACTTATTAAGTCAAAAAGGAAGCACCAGTGTACATTCACATCATGATAATAAATGCACAACAAATTAAGAGAGAACACAGCTCATTAAAAAACACAAAAATATAATTTTAAATGCTTTGAACAACAACAACATGATTCCTGGACTTGTAGCAACTTGACGACAAGAGGTAATCAAATGTGCAATAGCAATGCTGAAATACCGTATTCATTGCTGTACATTTCAGCACAACAAAGCATTCAGAACAAAGACTTCCAGCTAAGAAAAAACAAATCCTCTCAGTGGGGAGAAGATATAGACTTTTATGTTAAGATTAGTACTATCTTTAAGAAGCAAACAACATGGCAAAGGATTTGCCTTTGATTTATGATCTGTCATACTTTTTAAAGAACTCATATTCATTATTCAGGGGGGTTATTCTGCTGATGAGAAATATAATTAATGCAGAGATGTTACATAATTAGTTAGGACTATCTGCTTTTTAAACAATTTCTATAATGTTAAGACAGATATATTTGTCGAAAACATTAGTTAGTTGCAAAATGCCCCATTGCTTGTAACATCAGTGTTAACAAAACTGGCAATAAAAATTAGAAAAAATTCTAAACATTTCAAAATCTGGGTGACCACCTCATTTTATAGGTGAGAGAGCTGTGACAGCTGTCTGGTGCTAAGGTAATTTAAATAAATAAAAATTAGATAATCTAAAAAAGATTGTGAGAATATAATATGAGTAAGTTTTCTGCATGACTCAATCATAATGTTTTGCCTTCATCAGCCAAGACTACCAGATACAAGAAATAATAATCAGTCATTACATAAAAAATGTTTTTAGAAGGACATTGTCCTTGTATCATATTTAATCAGTCATTGATTTATGCCGTGAGATATGAAGACTGAATTCCTTCTGCTTTGTCCTACTTGATATTCACAATTGTGTATGTTCTCAGTCTTCATATCAAACAGATTCTTTCTACTCCTTTTCTCAGCTAAAATGCATCTTTAGCCACCTGCCTTGTGTTGATTGTTAACTTCTGATAATGCTTACCACTGCTGAAATATACACACAGTGTAAGAAGGCATTTCATTTATTGCTTTTATATATGGTTTTTATTTAACTGAATATCCCTTTTTCTTAAATAATGAAAGGATATGGGCAAAGCAAACTTTACTTTTACAAGGGTTCTTCTAGCTAATTTGCACCCACATCAGAATATAGTAGATTTTAAATTTTCTGCTACTAGAGAAAATCCCCTCGGATTTTATCTTTTCTACTATAAGCCTTTTCTTGAAATATCCAGTTTTACTATTGGTGTCTTACCTTTTCCATGTCTGTCACGTTTTTTTTCTGGAACCCTAATTTTAGAACACAGTACTCTACAGATGGATATTCTCTGTTTTATTCTATGGTGCTAGAAAATTTAAAAGATTAGATGACATCCCAGTTTTGAATTTCCAGTCTTTTTGGTTTTGCCACTGGCATGGGCTGAAAAATCCTGCAGTCTGAAAGAGACAAGGCTGCTGCAGCTACACCTCCCCAGGTCCAACCAGTTGTGAGGCTGAGCCATTGCCAATGGCACATATGCACATATTCAGTACATAACACAATTAAACATATATACATGACTGGCCACACAGACCAACCCAGGAGGAAAACACTCAGCAATCACACAAACAAATAATACTAAAATCCTCATCCTGCTCCTCTCTCTGGCTGATTAGAATGAAAGTCTATTAGCAGGAAAATAAATAAATAAATAAATAAATAAATATAGACGATGACTACTTTGTAGTTGGTCCCTGGATCCTTGCCCTTCCCAGATGTCTCACTCCAAGAGCCAAACACAGATGTACAAATGGATCTCTTAGCTGACCCCCCAAGGTCCAGTGTCCCCACCAGCTGGCCTGGACAAACCCTGGTCCTGCCAATACTGAATTCCTTCTGTTTCTATGTGAGTGACAAATTCACCCTTGCAGCTCCCAGGACACTTCCCTAATCTCTGGATAGCCCAGCTTGATAATTGCTAGCCATCACACTCTGGTGCTCATACCCTTGCCTGCTCCCATTGCTGGCACTGCAGACTTGCAGACCCTACAGTGGTCTGACTCCAGGTGCTGGCACTCAGACATCCATGAACACAAGCACCAGAAAAAAGAGCCCCTTCACGCAGGAAAACAGCTAGAAATGCAGTTTGATGAGAAGACAGACCACTGATTAAGTGCAGGGCATGGCCAGATGGGCATACTGATGAGCACCTGTTTAGATATGACAAGCCTTTTTCATCCTTTTATCCTATCTTCCTGTGCTTATTCATACCCAAATCACCTAGATCCCTCTTATTCTCCAACTTTGGTTCATCCCGTAAGTTTTGTACAACCTCAGAATGCTATTCTATGCTATCCCATAATGTGGGAAAGCATCTGCTACTGGCTCCTGATGATGACTCAAGGCCCATGGGGCTGAAGGCTTTCCTGGAACAGCACTAGAGAGAGGCACAGGAGGTTTCTGTAATCTTGCTCCTGTGCTCCTTGCTCCTGTGTTTAGAAGAACAAGCAGAAGTAGAATGTCTGAGGAACTAAGGGTTGTTCTGAGTGATAACACAGGTGGGAGGTTAAAATAGCAAAAGAAGGAGAAAATAAGCTTGAAAGTATAGCTATTAAAGGTTGAAAAAATATTAACTACAAAGGAAGCTAATGGAGACACAATAGAAAACAGACAAAACCCATGACAGAATGGAATAAAAAAATGTAATCTAAATTGAAAAAGTGCAGGATCACAACCACACTGAGGTAAGTGAAAGGCAGACATCCTAGGATGTTTTGGATGCAGACATGCTTTGTGGAAGACCCTGCAGTGTGTAAAGGGGTTAGAGAACACCATAGGTGCAATGCAGCAGCTTCTCTTCTGTCTCTCATGACAGATCATGATTGGCATTTGGAGTTCAGACCAGGAGGGCAGCTTCTACTCTACTATGGCAGTGTGTGAGAAAGGAGAACCACAGCAGGACAATGTGAACCTTGGACCACAGGGTGAATTTCATGCTCTGGACCTAGCATTTATGTTGCTATATATTTAGCTGATAAAAGAAATTTTGCATTTTTAAGCTGTTCATACTTAGAATTTAAAGAGCCCATCCACTAGGAGAGGAATGGTGATCTTGAATATCAGGTGCCTCCACTGCCTGGCTCTGGCACCGAACCTGATTAGAAGGGCAATAGTTATTCCATGGCTGTGTTCTCCAGATGAGTGACTAAAGCTAAATGGCCTGTTGAAAAAGCACTGGTGCCAGGAACTCTTGGGAAAATACTAGTTGGCACAAGCAATACAGAGGCTGTGTCAAAATTTAAGATAATTGTAGGACTTTGCCCAGGCTCTGGCACTGTTTTGTTTACTTGGGCAGGTCTCTGATCCCAAGTTCATTCCAAGCTAGAGCAGGAATAATGGTTACTGCATCATGGTGCTACCACATATCAGACTCTGAAACCTGTCTAGCAATTCTGGTGACAATATTAATGTACCTCTTGGCTAGATGTTATTTATTTGTGATTTTTTTAATCTTTGTTTTCAAGTACACTTGTCTTTATTTCACCCTAAGTTGGAACTCAAAGCATTTTCAGGTAAGATGGACATTGTCAGGGAAGAAAATGATGTTGAGCCTCAGGGGAGCACAATGAAACTGAGACACAGTGAGGAAAGAATCTTACCAGGTGAGAGGGAGAAGTCAGTCCAAGAGAAAGTGCTCTGGGTACCTAGGCTGACGCTTTATTAATACCTCAGAGAAACCTAGACAGTTCATTTCTTAGAAGTTTTATTCTGGCAAATCTTTTCTTGACTCAGAAGGTCTGGTGGTACTGAAAATTGGTAGCACTAAACTAAATCAGCTCCTAGCTTGCAGGTGTGCCTATTAAAAAAACAGAGCATAATGAAATATAAATTCTTTTTAGAAATATGCATTCTTACAAAAGCTGGGAGGCTTTCCCAGTAAGTTTAAAGAGTCTGAGAGTATCCCTGCTCCTGGGGATCTGGCCCCCAGGGCTCAGGGCCAAGCAAGCACAACTGGTGATATGGGCAGATGCTCCTAGGAGCTGGGAGGAGGCCATGGTCAGGGCCAGCCCATGGCCCAGGGGAGACACTCTCAGATGAGGTCTACTTGAGCTATGGCTTGCACCATCCTGCTGCCATATGCCTGGCCATTGGCCTTGCCAAGCCAGGCTCACACGTGATCTGACACGTGTCTGATACCTGGTATTGGCATCATCCCCATCCTCAGGGCAGTGCCCAGGCTGGGGCTGTCCCTGTGCCCCTCAGCTGCCCTGCTCCAGGCTGGGGTGTGAGGAGCCCTGCCCAGCATGGTCTCCTGGGGACACCCAACCCCAGGAGCTGTGGCCCTCTCGGAACACTTTTGGTAAGACTGACATTTCACAAACCTGTGGATGTCGACAATTTACTTTTACTTTCCTTTTACTGTTACAGGCCTCCCAGTTCTGTAGTATGATGCACCGAACAGCTTTGCAAACAGTTGCACACTTTTAGGAAACCCCATGGCAGAAACTTTTGTGGGAGAAGGCCACACACTCTGCAGTCCTTCACCACATGAGCAGTTTGGGAAGCCTCCTGGTTTGATTTGGTGAATAGTTCTTTCATTTTTACTTTCTGTGGACCAGAAAGGCATTTTTCAGAATTGAAATTTAAATTTTAGCAGTTGTCTGGGGAGGGGAAATAATCTTTAATAACATCTGGTTCAGAGTCCAGATTTTTTCTCCATCCAAATATTACTAAAGTTTGAACTTCGATACCAAGCAAAGGAGAGCTAGAGGCTCACTGCATGGGACCTTGACCTATGTTTGCACATGTAACCATTTCTGGTATTTGAGAGGTGAAAAGGTTTACAGCATCTGATATATTTTTACTATTATTCCAAAAATGTAACCTTTTCACTGTTTCTCAGTATGGTTAATGTGATATTTTCCCTTTCATAATGAATAAATATAAGAAATGACCTTTAGATTTAACTTCATTAACTCGATTATTCATCATTAAAATGTTGTCTGTCACCCTCCGTATGGAAAGTGTGTAAATTTACCCAGAGAAAAGGGATGTACACTTAATTTTGAAACAGATAGCATTTATATTATTGTTTTGTTTCTGAGTTTACCCCTACAATGGTTGTATAAGAAATTTTCTTTAGGATTGATGCTATAATAACATTTTGCAAATTAGTAATTGAGGGTTTCATACTGAAAATTACCATCACTGATAATTTTTGAAGAGTTATTGAGCTCACTGGCAACTAAATGTATACATAAATACAAGATAAAAAATAGCCTTATGTTTTACATTTGTTAAATATTTGTTATTTCTAATATCATACTTTTTTCTTACAACATTTGATCTTTTAATTGTTATTCCACTACATTTTTACACAATAAATAAACTTGAACAATTTACCATTAGTCAGGAAAATTCTCGTTGTACACCATTCCTGATAACACTTCAAAGGTTTTAAACTTAATTTTCAATAATTCTAAAAATATTGCCCTACATTTCATTGTTTGGATCACTTTGTGGCATTTTGATGTTAGGAGATGCCCTCAATATACTAACAGACTAGTCAAGATGGAGGAAAGTAGTTGCAATTTGAAGTTCACTGGGAAAAGAGTAAAAATTAGTATGTTTGCTGTTGCCAGAAATATAGGAATATGAGGAAAAGATGGCCACTGATTTTTCTACTTCTGGAATATCCAGTAAAGAGAAAAATCTTTCTTCAGACTTTAAATTGACTTTGTTGTAAATAAATCTCAGTGATTTCTATATTCAGATACCTCTGGTAAAAATGCTGTTTCTGCACAGCTTGGAAGGCCAAATCACTTGAGGATTCTTATTCAGTTCAATGTCCACTTTGCTGGCCTTTCACTAGACTCTTTGCTCAGAGATGTGGCCCTGCAGAGCTTGGCTTCTCTCTCTTTTTAAAAGACACATCTAACTTAACTGCCTGGAATTTAGAGATACAGTAAGTTGTTCCCCATATTTTAAGATACAATGAATTTGTATCTCTGTGTTGATCATGTGTGAAATATGAATGTTGATATGCCGAACTCTGTGTGCTCTGTCTGCTTATAATATTAGAAGCTGTGGTGGAAGGTATAGGCGTGTAGTTAAGACTACTAGATTTATATGCCCGCTGTCTTAAAGTCAGTCAGGCAATTATGCCCTGGGAACAATTGGCTTTACTGGTCCTTTCTCTATGCTAATTACCCTAAACAGTAGTGAGATCATTCAACTGTGCTATAAAAATACTAATATAACTTCAGATATCTTTTGAAAACTGTGCTGAGTAGGGTTAGTCAAAATCGTAGCAGACCTCAGCTTAACGTTTATTCACCAGTAGTTAATATGGGATGTTTTTAGTGGTGTACACGCAAACCCATGGTTGTGTCTTTCACAAGACACTGCAGACTCTTTCAGATGGGATTAAAGTGATTATTAGTGGTGTGCTACATTCTTCTGTAAGTGGTTACAAAACCAATTGCGGCAAGGAGTCGCTCTGATTAAATCAGGAGAGTCCTATGAAGCACAGCAGAAAGAAAGATTCAGTTTAAGAGGACATACTGTACCGCAGAGCAATATTACCAAAATTTAAATAACTAGATGATGGGAAAACTTGCACAAGTTTTAAAAAAATAGTTCTAGATAGAAGGATATTTGTATGACTTCATAAAGCAAGTTGAACTGTTCCCTTTTCCAGTGAAAGAACTGAATTCTCTTAATTAGCTGTTGCTGCTTAAAAGATTTCTCAGAGGAGATAAGCATAGATTCATAATTTTTAATTTAGTGTTTATAGGATGGATTTTTTTTTTCACTTTCTCCTCTACATTTGTTCCCTTCATCAGGTTTAATAAGACTAAACTATTTAACTTCTACTTCTGCTTCTCATGAGTTTATTGTGCTTCTCATGTGCAGTCTGTGGTCCACTGGAACATGACACATCAGAACATGACTTGTGAAATGACTGTCAGCTTCTAATGGTTCTTGGATGCTGGCATCTATATTCAGATGACTCTGGTCTTAACCATTGCTCTAAATTAAAGTATTTTTAACAGTAATTAAAAAATTATATTTTATAATGCAATAAGAATAGCATTTTGTTTACTATAACTGTTCATTGCTTTATTTGTTTGTCTTCCCCTCTTCTTTCCAGACAGCTTTTTCATTGGCATGAATAATGGACTACAAATTTTTACAATAAGGTTCAAAAAAACTTTTGGAAAATATTTGTAAATAGAAGTAAATCAAGAACTCCATTTATTTGTCAGGCAGTACTTTTCTTCAAGACTTGATGTGGAAAGACCAAATTCTTGCTCAGGTCTCCTCTCTAGGTTCATAGTTTTCAGACTACCTGCCAAACAATGGAATTGATTCCTTGCAGGGATAGTGTAGCCAGTGACAGGGATCTTATCCTAGGTCACCTCAAACATGCATTTCAAAGTGGACAGAAGCAGCTGGGACAACAGTGCATTTAGCCTTTCCACATTAAACACTGTTTTCAGCCTTTCCCTCTTCACACCAGTAATGATTCTGTTTGTGTATAAATCTGTAACAAACACATATACTATTTCCCTGAAATACTTCCCAGCCTTCTGCTATGTTCAGGTAAGAGCAATTCATGAATCTGAAGTGTCTATTTGCTAACTTTTCAGTTGATGTTTCTTTCAAGTTCTTGTTCAGTGTTGCCTTGAGTCTACGTATATTTATAGCACTTATCATGGATTTGGACACACTATTCCACTAACCTGATACCCATTCAGAGAATAACCATTTACTTCTGTTTATTTTGAATTTGATTCCTGCTAGCTTCAGAAAATGGCCTATAATTCTTTCCCTGGAAGAGACAATGTACTGTTGATCCCTGTCCACCTTTCTATGGCACTTCTGATTTTGTAGACCTCTATTACATTTGTGTAAGCTACCTCTTGCCTAGGTTGAAGGGTTTCAGCCTAACTCATTTTTCATGTGGAACTGTCTGCTCACATGGGAGTTGAGCATACTTTTGATAATCTTTGCTGCCTTTCTCTGAATCTTTTCCCATTCTAAAATTGCATCCCTTCGTTTCTCTTCCTTATCTATTGTTTCAAAGTTCTGCTGTCAATTCTTAGCACTCTACTAGTTAATGTTTTATTTACATTGGGTTTGGATCCTTCAGTCTTAGTTGATTTGATCATCTGTGACTTATGTGAGAAAGGTGACAGCAATGAAAATGTGACTGTTTTAAAGGAGGCAGCAATTGTGTTTATATGGAAAGATTTCCATGGGGCATTTAGTCTTATAGTTGAAAAGGATGATAACAGATAAAAAAGCATATTTCCTATAAGAATTAGTGTATTTGAGGGGAGAAGAATACAGGGACTTGAATACAAGTTTAAATAGACAGTATATATGATGTAGAGGATGGTGTGGTAAAAGGAAGATCACAACTGAAGGAGAACATGACTTCCCACTTTTTAGTAGCTACTGTTCTAGAAAATCCCAGCCCCTTTGGACAAATATGTGGTTAATGGTAAGTCTAATAGAAGAAGAAGAATGGAAAAAGAAACCATCTTCTTAAGCTGAAATTACTGATTATTCTGCTCCTGTCTCTACATCCTACAAAATTTATTTACAGCAGACATAATTAAACTGTATGCATTTCTTTAGTCCTTTCAAATGTCCTGCACATCTGCATGAAGTCTTAATATAAAAAGTGATTTTCCTCTTACTGACTAACTCCCACTTTCTATATGAACATGTGGGATATGACTGTATATTTTTTTCTGAGAGGAAGAGGACAGAATGCATGCAAAATTCAGGGCACAAGGGCAGTAGGACAGACCTGGCTGGTGAGGGTTCTGCCCTGATGGATCCCCTGTGGCTCCAGATGCCTGGCTCCAGGGAGCCACTGACCCTTGCTATGCTGGGACACAACACTTCTGGATGGTTCTATAAGACTCTGGAAAGCTTTTTTGCTGCTGTGATTTTAATAAAAGCTTTATTGTTAGTTTTCACTCTTTTCACTCTGCTCCTCAAACTCTTTCTTGGCCTGCGCAGTTCTACCTTTTATATGTAAACTGTCAACATTTATGAGGCTTTTCATTTTCTTTATTTGTATAAAAAAACATTTTGAAAAATAGTTTCTGGTTTCTAGTGCTGTAATTTACTTTGCTGAATAGCTCTGCTGTCTTTATTTTTTCCTTTTCTGGGTCTTGTTTAGTATTTGATATTAACCATTGCTGTGTTTCCTATATGGTATCCTTCAGAAATTTCTGTGATGCTGGGAAGGGTGTAATTCTCTTAGTTATCTATTTTGTTTTCATTTTAAGTTGCTTTCTCAATTTTACATAGCTTTCTTCTGTGAAGTAGAGCAACAGTGGCAGTACGTCTTTTGGTCTTTGCTGTTCTTGTTGTGACGTTGAAACTAAGTATATTCAAATTGCTGTTACATAGTTGTGCTTCTGCTATAAGATTTCTTACTATAAAATGTAAGCTTTGCCCTGTGATATTTTGAACCAAATTCTGCACATTACTGACTAACAAGATTATTACAGCATACAGTTCTTTCTGTAATTTTTTTGGAAAATAGCATGATAGTTTGAATCCCCTAGGGCTGAAGAGAAAACTGAGCTAACACTCCAGAGTATGGATAAACTTTCTCACGATCAAGCTGTTGTATAAAGACATGTAGCAATTCCTTGTCTGCATATCTAGAAAACAAAAAGAATGATCTTTGTGTCATCCTTTTGAAAGAAAGAATAGGAGACGTCCCTTCCAGGAAAGCACTGAGGGTCGAGTGTACCAGGGAAAAAATACTTTTGTGAAGCCTGACCTAGCATTTAAAGTGTGAAATGAAATGTAACAGCATTTCATAGACAGCTGTGTTCTCATTGTTTCCTTCTGGCTTGCTCTCAGTGGCCTCCTGCTCATTGCACGAGCTACTTCAAATAGCCTCAGAGATAGCTATTTAAATAACCAATATCCACTTCAAATAGCCATTCCTATCTTTCCTAGTACACTGAAAATTAATGTGGGCACTGAGCTCTGGGTGCTGCAAAGAGGCACAAACACCATAAAATGAGGCAATTTTGCATAGGAGTTTTAAACAGCTAAGACTTACAGGGTTTAACTTTTTACTTTAAATTTCAGTTTAGCCAGGCAGTGATTGAACAACATTCTTGTTCCCCAGGCTAACACACCTCCATTAAGAACATTTTAGACAAGTTTTTACACTCAGATGTTTTCATTTAATGAATGTGACAGGCAACACGACATTTGAACCAGAATGATGATGGTAAGCATTTTGTACCTTTACCTACTTGAAAGTTGGCATATGCTCAGTATCGCTGGTGGCAACAGTTGAATAGAAAATAGGTTTCTAGGATCTCAGAAATTCATAGTAAGTTGTATGAACTGGATTTCATTTTCTCTCAATGATCCATTCACTATATTCAGGGAAATCTTGATCAGCTACGGTCATGCGATAAAACAGTTTTATCAGGAGAAATAATCCTGTGGCAATCTGGTGATTTTGATTTGAGCTAGTGATATGGCTCGAAGTCAAGGGTGGTGAGCTTAGGTTTTAAATGTTGGTGGTCTTACAAGAAAATCCTAATCTAATTTTGCCTGAGAAAAGCTGCTACTGTAACTATAAAACCCACTACAAACTTTCCTTAGTCCTGGACAGCAGCAATTTTGAATCAAAATGTGAAGTATGGTATTCACCAGCGGAAAAACCTAAGAGAAATAAGGCTCTTTTTCCTAGACCAAGTATTCCTAACTGTGAAATACAGAATTAAAATTTGAAAGAATTCCTGACATCAATGAGTCTGACAGAAGGGGGACGTGATTTAAAAGCTTCTTAAACTGTGTTCAGTTCTGGGTCCCTCAATACAAGAAAGACATTGAGTTCACAGAAGGATAACCAAGCTGGTGAAGGGCCTACAGAACACATCCTATGAGGAGAGGCTGAGAGAGCTGGGAATGTTTAGCCTGGAGAGGAGAAGACTGAGAGGAGACATTATTGCTCTCTACAACTACTTGGAAGGAGGGTGTAGGGAGGTGGATGCTCTCAAGTAAATTGCAGATTCACAGTACTGAAATAGCTGGTAAAGACCTCTAAGATCACCAGATCCGACCATCAATTACTGTCAATGCCCTCCCAAAACAGTGATAAGACTAAAGGAAATGTCCTGAGGTTGCACCAGGGGAGATTTAGACTAGATATTCAGAATTACTTTACTGAGAGAGTAGTTAGGCATTGGAAGGGGCTGCCCAGATGCCACGGGTTAGGCCCACCTGATATCAACCAGGTCCCTGCTTGCTCAAGACTCCAAGGAGGTGATGGAGTCACCACCCCTGGAAGTATTTAAGAAACATGGAGATGAGGCACTTCAGGATATGCTCTAGTGAGCATGGTGATACAGATATTGGTAAATATATTTTATTTCTTTTATTGGGTGGGGATGTTGGTAGTTGGAAGCTGTGAGGTCTTTTCCAACTGTGACAGCCTTGTGAAACGTGTTCTTATTAATAGAGCTGTGAAGTTATTTACTGTAATTTAATGCATACCAAATTTTGGACAAGGCTATGCCTGATGGTAGAATCTGCAGTAAGATGTTTAATGGCTTTTGGATTTCCGGGTAACATCTACCATACTGTGTTTTTCTTCAGTGGTTTCTTTCAGTCTGATTACCACCATAAAAATTCCCACCTGTCACTATTTATGCCTTTGTTTACTGATGTATTTCCCTTTTCCTAGCCTAGATATTTTCATCTATGTGAAAGTTTTTTTGGAAGCAGCTATTGGATACACTGGATACTGTGAGCTGTGAAATAATATTTCGTATTTCTTCATTTGGTTTATGCTGAGGTATTTGTATACTTTGAATTCTAGAGCTGTTTTGGAACATTTCTGGGTATATAAAATTGCAATGTTTCATTTCATTCAAAATGGATGTGTCTTTGGTTTCAAAGATCAACAGGAAACTTGTAATTAGCTGAGTGCAATTCTTTGCAATCTGAGTAATACATGCACTGTGTCTAAATGACATCCCCAGTAATAAATGCTGCAGTCTCACTTTACAAAGTGAAGGACAAATGCCTCAGCTCTCTTTATATTTAAAAATCTGAAGTATTCACAACCTGTAGGCAAAGTAGTACTTGAAAGAAACAGAATATAATATTTAGTAAATATTATCCCTTTCATAACAGTGAAAATCAAATGCAGAGAATTTGAAGGCAGTGCTCCAAACCATGTGACATCAGAATCACAATTATGTCTGGAAAGAATACTGCTCTGCCTCTTCAGTGTTCAGTCAGCTGGCTTTTTCTTCCAGGAGTGGTAAATCCCTGCTTTTGCCTTCTGATTATGAAGCATTACATAAGCCATCAGAACCTCTGCAAGGACTACTCAGAGAAGAAGTTGCTTTGCTAATAGATTTCAGTTTTGGATCAACAAGGTTCGCCTTGGAATAAGCTCTGTCTATTTGAATAATAAATTCCTTGTTCTGTTATTATTATGCTACCAGAAAGTATAATCTCTTTAAATAGTTGTCTTTTACAGTGTTGTGCTGTTGCTTTTGATCTTCCCCTCTGACTTACTGTCCATCCTGCTCTCAGGGGGGGGAGGAGAAATGCTTTGAATGAGATTCTCAACACAGTACATGGTCTTAAGTGCAGGAATCTGGCACCTCACATCAACAAGTCAGTCAGCATAGCTGCATCACTGACACTACAAGACCAGTGAGGGTATAGCATTTTTAACAAACTCAATGGTCTTTATGCCCTTAGTTTGTTACTATCTCAAATATTCTGCCCTTTTCTGATTTTGTTCCAATGGACCATCCTTTTGGTAGCTTGCTTTATTGTAACTGAACCGGCTAAGTCTCCTTTCAGCTGATACAGTTGCTTGATAGTACTTAGAGTACAGCTCTTTATTAAGCAGTGAATAGATCAACAATAGAGAATCCCTAGAGGACAAGAAATATAATATTTGGGCTCACAAATCAGGCATATGCTGCGAGATCCTCACATTGAAATTGATAATCTATGTCATTCACAGACATATTTGCTGTGGTATGGTCTTCCTTATTGGCTAGCTCTGGGCAGTTTCCTTCTAAGCCAGTTGCCTAACTACTCTCTATGGTCTCCACAAACATCTAGTTTTCTCTAAGTAGAAGGACTTGCAAGAAATTTAAGCCATCCAAATACATCTCTGAGTATTGACTAAAGATCCATACTGATCACCTCATTCTTGATGTTAAGGATTTCACACAAAAGTGACAACTCTACCAATAGCATAAATTCCTTCTCTGTGACTTCTGAATTGTTTACTGTGTTCAAAAGTAATGGTATAGGAAAGAAAAATATTGAAGGCAGAATTTCTTAATAGCTGTCCATGACTGAAAGGTACTTGTACAAGAGCAAGTAATGTCTGTGAATGTGTGCCTTCTTAGTGCACTTTCAAATTCACAGAGGTACAAAGTAATACTACATACCCCTAGAAATCAACATAATACAAAATGGCTGTGCAGTACACAAAGTAAAAAGAGATTGGCCACGCTTTTAAATATCAGTTAGGAACTGCAAACTATTCTGATTCAGAAATACTCATTTTATGATTGTGCTAGGGTGAAAAGTTGCAAATTTGTTCAATGCAAGTAATAAACAGTAATGAAATAGCATGTTTGCCAGTCAAATCTCTCAAATATATTCTCACTACCACTCTGTATTTCCTTCATGGCAACAGTGTAAAGGAGTTACCAAATCCTTTGATCAGTGTGCGATAAGCATTTATATTCTTATAAGCATAGACTGAAAGTTAACTGGACAATAGCTGCAGCTTAATAATCCATTGATGAAAACCTTGCACAGGCAGAAGAAGTGGCTGACAAGGAAGAGAGGCTCTTTTGCCTGCAGAAAGGAATGACACACGTATCTGAGCTACTACCAGCAAGACAGCTTTGAGCAGTGAAAGATAGAAGAAAGGCATAATCATAGAAAAGAACTATAATTTTCTGGAAAAGGGTGGAGAGAATGAGTGAGGACTATTCAACAGGATGAAAAAACACTCAATTTCAGTGTCTGGTATACACTTTCACATGCAGATATTACTTCCTTGGGAAAGGGTTCCTACTGGCAGATTGTTTCCAGTGAATGGTAATAGGAAATTTTATGACAGAGCAGACTTCCAGCTCTCATGCCACCATTATTGAAGCTTTGGGCAATGCCCATACTTAGGGTGGAACACCCATTGCTTATCTCCTCACTTCTTCCTGCAGTTCCTTCCCTTTGAAGCATGGCAGCACAAGGTTTCATTGCCTCCTTTGACAGACCAGATATTCTGTTCCTATGCTGCTTAACTATAAGGAACCCTGCCAAGGCTCCTGGCCCCTAGAAATACTTTGCCTGACACATTTTTCTACTGGGCACCGACTCACTCTCTTTTTCTCTCTGGCATCTTACAAGACTACTGCCCTCTTCTTCCCACAGTGCGAAAATATGTGTAGATGCTGATTTTAAGGCAGACAGTATGATTATGTAGAAGTTTTTTCAGATTCTCCTTTAGAGCCCTCTAAGTGTACCATTACATTTACTAAGTGCTTGTGGTGAGATGGCTTGTTATCTTCTTTCTGAAGCTTTTCTCTTAACAGGACTAACAAGGGGATTATTAGCATTATACTTGGAATGTGATGTATTTGTTGAAATATCTTTCCTGGTTTTTGGGTTGTAACCAAGGATTTCCATGCTTGAACCCTGGCTTCTGTTTTGCTTTGGCAATTCTATATATTCTTCTATATCTTCTCAAGGTTTGTCACTGTACTTTCGGAATCACAGTTGGGAATTGTTGTATGATATTCCAGTTTTTCAGTCTAGTTTTGTTATCAGCTCAGATAGCAGTTTTGTCTTCCTTTTTTTCATGTTTGGCAAAAAGAAAAAAGAATCTTGATTAACTCTATTCCAAGTTACATATGAACACAATTTTTTGCATTTCCCACTGTAGTAACACCAAAATATTTCCTGTCAAATTACATGCCAAGGAATAACTAATTAAATCTTGATTCTAGAGACAAAATTAAGCTGCTTTTTTTTTCGTAATATGACTGCATAATGCTGTAATTTTTGACTCCTCTGGTATAAGGGGTAGATTGTTCCGCTTAAATATAGCTAGATCTCAACAAATCTGTTGGAACAAGTTGGCTAATAACAATCCATTTCAATATATATTTAATGTTCTCTGTGCTATAGTGAACTTTACAAATGCATTCTTTGGAAGGCTCAGATGAGTTGGGACAGTAAAAGGTGTATTGAACTGATCTGTTACAAAAATGAAGAGTCCATTACTACGTACACAGAGCACCAGAAATAGCTGGCTTCCCAAAATAACCATTAGGCTTTCAGTTAGGGAACTGTTCTTATGCACCCATTCTTGTCCTTTCATATCTCACTACTTTGGCTTGTTATGTGAACAACAGTGATTGAAAAGGGAAAGCAGAGGATAAGGGCAATATGAAAAGTTTGATTGATAATAATTTTGAAGAGAAAGGATATCCATACACTACACTTTGCCATGATCATCTTCTTCAGAATTATGAAGTGTCCTAGTTCTATCCCTTTAGAGTCAGAGGCAGAATTTGGTTTGTGGTAGATCCAGCTCTCTGCTCTCTACTGCCCTAAAAAGTCCCCCAGGTAGCAATCACCTCCAGAATCATTCCACCACTGTTCCACCTGACCTTTACTCACCAGTTACCTGCAGTATCCTCGAACCATCAGATGTGCCAATAAACCATATTTTCCTTCACTGATTTTTATTTCTATGTCCCAAATCTAACACATTCCCACTGCAAGCCTGGACACTTTCATTCATGTACCCAGCATCGAAAGATGCTTTATTCCTTCTATCAAGGAAGACAGAAGGATAGAGAGATTGCTGTTCTACAATCACTCCGTGACCTGCCTGTGTCAGGCAGCCCTCTATCTGACTTCCCTAGAGGAGGCTGAAAATCTCTTTCTCCCTCAGGTTTCACTCCCTGCTTAACACATTGACACTGTATTTATTTCCAGGTCAGCAGCAGCAGCAACAACCTGGAAAAGAGAGCAACTTCCAGGGAACTCAGTACTCAGCTTCTCTTGGACTAATGTGAATGAGTTCCATAGAAGCCACCTCCTTCTTGCCACAGGCTATGTCTTGCAGAAATGTGTGGAGGCATTGTAATAATCTGAGACTCTTCTGGTAAAATTGCACCAAATTCCTTGCTGGCAGAGGGGATCCTTTGGGTTACTGTACCTCAGTCACCTTGTCCTGTGTTTTCAGTACACCTGACATAGCAGGGTTATGAATAACACTAAGAATTGCTTAATAATTTCATTGTTTTCAGTCCTTCCTTTTAATTGCTGGTGGCCATATCAAATGATTTAACTTGTTTTTCATTTTAATCTGGTGAACTAAACAGCTGTCAATCTTCTGCTGATGGCTGACAGTGCATTTATACCTTTTTTGCTTTGCATTCTCCCAGGTGGCACAGTGTCATTGAGGAGCATGCAAATGCTAAATCTGGGGCATGATGCAAAGCAAGTATTCTGTCATTACATTTAAAAATACGAATGAGCAATCAAAATGTGAGCAAATATAATTCAAATTCAAATACAGGTTTTATTCTTTTATTATCCCAAAAGTCAAGGTATTCATTTTATTCTGCAGAGTATCTATCAAAAAAAACAAAACAAAACTAGACCAAATGAATCTTTAATGTAATATAAATTCTACTGAATTTAATCCTATAGGGTTTCCCATTTGGTTTGAAGGACATAGTTCCATGGTGAGAATTATTTCAAGACAGATGTTAATTCTTGTAGAACTACATGTTGTCTAATGTGTTGCTGCACTGGTAAGACTACTTTTTTCATTGTACTCATATTTTTGTAGCTCATGCTCTGACGTGCCTCTGTTGCACAATACACATTGCAGTATTAGATTAAGACCTGCCTTTATTTGCCATAATTTCTTGACTTGCCTTAAAATCTTTTTTCCAAATACAGTGTTTACTTATCTCACTGCCTGTTTTGATCAAGTGGAAGGCTTGGTTCCTCATTCACCTTGATGAACACTTATTCATGTGAGTAACTTCATGGCACCAGTGGGAGGGCACAAACATTGCAAAGTACTGAATGTTTTCAAGAATTGCAGTTTTAATTAAAAAAATATTTTTCTTCAAAATATGAATTAGTTATGAATTTGAGAATTAACTTTATGATGAGTTATAAATACATCTGAGGGTGCAGTTGGTAGTTATAAGGAGTCACCTTAGATACCAACCAAATCAAATATACTTACAATTACTACATATGGAAGAAAAGTGAGATACATCTATAATGTTTTTCATGTACATAGTTAAGAAAGCCATGTTATATTTTTACCAGTTTCCACCCCATAGTCCACTCAGCTTTTACAGAAGAGTACAGAAGAACGACTTTAGAAATTTATCTTTTAGAAATTCCATGTTCCCTGAAAGCAAAGAATTTTGAAAAGGAAAAAACACAATTTAATAACGTTTACTTTGAAAGATGCTGAAAAAAATTCTAATATTTTTTTTGACAATGTCAGAATATTTGTGGTGAGATTAATGTATCTAAATGTAAACATCTAATATATAAATGTTTACATAGACATTGCTCACTGTGGTTAATGGAAAGATAGACTTTCACTGTAATATAACTATATAATGATTCACTAATTCCTTAATGGGAATTAAGGACACAGATTCACTGTGTCATTAATGGGCATGTTTCTCTCAGATGGGGAAAAATTGTGCAGAGGCACTCAGCTGATAGAACACAAACGTACAGTGACATTTTAGACACCTGAAATGTAGCTGACATCCAGCTACTATGCCGAAGGGCATGGACATCCTGCACCATATCTCCTAGGTCTGTGAGGGTGTCTTGGTTACCACACAGTGTCTGAAATGGCACCAGGTCTCTGTGCTTAGGTAGCTGAGTATCTCTCAAAGTTTATTGTGTCATTTCATTTTCACTTTGAGCTCTGTTTCATCCTTTCTTGGTGCTCTCAGAGTTGAAATTACCTTTCCGTCATCTTAATATAGCCAGGGGAACCTCCCAATTGTTACTGGCCAAAACCATTATTTCCCCATTATTTGCAGCAAAATCTGTTCTTAAAATACTCTGTGCTGCTTCTGTGGAAAAATGGCATCCTCAGTACCAGAAATAACAATATGTTAGGACATGGATATTCTAGCATGCAGTTTTTAAGGATGTCTAATAAGGATAATGTTTGTTGCTTGTTAAGTCAGTTAAAGCCAGCTTTATCACTATTTTAGAAATGAAATAATACATTTATTTAAAGCCAGAAGCTGTACACTTCTAGCAGTAGAACACAGCTGAAAAAAATGCACCCTGCCCTGTTAATGTTATACTTAATGTGATAACTTTTTCAGTTACTTCAGCATCTTATGTCTCTTCTACTTCTTTTTTACAGGTGAAACTAAAATCTCATATTGATTTTCTATGCTGTGATAACTATGTTTCTGTTATAACAGGTGACTGTTATGATCTCCCTCCTTGTAATGCTTAACAGAAGGTGAGTGTCACAGATCAAAAGCTATGACCTGCCTATGTTATGTCAGATCAGAATGCCTTCATCTTGCATATTTCCTTTTTATGAAAGGTTCCATCTGCATTTACCATCGTTAGATAATGAGAAGTCACATGGTGATGTGAAGGATGAACCTTCTGTACTTTTGTTAAGATCTTTTCAGTAATATTTTGATTGTGTATCGTACTGAAATGTACCTGTCTAAGCCTCTCTTCATACCATATTCTCTGCTAAAGACATTTTTAGAGATATGTTGGTAAAAAAAGTTACATCTTGTCTCAAGAAATGTGAGATATGTAGTGTTCCTAATTGTGACCTGATGAGTCTTTCCATATGAACATAAGATAGTGATGGTATATGATTCCATATAGAACATAAATGAGACAAAAGTACTCAAGTACACTCATTGTACCCAAACCTGTGGCGCTGTCTCATCATAAAGCTTAACTCTTTGCATTATATTCTCATGCTTGGGCATTTCCGAAATTACATTTCCAAAGGAAGACAATTCCTTTTAGTGATGTGTCTCTGGGATGTGGGAGATACTTAACATTTGTTCTGTGATTACAGCGAAAATTTATTGCTATTAAATATTATTACTACTTATATGGTCAAGCTTGAAGTATTCCAGACTGAAGGCTGAAGCAGGGAATCCATACATACAATAAAAAACACCCACCTGCCTGACTTTTTCACTCTTTTAGAGGAAATTATATGCAAGGTCCTTCCTGTCACTAGGATTTTCAGGGTTCATTTATAAAGTTCCACAAGAAAAGTTGGAAAGCCTCTTTTATCTAATGGTAACTAAGTAGCTGACAATTTTATCTTTGTGTGACTTTAGGTACAAGTCAGCAAACATCTCTCTTGCTTGGTGTTGATTTTTGGTACCAAGAAATAAGGGAACAGGTTTTCAGACAATATGTGAGTACCTCCCAATCACAATACATCCATGAATGTGAAGGGTGGGCTTTGTTGTCTGTTTCAAAAATAAGCAGGATTCAGAGATTTTATTCTGATTTCCCTCCCCCCCTGTGATTGATTAATCAATTTATTTCATGTGTTTTCTCATTGATAGAGGCTCTGCTGTGATAGCTGTGGTTTTACTTTCCATTAGAGTATATCTTGTCATCTAGTAGAAAGTTTACTAAAAATCTGACTTTGATACTAGTTCAAACATGATATTCATTCAACACACTTATCTTCCAAACTCTCTGATATTGATCTGCAGAAAGAGAAGCTTATGCCTTTTGATGGAGATTTATTTCTTTATTCCCAGTTGATGATAACGCTCATCCTTTCTTATTACTGACAAAGTTCAACCCCTACTTTCAGGGACAGTACAACATCTTGGTAAATATTGCATTATTAAGCTTCAGAATAAACTTTTGCAATGCACTCTTTCTTGCTAGTATCTGTAGCTTCTAGTAATAAAACATATCACAGAGATTAACTTTTTCTGTTCATAGACCAAGATTTACTTCTGTTTTTAATAGGTCCTAACATATCTTTTGGGAAATATTTACCCACTTCATTTTGTACACTGGAACAAAATGTTTGCTTCTAGTCAAAAAACACAAGGGGGCAGTTTAGCATAACAAACCACCAATAGTACAGCCAAAGATATTAAAAAATTCAGTTTTAGAAAAGTAGCTTTTCTTAATCTTCAAATTAGTGTTGCATAGATGCAGAGATTACCCTTAGCACCCAGAGACTTCTGGTCCAGACATACATACAAGAAATACAACACCACAGAATGCATTTTATTATAGAATAGGCCTTCAATAAGTGAAGGGAAAAAAGGGAAGAAAGAGCTTATACCATCCAGGCAAGGATCTTTCACAAATATGTTTTCCTTTTGTTCAAAAATTTACATGCATCAGTTAACAGAACAGATTAGACAGTGTTTCAGTTCACAGTTTTAATATTACAAGCATAGTACTGCCAATGTCAACACAGCACCCAGATAGTGTTAGCTGCATTTGTTTATAATTTACTTTGGTTTCTGTAGAAGGTTGAAACCAAGCTTTGCACGATAGACTAAACTGCTGTACTGAAGGAGTATCATGAATAAAGGTTGTGCAAAGAATGACTAGATGTGCTAGTTAAAACTTTTATCTTACCATGAATACAATGCAAACAACTTCTTTCTATGGAAAGCTCTTAACTTTTTATTGTTGCATATACTTACTACTTTACTGCAATACAATACCAATTTCCATAACATTGCTTATCCAGGAACTTCCCAGGATGATTCACAATTCAATAAAGCTTGCAGGTACTTTGCAGTGTGCCTTAGCTTTGTGTTAATTTCAAATGAACAGGAAAGGTAAACCTACAAGAAAGCAGGGGTTGTCTTCATGATAGAATAACTTTTGGGAAGCTGAGACAGGAGATGGGAAGGTTAACATATCAAAGTATGTCCCTAGGCCTGCCTTAAGTCCCTCTCACTCTCCAGTGTATTGGAAGAATTAAAGGAAGCAAGAATACCCTGGAGGAGTTTGGATGGACTTGATCAGTATTTATTTTAGTATCTCTTGTTACAGCACTTAAGGAGCTGGCAGCTTTAATACCACAGGAAAGTCTGCAGAATTTTTTTCCCACAGGTCTGTGGCCTCATCATGAATGCTTCTGCTGGACCATTCTGTACTTCCAGTCACTAGTCAGAAGTTGAGGCAGAGTTTGGAGCCTAAACTACTTGGATGCTTAATGGGTGGCTCTTGCATGGTGGGGTCATAGTGGAGAAGAAATCCTTAATTAACTTCAGGTATGACTCGGTGCTGTCAAAGCTAGGAGACTTGTTGAAGGTGAAAAACTCAAATATTACACTGTTATGGATTGCTCTTATGTAGCAGAAAGATTTGTCTCCTTTCTGATGAGGGTTATCTAAATATCTTGGGTTCTGCATGAGGTGAAAAAGCTGAGGGTGCTCAAAGGGTACCTCACTGCTTGAGCTGTCTGTGACTACACACAGTGTGACTACATCATTTGAAACATTTTCTGCTGCTTTCTGACATCTTTTAGAACTATTTAGAAGGGAAACACATAGCATAGTCATAGGAATTTTTACTGACTAGGTTTTTTTCTGCTTTCATTATAGAAATTACAGAATGCACATACACACATTGGGCCACTCCCATTTTTCATCCCTTTATTGAATCAGAAGTGGTGCTAGATTGAATCAAGCCATGATTTTTTTCCTCACAGTTCTGCAGTCTTGGTTGATGCCTGATCATTTAGTCAAGGATAGAGTTAATAGGAATCTCTGGAGCAATATCACTATTTTGCAGTAAAAGCTCTTAAAATGAGCATTCAGATTGGCATTAGAGTTAGATAAGATTAGGATATGCAGCCACAGTATGGAGGTTATAATTTCCGTACACTGTGAACTTCTGTAATATGTAATGATCATACAATCTTCAGTCTGCCATATTTATCTCCTGAAGAGAATTTAGTTAGGGGGCTGAGGTTTTTTAGATTGGTTTGGTTGTTTTGGTGTTTTGTTTTAATCAGCTTTTCCTTTGGAAAAGTTGAGTTGTCTCTGTAAGGTACCCTGCAAAACAGGATACATATCTGTCAAATGAATGAATAAAACAAAAAAAGAAATACCACAATATATAGGAGCAGCTGGTAATTTTTGTCAATTACAGGTTATTTTCACTGCACTTGGGTTATTTTATTTTGTACCCAAGAATGGGAGGAGTATTAAAAAGGTTCAGTTTGGCCATTTTTTCATTTCTTTCAAAGCATAAAGTGCTCCTCAGATTTGCTACCACCTACTCACAGCTTACTCCTTATCTGACACTTGATAATTGTAATAAACCATTTCCATCTGTGATTTATGTAGTGTTTCTTATCACTGCTGACAGTCAATGTGTCTTATCTGCTACTATGAAACTAAAAAAATGATCTGCAAAGGCTACGTACAAACAGTTGCAAAGATGGGCTCAAGAAAAAAAAAAGACCTTTTCTATTTTCAAAATTCATGTCCTTTGAAAATTTCTCAGCCCTCAATGTAATTGGTTTTAGCATTCCTATAATATCTTCTTTTTAATTAAAATCAAGTGAGGGTTGGTTAACACTAGTTACAAATTTATATTTCTATGTTAAATTCTTTCTGCTACAAAAAGTGATGTAGTATAGACAGTGAGCAAAGATTTCTTGTTACAGATTCCAACAGACTTTTTAAAGCTTCCTCTGCATTTTGCTCCAGATTTCTTCCAACTGTAATATACTGACATCAGAAGAGTTACAAGATGGTTGTTTCACCTGAGGTGAACAACAGAATCTTATACTAATAAAACTTGATCACCACTGGAAGGACAAAGATATAACAAGCAAGGCTAGTGTAGCTAGTGCTATTTCTGAATGTATTTGTCGACTAGAACTTTGCATCTACAAGTCATACAGATCAGGAGGTCATACACCCGGCTGAGAGACTGGAGAAAATCTTTGAGAAAATTGCCTAGTATTGCTAAGTTTAATGTCTATCATAAAATATGCAAGTTTCATCCTCGTTTCTTAAATGTCCTGTCTTTGAAAAGGGATGAAATATCTATGCAACTGTTTCACTTTCCAAATGCTGACAGTTTGTTAATAGTAAGAATGAATTTCACTTGTCACTCAGCTAGTTCATTAGATGCACTAGAAATGCTTCTAGAAATAGTGCAGAACACATTTTCAGGTTTGTTATCACAGTCACAGATGCACAAAAAAAAGGTACAGCTCTCTCTATGTATGTCCAAAATCACTGAAGTCCAAATCAGTGACTGGCAAACCATGGGCTAAAACAGAAAAAACACAGAGGTTGCAATTCTGGCAGATGATGACAAAATGGAACTGTATTCAGAATATAGTTTCTGATGGTGATTACACAAAGGGTAAATGGTGTACATGCAAATTTTATGAGTGATCATACAGTATTTATTATATTGATGTCAAACTTAGGTTCTTCAATGTTGAAGCACCTAGCTCAATGAAAATGTTATAGAGTATATTTGTGGTGCAAAATCATTATCTTTGTAGACTTTGAAATGTTTTTTAATTGCAATATGTTTCTTCTCTTTAGAAACATATCATTTGAAGCTGTCATTTCCTTCCTTCCTTCCTTCCTTCNATATTTTTTTTACTTCATTGTATCTAAGTTAAAAATATTTATGTTTGTAACTCCGAAAAGGGATATCGCTGAATACAACGATTTCTTACAACACTACAAATAGTGGAATGGATCCATTCTTTCCGTAGAGGGAAACAGCTTTCCCTTGTATGTGCCATTCAAGGGAGTATTGCACTGGATCAAAGCTTACCCAGCTACAGGTGCTGTGGGAGGATCCATTTAGGCCATTTACCTTGTTATCCTGCTCTAGAGGGATCAAAATTATCACTCTGTAAGTGAAGTGTGCTGGTCCTTTATGTTTGAGATTTGGTGTCAGGGATTCAAAAAGGATTTACAGTGCTGCTTTGGAAACACAAATTATACCAATATATAATGAAATATACCAATATAATGAAAGGGCAGGATAATATACAGAACAATGAGAGACAGAAAGAGTTAAACTGGTTTTTGTCCTTTATTATATTCACACCAGAACTATAATTTCTTTGACCAATGCTCAGTCTAAAATTACTTACAAATTGAAGAATTCTTTTAAGCTTTCTTTACATACATCTCACATTAATCTAATCTCATTGATATTCTGAGAAAGTACCTTGTTCAGTCGTCATCCACAATGAATTCCCGTGGTTCTAGAGTGTTATCTGTCCTCCTTGCTGGTTTTTAACAGGAAAAAAGAAATGATAAGGACTCACATCTATAAGATTTTCCACATATTCCCATACACGTGCAGAAAGAGAGCAGGTAACAGAAGCCAGTGCCATTTAAAGATACTTCTTTTTATTCAAAAGAACTTCAGAAATAAGATTTGTAAAGACATTGTCTTGGTGTGGTGCGTAAGCTAATGGTAATAAATTTCTGTTCCTTAGATCCTTTTCTGTAACTAATTCTCTGGATACAGTATGATGATAAACACAGTTCTTTATTTACAAAAGTGCTTCCACAGCTTAATACACTAGGTATTTTGAAGTTTTCAATTATTTATAGGCCAGGTGAGAACCTAGTAAAAAACAGATTAATTTCTCTACTTATGTTGTGTGAAATCTTTGTAAAGATTTCAGTCACAGAAAAGTCCAACCTGATGTGAGCGCTTTATTAACTTCATAGAATATTAGAGTATAGATGACTTAGATTGTTTTGTGTACTGAGATCTCTGCACTTCCTGTCTGGATACAGGATTTTCTTCTTTAGAACCCCTTACTCTTTCTGGCTGCTCTTTAAGCTTGTAAGGATGCATCTTTTGCTAAGATGACCTGATTTGCATCCTTCCTATGAGTTGCAGTCAAGCAGCATAACCTCAGAGGAGAACAGAGAATGGCATTTTGTGTACAGATGGGAACCAAAGCTCAGGCACTTTCCCTCAATAAC